>LKEA01000038.1:191145-226873 GCA_003795315.1 Cytospora schulzeri | reverse complement strand
CGCCTGGCTATGCCGCCGTGGCGAAATCAAGAAGATAGCGAGGTGTGATTTATCATCCTGCCGCACGTAAGCTTCGCAAACATCCCTCAACCGACTATTAGATAAAGAGCCGAAGGTCGTTTCGTTGACCTGCACTTTGTGAGTTATAGCCCAAAATGGGTGATACATCACACATCTATTCAAATCTTGTGGATCACCCACTCTGGTCTCGTTTCCTGCGCTGGTGCACGCTGCGACCTAAGCGGCTGGAACGTCGCAGCAACATCAAGCTCTCTAATCATCGAGCCCCAGGAGCAGGTTACATGGGTGGAATCAGTCGGAGATTTCGAATACCAACCATCGACAGACCCCCAGGGCTATATTCCCGTTGCCACGCTCCTTCCCAGTGGATTCAACGATGAAGTTACTCTTCGTATTGACTAACATATCTTGAAGGTTCCCTTCGGGAGCTGGAAGGCGCCATAAGAGGCTGGAGTTGGGATAGATAAGAATGGGCATGCCAGAAGGATGGGAGTGTCCCAGACGGTTGTGTCAAACTATTTCTTCTTTAATTAAAAAGCTGACTGTTGACAGTGGCTTCGGATCTTTGACAATCGAGACTTCTTCAAGCATATCAAGACAGGCCGCACCCGGGCCACACAATGGGAGCACCACATATAGCATACGGTTCGTCCAAGCTATCTATATGCTGGTCCGCCGCACAGACCACCCTAACTCGAATAGGGTGGGTTTAGTCCTAACCCTAGAGCCTTGTGGTCCTAGGCCCTGAGGAAAAGGGAGGGTTAGATAAGATCTTTTGGTTTCCCGCTACCTAAAATAGGCCCCTTATATAGCGTTTTCCTAGGAATTGACATGATGTATGATATATGCTAAACCTACTGTATTGTACACCTAAGTTTCGACGTCTAAGGTATATATATTCTTTATATACAGTATAGGGCTTATGCTATATGTGTGTATGCTATAACTGGTGCACCCACTGTATTTCGCTCGCCCAGTACTGGATAAGATGAGAAGCACTGGTACGAAGCCCGACTTTGAACTTCCCTTCTCGGAAGACTCGTGGAACAGTATCCTCATACTGCTTCAAAGGCCCTGACTCACCTGGCCCCGGGTCGTGCAAGAGATATAGTCAGACATGGCCGCCCAATGTGGCCACGACGAAGTCCGCCGTAAAGGAGGACAAACGAGACAACACAAAGTGCCACCACAATGGGGGTTTGGGGTTCAGGAGAGAACAGTGGAGTAGACAATGGCGACATAGCGATTGTCGTCCCTGGTAGACACGTTTCGTGGGTTGGGCTGTCACCGCATGTTCCCATAACCCCTGACGTACTGTAACCCAGATATACATACCAAGAGTCACATGATACTGTAGCGTAGACACTTGTGATGTTCATTTTCTAGAAACATGACTGAAAATATAAGACAGTGCCTTCCGCTGAGTTTGGGGAAAAGACGGGGGAGAAGGCCCAGCCAAATAATCACCGTAGTCTGGGCTACTATAGAGTCGTCATGCCATCGTACACAATCAGAGGAATATAATTGAACAAGACCCTTTCTAAGCCGGCCGACCGAAAAAGACCACACGACCCAACAATCTCTAAATGCAATCCGCACCGTCCGTCCTGGGAAAAAGTGACGAAACTTGACGCCGTATGTACACACAGAGAGAAGATTCGATTGCGCCGTCCCCCGTAGTCCACACACCCTTATCAATCCTTCTCTATGTCCTGTCATGCTTCCTCCTCTCGTGCCTCAGCTTCTTCATGAGCTTCTTGTACTTCTTCTTCTTCATCTTGAGCTTCCTCTGCCTCTTGACGCTGATGGCCAGCATGCCGTTGTCCATCCGGTCCCGCTGGATGCGCGAGTCCTCGTGCCGCAGCTGCCGCAGAGCCATGCGCTCAAGGAAGGACCGCGGCTCGGCGGCCGCACCCGCGCCCGCGCCGCCAGACCCGCCGTCCTCGATCAGCTCCGGGCTGTGCGCCACGATATTGACCTCGCCGTGCGAGTCCGTCGTCTCCTCTATCGTGAAGACGGCCTTGTATACCCGCGTCTGCGGCTGCTGGTCCTCCTCTGCCGCCGCCGCCGCCGCAGCCATGCTGGCCTCGGCGTCCTCGGTGCTGGTGGCCGTCTGCGGTTGCGGCAGGGGTGGCGGGCGGAAGGGCAGGAACTGGCCCGACATGGCGTTGACCTGCACGGTGACGGTGGCGTCGGAGCCGTCGGGATGCCGGAGGTCGATCTTGTGCATGCCCTGCTGCTGCTCCGAGTGGAAGAGGGAGTCGGCCTCCCCTTGTACGGAGAGGCTGCCCATGGGGCCCTCTATCTCCTCCACGGTGCGAGACAGGGTCGACATGACCTCGGAGGTCTTCTGCGCCCTCGTTCGCTGTCTGAATATGGCGGCGAAGGCATCGTCGGTCACGATTCGGGGTAGGCTGTGCGTTACCGAGATGGGCCTATGCAGGGAGAAGAATGAGGACAGTGCGAGAGCTAGAAATAGGGGAGAAACAGGGGTCAGCAGCGTGTCATGGACAGGGTGGGTGAAGCACTTGATAACAGCGTCGCATACAGTCTTTTGGTATGTTGTGCGTGCTGGGGACGCTCGGGAGCTTCTGCTTCTCCGGGCCATTGTCCTTGCCTTTCCGTTTCCTCTTGTCGCCCGAAGATTTTGCGTCACCGGCCTTGTTAGACACGGTAGACGGCTGGACGGACTGCCTCACGGGCAAATCGCCAGAGTCATTGTCCCTCGAGGGCTTCGATGACGAGTACCTCCTGTTCTGGAAGGGCTTGTAGGAGAGGGCGCTGTTGGTAAGGCCGGCTCGTGGACCCAAGGTCGAAAGAATCGGCGACTGTGGAGCCGCTGTGGCGACGCGCCGCACCGATGAAGGCAGCATGGTGCCTCTTTCAGGTGCAGAACGGAGGGGTTTGAGGGTATCAAGAGGTAGAGGAGGTCGAGTAGGATAAGAAGGTATTAGATAAGGAGAGGGAGAGAGTTGAGAATAGGTCACGATGCGGGCGAGAAGGCTGGCCCGCTTGTTTCGCCCCGGCTTTGTGGTCACAGGTCGAAGTTAGCAGCTGGATCGCCTCATGCGGCAAAGCCTTGTCAACTGGTCCGGAGTTGCTAATCTTGGTGCAAGGATCGGGGTTGGGGGGGAGAGTTTTATCGGGGCGGATGGATAAGGGTTTGGGTTGGGGTTGCTATAGGACAGGGTTGGGGGTCTGGAGGCTGGGGGGGAGGGGGAATTGGGGGGAGGAGGTGCAAAGGGTGATGGTTTCAGGTGAAAGGTCGTCATCAGGGTTGGGCCAGGGTTTGGCAGGGTTTGAGCAGGGTTTGGATGGTATTAACCTGTAAAGAATCCGCAGCCTCTTTCTCATTCAACACCGGATCTGGCAGTACTGTACATATTCTCTGTCACACTTCAACAACAAAACAAAACTGTTACTTATACTTCAGTATATCTCAAAAATTCCCCAGACACTGGTTCGTCTTCCCACCCACTTCTCTCCGCAACGGTTTCTTTCAAAAAGTAACGCTGCTCATTGCGTAATTCCCCACACATTTACTAACTTTGAATCAAGATCTCACATCACCTGAGTCACTCACCAGTCGTATGTACTACACATATTCACTCACTCACTCACTCGCTCAGTCACTTATATCAACCAGCAAAGTACGGAGTAGAAAGAAGTAGCACGTACTACTATCCTCCTCCTTCACCCACTCGCTCTCTATCTCACCTACCTACTCTCCCACTCCCACACACAACTACCATGGCCTCAACCACAAACGGGACCAAGGCTGAAAACGCCGAGCCCTGGACACCAGGCTCATGGCGCAACAAGCCCATCAAGCACTGTCCCGAGTACAAGGACCAAAAGCCAGTCGCCAAGGCCGCCGCGGAGCTCAACCGCATGCCCCCCATCGTGACGCCCAAGGAGATCCTCAAGCTCAAGTCGCACCTCAAGGACGTAGCCCGGGGCGAGGCCTTCCTCCTGCAGGGCGGCGACTGCGCCGAGCTCTTCGACTACTGCAACCAGTCTGCCATCGAGTCCAAGATCAAGCTCCTCCTGCAGATGAGCCTGGTCCTCGTCTGGGGCGCCAACAAGCGCGTCGTGCGCATCGGCCGCATGGCAGGGCAGTACGCCAAGCCCCGGTCGAGCCCGACCGAGGTCATCGACGGGCGCGAGGTGCCCTGCTTCCGGGGCGACATCCTGAACGGCTTCGACCTCGACGAGCGGGAGCTCGACCCGGCGCGCCTGGTGCGGGCCTACCACCACTCCGCCGCCACCCTCAACTACATCCGCGCCGCCCTCTCCTCGGGCATCGCCGACCTGCACCGCCCGCTCGACTGGGAGCTCGGCCACGTCACGGACCCGGAGCTCATGGCCAAGTACAGCAAGGCCGTCGGCTTCCTCACCAACATGATGAGCTTCATGAACACCATCGGCGCCTCGGACGACCGCCACCTCGACACGGTCGACCTCTTCACCAGCCACGAGGGCCTCGTGCTCGAGTACGAGGAGCCCCTGACCCGGGCCTTCTCCCACGCCGCCATCCACGGCGGCCGGAAGCAGCGCAGGCCCTCCACGTCGGCGGCGGCGGCCATGGCGGCGACGGCAAACGGCGAGCAGGAGCAGGAGCAGCCGCAGTACTTCGACACGTCGGCGCACTTCCTCTGGATCGGCGACCGCACGCGGCAGATCGACGGCGGCCACGTGGAATTCTTCCGGGGCATCGCCAACCCCATCGGCGTCAAGGTGGGCCCCACGACCCCCGTCTCTGACCTCCTCGAGCTCCTCCGCACGCTCAACCCGTCCTGCGAGCCGGGCAAGATCACCCTCATCACGCGGTACGGCGCCTCCAAGGTGCGCTCCCTCCTGCCCTCGCACATCCGCGCCGTCGAGGACAGCGAGTACCGGCGCTGCGTGGTCTGGCAGTGCGACCCCATGCACGGCAACACGCGGAGCACGGCCGCCGGCATCAAGACCAGGCGCTTCGGCGACATCTTCAGCGAGCTGCAGGAGACGCTCGCCATCCACAAGGAGGAGGGGAGCTACCTGGGCGGCGTGCACCTCGAGCTCACGGGCGACGCCGTCACCGAGTGCATGGGCGGCAGCGAGGGCCTGGACGAGGACGACCTGTCTACCAACTACACGAGCTTCTGCGATCCCCGGCTGAACGAGAAGCAGGCCTTGGAGTTGGCCTTCTTGGTGGCGGATCATTACCGGAGTGAGAGGGAGGCGGTTTAATATCTATCCTGTGTATTCCCAGCATTTGTGAACGGAACAGAACATGATGGGTATGATGGGTGTGGGGGAAAAGGGCAATGGGGAGAAGGAAGGAAAAAGGAAAAAGCACGATGGCGAAGGCGGGCATGGCGTTATATGGGCATGCATATCTTCTTTTCAAGGTTCAAACCCCTCTGAGGGTCAAACTGGCTGGAAAGGAAAAACAGGGCTCAAGACTCAAAAGCAAGTGACGAAAGATGGGAATCAAAAAGTGTTGGTTTTTTTTGTCAAAATTCTATTCCACCGATTCGGTATCAATCATAACGGCGTTACCTTTCCATGGTCATCATCTGCAGTAGCTCTATCATTTTTCCGTGAAACCATTGGAGACCAACGCTCTCGCCCGAATTAGAGAACACCACCGTCCTACCCGTTTTCTTTTTCTCAGAATGGAATGGACAGGTAGATATCACAACCTCCAAAAGCGTCGTCCCTCGTCCTCGAGCCCCTTCTCACACCCTCACGAGGTGTAGATCGTCTGCGCGCCCTCGAAAGCATCGCCCGGCTCCAGCGTCTGCCACACCTTTACACTACCGGCCTCCACGCAGATCATGTTCTTGTAGCCCTCCTTGGGCTCAAAGTCGCCCATGCCCTGTGCCTTCTCGACCCACGGGTTCCACACCACAAGGTCGTTCAGGCTATCCCTAACAACCGAGAAGACCGGCTTGCCGCCCTCGACGACCTTGACAGGCTCGGCGGGACCCTTGGCGGGCGTGTATACGCGGTCCGTCTCGCCGGTAATGCTGACAGTCGAGGATTGCGTCTTGACCTGTGCGGCGTCGACCTTGTCGATGTACTCGGAGGCATCGAGGCCCTCGACGGCGACTTGTGTGATGTCCTGCTCCCCTCTGTTAGCTTCTTTCTTCACCCGAACACACACGCCCTTGTCTCGTAACCTGTAGGCACCAAAAACAAAACACAAAAACGCACCTTCACCCTCAGGTAGGTATGCATCAGCACCTGGAAGTCCCAAGCCTTCTCGTCCTTATTCGTGATGACCATGGCCGTGCCCAGGCTGCTCCTCTCCAGGGTGACGCTGTAGATGAGGTGGAACTCGTGGGGCCACAGCGCCCTGGTCTCCTCGCCGAGCGAGGAGCTGCTGAGGCCGAAGTCGAGCTTGACCGAGAGGTCGGCCGAGGCCGAGTTGTTGGCCGACTCGCTCGTGCTCTTGCCCAGGAACTCCCACCTCGACGTCCGGGCGAAGCCGTGCTGGGGGAGCTTGGAGGTGGCGGCGTGGTCGGGGGCGGTGCCGAAGACCTGTCTTCGGTGTTAGAGATCATGAATCCTGGCCGGAAAGACCGGAGAGTGTGGCTTGGAGGATTAATTGGGGAGGGGAGGTCAGAATCTCGGTGGTCTTGGAGTGGTGGTGGTGGTGGTGGTGGTGGTGGTGGTGGTGCTTGGTGGGGAAGTAAGTGGTGATCAACAATAAAGTAAGAAAATGGCTTACAGGAAACACCAGCGGGATGCCTCCCCTCACAGCCTTGGAGCCGTCCAGCACCGCGTTCTCGCTCAGCCAGAGCTTCTCCTCCCCGTTGGCGTCCTTCCAGCTGGTGACGGTGGCGCCGTGGAGCAGCACCTCGACGGACTCGCCCGTGGGGAGGGAAGCCTTGACGAGGCCGTCATCAACACTGACGGTGGCCTGGGGGAGGGGCTGCTGTGGCGTGGCTGCCAGAGCCGAGGGTTTGTTGGGGCGGTCGACCATTGTTTCTGTTCTTGTTTTTTCTTTTTTCTTCTAGGACGTTGTTCTTGTTTTGGACGTCTATGTAGAAAAATGGGTATGAATTGGGATATTTCAAGTGGCAGGAGGAGGGGAGGGGAAAGAAGGATAGTAAGTAAATTGTGGTCTAAAAAAAGAGCTTGTGTTGTTGTTGGCTGTTGTTTATCTTTAGGTGTGTGCAGGTCTGGTGTGTGTCAGGTCAAGTCAGTATATAGGTAAGCTTGATCCCCTTGTCTCACAATACAACGCCTGAAGATGTCATGGCGGGGTAATCAATGCTCTCTAAACCCTCCCTAAACCCACCTGAACAGGGGTCAGTAAGCAATGGACCCCCCTGTCTTGCCTTCCTGCGGCCCCCACTGATGAAACATATCAAACCAACGTCGACTTCAAACTACGGATCCTCGTAGCCTTTCGAAACACACTTGCGGCTTGCTGTACGGATTCGTAATGTGTGAGAAACCGTTGGTGTTCTACTATGTGGTAGTACAACCACCATCGTACAGTTCACCGCTGTTGATTTGGAACCTTCACCGACTGCCCCAAGTATTGTACTTGTTTGTAACTATTTTTTTTTTTGAAGCCCTCCCCCTCCTCGCTCATGCCATTCTTCACTTATGACCTGAACCTGAACGAACCACCTCAATTCTTCTGCCCGTTATTCGACAATGCATCCATGGTATCCTGTACATCGGCCCCAGTACCTAACTCCGAATAAACAAACAATACACGCCCCGCCATGCATAGCATATAACCTTCAACCCAATGTCCTATATCCCATACACACCCACACACACACCCTCCTCACCCACCCCTTTATTTTCTCCCACGTTTTTCTGCCTGGTACAGCTCATGCTTCATGTCCATGAACATGTCCTCCACCTGGTAGGTCTCCTCCTTCGTGAACTCGGCCATCTTCAACATGTTGAGTCCGTTCTGGAGCAAGCCCATGAGCCTGTCGAACCTGCCAACCTCCGGCTCTCCGAGCTCCTCAGACCCTTCACGTACTGATTCCTCGCGCGCCTGTTCCACAATGTCCTGGGTCCCTTGTGCAACTCGCTCATGCTGAGACCGCATGGCCTCAAGTTGTGATGAAGTGGCCTCCCTCTCTTCCCTCTCGAGCTGCGACTGAATGGCTTCTTCATCATCCATCTCCTCCGCATCATCATTCATTGCCTCGTCTAGCTGCGACTGCGGCTCTTCAAGTGCCTCAGGAACGGCCAGAGGAATCTCCTCGGAAGCTGACAGCTCAGTTGGCGAGCTGCCCTTGTTAGACACGAAAGAGACATCCTTCTCGTAGAGCTCCTCTGCTAGTTGTGTCTCCACGTGACGATCTAAAAAGAATCGTTAGCGATTGCACTTCGTAGTATAGCAACAGGAGGAATAGTGGATAATTACCTTGATCGACGACGGCAGCGGGCTGGCTATCAGGAATCTCCTCTTGGCTTGCTTCACGAAGGGACTCCTGATGCCTTTGCTTCTTGCCGCTGCCTTGGACCGAGTTTGATCGCTTCCGTTTCCTCAGCCAAATGCCAGTACTAGGTGACGCATTTTCCAGGCTTTCATGTGCCGCAAGCTGAGTGACCAGTGTGGCCGGCCGGCCCTGCGAGCCTTGCGAGCCCTGCGAGCCCTGGGACTGCTGGGACTGCTGGGAGCTGTTCGCTGTCGAAGGTCGCCTGGGCCTGTTCGCTGAACGGCCGCGACGCGGCTTCTTAGACTCTCCGCCTTCAACCTTGATGCTGGTTTTGGGCACAACTCCTTCTACCGCCTGGTTCTGCTCTTCCGCTTGCTCAGGGGATTGAGGGAGTATGTGGTCATATGACGGTATATTCCTCTTCTTGGGCGAGCTTCGTATATCGATTTCGATCCGTCCGGTCCCAATGTCCCTGAGTCCATCTTCAAATGAGTCACTGACACTGAATGACTGGGTGTTGCCCTTATTTCGAGGGGACCTACGCGGACCCGAAAGAACTGAGCTTGGTCCGGCAGCACCCTGGGTCGGAGTGGGCAGCAGAGGACTAGTCGGCGCGTCCACAAATTCCTCTGGGTCAGACCTTGGGGTCGCCTGAACCGCCTTGGGGCGCAACTTGCGTCCGGAACGGGTGATTGGTAGATGGCCCGTAGGCAGGTCTGTCAGTACATCTGCTGGCACTTCTGCCACTTCTGTGTCGTCGACGATAGTTGTCGCTTCAATCACCTCAGGGCCGACCGCAAACTGCGAAGAGGTCACATCCTTCTCCTCGAGTGCGCCCTCAGCGGAATCTTCCTTATCGACAACGTCCTCTCCTTGGTCCAGTCGCAATTCCTCGTCCACCTCATCAAGGTCCATGGATTGTGATGCAGATATCGCCAAATCAGCTGGGTTGGGTGACCCCAATACGGGGGATGAAGCAAACTGCCATTCGTCAAGAGAGGCGATATTGTTCGCTCGTGATTTAAGTTCCGAGAGCAGGCGGTAGCCTCTTGGCTCCGGAGGCGATGAGGGCGGGTCTGCCATCTCTTGATCTTGTTCCGGCAACATCACCGGCTGTCCTCGTCTTGGCGTTGGTGTGGACGTCAAGTAATCATCAAAGCCACCATCCTGCTCCGGCGTCGAGACTCGGTATGGCTCAGTGGGCACAGAGGGCAGATCATGTTGTTCAGCCATAGACTTGGCCTTCTTCGTTGCAGCACTAGGGCTTGACCGCAACTCCGGGAACAGAGCGGCCTGCTCCCGCTGTCGCTCTCGTGTTTCCTTCTGGCGTTCAGTGAGCAACTGAGTTTCTTGTGCCATGGTGGCGGGCGAAGACTCGATTGCTGTAAACTGTAATTGGGAGTCATCGTGTCGGAGCTTTGGCTTTGGAGTACGACCCTTGGATTTGGCTCTAGTCATGGGGGTTGTACTCTCACTACCTCGGACAGTCGCGGCCACTTTGGCTGAAGCTGGAGTGGCAGAGCGTCGTGTCGAGCGACGAGTGCGTGGAGTCGGTTCTGGTTTTGGAAGAGACATGACTGGAAGGCTCGCGTCTTCCTGGGATTCCGCAAAATTAAGATGCAGACCAGTATCCTCATCCAAGATGTCCAGTCCCGGCCGGACAACGTCCACAGACGAACCCAGGGAGGCGAGCACTGTTTTCAACGTTTCAGGGTACTGTATATGCTCCGCATCTTCGTAAACGCGGTTCCACATTTCGGCAGTTATTTTGACGATGTCCCGGTGAGTGCTGTTAAATGCAGCGCACAACAGTGGCTCAATGCTTTCTAGTTGGAGGCCGTTCGCAGATGCGTCGTCGGTAAGAGCATTGCAAAGCCTTTGCCACAAGGACCACGTCTATGAGATGTCAGCGATGAGCTCAGAGAAAAGGGGTCAAGGGAACAGTTGCAGAAATAGACATACCGCTTCTGTAGCACCAGAAAAGTCAGTTCTGGTAATGCGGCGATCCTTGTCTTGAAACCAGCCGACGAGACCATCCTGAATGGCGACAAGAGCTCGAAGTAAGAGCTGGCGGTTTCCACGGTCAAAAAAGCCCTTCACCTCGACCAGCAACTGCGTCACGTTGTCAGAGGCGTAAGTTTCGAGGCCAGCGTACAACTTCTCAAACACGATTGTGAGAAGTCTGTAAAAATTGTCAAATGGATCAAACGAAGATAGGCGGGCGCCCGCGTGGGAAGTGCCCCACAAACGCCGTCTCGCTGTGTCGGAAGCCTGCTTGTCAAGGGGCTGGGTAGATGCTGCAACGAGCTCGATGGTGGCCCCCAAACAGTTGTCTACTATCACGTCCCCCTCACTTTCAACCATCAAATCCCTGACTACGGTGGCTAGGGGCTCGATGACTGCGAAGGCGACGCCGGCATCACCGGCCTCATCCTTGGCATGGCGACGGAGCACTTGGAAGAGGTGTTGCCACTGTTGCCACGGTAGGTTCGGTACTGACTTCAAGCCGCGCTCGAGGACCCTGGCGATGTCACGGAACTCGAGTCCAAGATTGGCTCCACTGCCAGAAGCTGTCGACTGATGGCTGTGTTGGCTGCTCTCCAATGACGCGGAAATCTTCGCAACGGCCATTGTCCAGACGCCATACGGGCAAGGCACATCCATTGGAAGCAGACGCAATAGCTCCTGTCCAAGTTCGGCTTGCGCCCTTTGGCTCTTGTCGGCGAAGAAGGGGGCGAAAACCACCTGGACAAAGCTGGCAAATGCATCGTCGTCGGGGACTCCAGGTGGAATATTAGACAGCAAGCAGAAAAGGTGATGCAGAGGCGGACGCCTAGATCCCGGATTTTTCGAGGAACGATGCGACTGTGTCCCAGGAACAACGAATATATTGTTCTTGGTCCGCAGTAACTGTTTCTCCACGAAGGGATTAGGGAGGAGACCTAGTCCTCTTACAAGGATCAAGATGAGGTCTCTCGCACTATCCAGGAACTGAGACGAACTGCAGGCTTTCCCATCGAGTGTGGAAGTCGGTCCCTTGGCCCACACCTTCAGCAGGAAGGTAAGAACATTGGCGACGAACTTGGCTGTATCGTCGTGCAACTTGACATCCTTCGTCGAGGCAAAGGCCACGGACTCGACAAGTGCTCGCCATAATTTCTGGAATTGACTGTCAGGCGTAGAGAGCTCTGCAAAACCGTGCTCCAGAATCGGAGAGACTAGCTCGAAGATGCGAGTTGAGTTGGCTCGGATCCATTTTGGTTCAATGGCTGGCAACTCTTCGTCCTTCACCAGAGTCTGGTCCTCAATCCGGTTCTCCTTCCATATACGCCGGGTCTTGCAGTCGATCAATCCTGTTAATATGCCGGCAGCCTGAACGACTCCTGCAGTGTCTTCCTGACCCTGGCTGATGAGTCCTTGCATCAGTGGCGCAACAGCCAAGTCCCACGTCTCGTCCAGCATCATCAAGTTCATGTCTGGCTTGAAAGCGTAGTAGTATAAGTTGCGAACACTCCCCAAGACAGAATCACGCAGTCCCTTGCGCTTCACCAGCAGGACAAGCAGAGTATCCCGAAGTAGTTTTAGGTTCAGGCGACCGTCCAGGTAAAAGCGGTACGTGAAACGGCTCCAAGCAATGTTTGCCTCTTTTTTCACCTGGGGATTCGAGTTGTTAAACGACAACTGAATGATCTTGGACCAAGACTGAAAGTAGTCCCATTGATGAGGTTTCGGGATTAACAAGGTGACAACGCTCCATATTCGTGGTACTGAAGTGGATTGTTGCGGGTTCTTCAACATCGTATGAAGCTCTTCAGTAAATTCCTCGACATATTTCTTGTCATCGAGTGAGAGATTGAGAAGATCCAGCACCCGGCCGACAAACCTCCTATCTCTGTTCAGGGTGAAAGCAGCAGAGAGGCCCAGCTTGATGGCGGCAGAGCGTATCTCGGGAATGCCGCTCAGCATATCTGCGAAAAGGTCCTGCAACCAGTCTGAATGGACGGCCATCTGCTGCGGGCATTGTTTCACCAGCTTCTCGTAAACGACAATGCGGCTTTGAATAACGCTCTTCCCAGTCAGCTGGCCTTGAAGGTTGTGGAGAGCCACCACAAGACGACCGACGCGGTCTGCAGTCATGATGTCCGGCGGGAAATTTTGCAAGTAGAGTGCTTGCATAAGATGTTTGATGACCTCCTTCAGGGGTTGCTCGTCCTCAAATGACCGGATGCAGTGGTCTATCAAGAACACGCCGAAGTCGTAAGGGATGCTGGAGGCAACACCGTGGAAATGCAGAAATGTATGAAGCAGCTTCAGGGCAGAGGTGACAAGTAGGTTATCGACTGCCCCGTTTGGGGTTCTGGAGGCGACGTCCCGCTGTATAAACTGCAAAAAGACAGTCATTTTGTTTTGCAGGGCGATGCGGTCGGGCAAGTTGCTGGAAGCTTTAAGGCCGCGGAAGAGCATCGTGTAGGCATCGACCTTGGATTCCCTGTCCGACCCGGCGAGCTGCTGTAACGTAGTTTCCAACATGTCGGCGATATTGGTTTGTTCCGGCTTATCATGGCCTAGGTATACCCCAGTTTCTGGCCCGAGTCTGTTGGGTGTAGACGTAGCCTTCAGTATTCCCTTGGAGGGTCGGGTAGTACTGGATGGAAGCGACAGAGGAGAGGGTTGCTGTCGCCTAGCGATGGCGTCGGTATAAACTGGGGGGTCTTGATATTGGGCTTGTGTTGAGAAGCCGACTCGTTTCCTTCGGTTGGTCGAGTTTGTGGCTGACGAGGTTGGGGATGCGACACCCGGGGGAGTGTGCAGGCTTCGTAGGTGACCGGCGAACTGTTGAGGAGCAATCAATTGCTTCGACAGAGGGTCGATGTCATGGCTGAGGGTTTCTCGTGGAGGAGTAGGTGGTCGAGTTGGTAGAGATCCGAAGAGACTCGAGGGCAGAGGGTCATGGCTCGAACCCATCGCTGCAATTGCTTGTGGTCGGGTATATGAGGCAATCGCAACTTTGGACTCGGGGACAGATGCCCAGACCAAGACCAATAGGAGATCGTTATATCAAGGGTATCGTCGTCGCAAAAAGAAACAGAACCATGACCAAGGACTAGAACGCCGTTGCCCAACCTAGAAGAGTGCCCAAACGCGTAAAAGGAGAGAGACCAAGGTGCTGTACTGAGTAGATCGCGTGTCGTCGAATGTTCGAGGTATGTACTTTTGAGGGAGGGAGGACGAAGTCGTCAATGTAGGGATGGATAGATGGGTCAAAAAGGTATAAGACAAAGAACACGAATTGTAAGATAGTATTCCCAGCCTCCTTGGGTTAGGAGCTGTCAGTCAACCAGTCAGTGATAATTGATTAATTACCTGGGTAGGTAGTTAGTTAGACTGGTCTGACAGTCAGTCACTATACAAGACCGGAACTATACTCTGAAGAGCTTGGACGTGTTCCCAGACGCGGAAAGCTCACGGCACGGGGAAGAAATGAGTGGGGACTCGGAGCTCTAGTTCCCATTAAAAATCGCGTCAAAGGGTAGCACTGATCAGCTCTCTCTCTACCCTGGACGTGTACCGTGTTGAGACGCGACTTGCAGCTTGGGGGAGGGAGCGAGGTTCGCGTTTTCAGGCCCTTCCAGGGCTTCTACCCTTCAAGTCCCCTGCAAGGTGCAGCAGCATCCCTGTTAACGCCCGTTGGCCGTCACAGCGTCAGCGTCCAGCGTCCTGGCGTCAAACTGCCCAAGTGGTCAGCGTAAATGGGGGCCCACCGTGCCCGGCATATCAATCAGTTTTGATTGATCCAGTTCGCGAAGTCCACAGTCCCCGTTTTCTGCCCGTGTCTGCCCATGGCACACATTGCAGATCCTATGTCACATAGAGTGATAAAGTAGCGGCCCCAGCCAAAGTTTAAGTCCAATGACGGCAACAGACCATAAGACACACGGACTTGAAAGTTGACACAGCCCATGTTTTTTCTTCCCAAGTACTCCAAGTACTCCGTAACCAACTGCATCATGCAGCCTAAGTGCGGCGCAATACCACAGTATGGAGTACTATGGATTTTCCCAGGTCCCCCAATTGTGTTGTTTTTCTCGGTCTGAGCTCGCGGTCTGCAGTAACTAAATTATATGCAGACATGGAGCTGAATCAAGTAGTCTGTTCTACTTGCCTAGGTACTGACTGTACTGTACTATGTACACACTTCCGTACTCCGTACCCGTACAGCAAAACCCAAACCCGACAGAGAACCGTGACCCTTCCTGTTCCTGTTCCTGTTCCTGTTCCTTTTCTTCCCTTTCCCTTTTAAAGTACAAGCCGTTTCCCTGCTCTTGTTCTTTTCTCTCTGCTCTCTCGTCTTGACTTTTTCTTTCCCTCTCGACTCCTCAGGTCAGAGTCAGGCAATCGAAGATCATCTCGATCGACAGGTTGTTCTGACGTTATAGGCTCCTCCCTCTTGTTAAATTTCATCCGTCAATTGGAATTCTAAACTGTCTTGTTTCTTTCTCTCTTCCAACTTCATCTGCATATCTCGTCAAGATTCCTTGTCTCTCTTCACCCTCGATACCCTCTGTCCTTTCTGCCTTTTCATTCTCTTACCTCCTCCCTTTATCTCGTCGACCTTGTCTTCTTCATCCCCACCTCCGCCAGATACCAGCCTCATATCTCCACCTCACGCGATCTGCCATGTCGTCAGTCAAGCGGAAGGCCACTGGCCCAGCTATTGGCTCCGACCCTAAGAAGCCAAAGCAGAATGCCAGCATCACCTCTTTTTTTGGTGCCCCCAAGACCTCTCCCACTGCTGCTGCCAATGGTGTAAAATCCTCTTTGGCCGGCAGCTCTCCAGTCTCGGGTGGAGCCCTTGAGTCTGCTACCCCCAAGTTTGACAAGGCAAAGTGGGTAGCCACCTTGACCGACGAGCAGAAACAACTCCTTAAGTTGGAGATTGACACCTTGGACCCGAGCTGGTTGGCTCACCTGAAGGATGAGATTGTGACCAGGGAGTTTCTGGACCTGAAGCGATTCCTTGACCGTGAGGCTACCGCAGGAAAGAAGATCTTCCCCCCGAGGGAAGACATCTACTCCTGGTACGAATTGACTTTCCTGACTCGTCCAATAATCTTCATTACTAACTCCCCTCTGCAGGTCTCGTCACACTCCTTTCAACAGTGTCAAGGTTGTAGTCGTCGGCCAAGACCCCTACCACAACGTCGGCCAAGCCCACGGCCTCGCCTTCTCCGTCAGGCCCCCTACTCCTGCGCCGCCTTCCCTCAAGAACATGTACACCTGCCTCAAGAACGACTACCCCTCCTTCGTGCCACCTCCCAACCGTGGTGGACTCCTCACGACCTGGGCAGATCGCGGCGTGCTCCTGCTGAACACGTGCCTGACAGTTCGTGCTCATGAGGCCAACAGCCATGCCAACCGCGGCTGGGAACGCTTCACGCAGAGGGTCATCGATCTCGTTGCCGCACGACGAACCCACGGCGTTGTCTTTATGGCTTGGGGCACACCAGCTGGAAAGCGTGTGCAGAAGATTGACAAGAAGCGACACCTGGTTCTTACCTCGGTCCACCCGAGCCCATTGAGCGCTGCGAGGGGCTTCTTCAAGTGTGGCCATTTCAAGAAGGCGAACGAGTGGCTGCTGTCGAGATATGGAGAGGAGGGAGAGATTGACTGGAGCCTTGGATCGCACGATACGCCGACCACGAAGTCTGGAATGGCTGCCCTGGCGGCGAAGAAGGCCGTGCTTGAGGACGATGTCGACGAGGACTGGGAGGCTGAGGCTATGGCTGCGGCAGCCATTGCCGATGCGGACAGCAAGGCCAACGTGATGGGCCCGCCCCCAACACCATCACCCCAGAAGAAGGCCCCGGCCATGATAGACACGAGCGAGGCTATTAGGAAGACGAAGATGGGCGGTGGGGGGAAGGAGAACGAGCAGGCGGACATTCCCGCCTGACTCCTAACGAGCCTGTTCTACCGACTCTAATCTAGTGGGCTAACGACACGGCCACGTCAATTCCAACATTAGGGTCTGGTGGGACGGGCTCTGGCGATTGCGATATGCACCACCCCATAACACATTGATACATGTGTACGGCGTCTGAGGACAACTCAGAAACGCCCCTGTACGAACAAACAACTCGAAGAAGAACTGAAACGAAGAAGCGAAACATGGCGATCAGCACGAGAGCTTGGTATGAGCTGTGTAAGGAACCCTCACATTGAGGGGAAACAATTGTGTAAGGCGTTATTGAGGATATTGGAAGGACACTGGACCAGGACGAAATTGTCAAAGCCGGAAGGAACATGGAGAATTGTACGAAAGCTGGATGAACTGTATATCGGACGGGCCCCTCACATCCGGGGAAAACACTATGCTGGGAAAGAGATAATGACGTCCGCTGGGTAGCAAGACCCTAACGACTTATGTAACTGTACGAATATCACGGTCATGCCTGGGACCTGAATTGAACCACGAATTTTCCTGCTGCCTCTGCTTTCTTTAGTGACCCATGATCGTGTACATCGATGTGGGTGACTTTGGAACCAAACTTCGGGCAACCAAGCAAGCCTACAGCGGATTGAATGGCACACTTTGCTACTCGACCAAGGTATCAGGTTTGAGTGGGTGATTCCAATATCATAGTCTCAACTCACTGCTCAGCCGGTTCTTGCAAGCACCAAAGGCAGCATCGCCCTAACGGCCACCCCAACTTGCGTTCTGAAGCCCTCGTCCCCTCTCAAGCATGCAACCTCGACCAAACAGCCGTATGATGAACAAGCGCTCTGACATTATCCCCCCTTCCCCCCAACCAAACCTTTACTCTACTCCATTCTTTATCCCGTCTGATTTGATAGAGCCTTCAACAGCCATGTTCCATCCAATCTTTCTCAGCTGCGTTGGGCCGACCTCTTCCCCGCCATTGATTTCTATCGGTAATCAGAGAGACCCAAGCGGATTTTGAAAGAAGGTTTGGTTGGCCGCCACATCTGGAAACTAAATGTCTAAGCTCGAGAAGACCGGATGGTCAATACAGCAAGAGTGCACTAGGTCTTTAATGTTTGTCGGTGATAAAATAGCAATTTTGTGGTCTTGGTCCACTTCATTCCCTAAGTTCCTTCTAGGGCAGCAAAGCTATGGCCGATCAGCCCTTCAGCTAGGGCAGGCATATGGCCTTTTAAGCAATATAGCGAATAATCTACATTTACATGTTACAAGAATAGACACAAGAAACCACCAAACGCCATTCTCTGGAAGACCTCGCTTTCAAATGGCACTGGTGCCACCTGATTGATGCGCTGAGTAGGAAGCCACAAAAACTGGATATAAGACAGGTAACTGAAAGTGAAGGATTGTCCAGCCGTCGAGACATGCGCGTGGATATGTATGTGATGTATATGTGTAGTCCCAACCTTTCCCTCCCCCCACCTCCCCTTTCCCCTTCTTGAGTATCAAACCCCAAACAAAGCAAAACGAAAGCCTAACTGCCCCAGGGACGTCGTTCCCTCCTCCTAGTGGTGGACATGTCCATCTCCCTCCTCATGGCCGTGGCTGTGTACCGAGTGACTGCTGTTGCCCGAGGAGCTCCCCACCGCGGTGACGGCGGCCGAGGTGGAGCAGCATCCCTGACCCACGCAGTCGTCGACGCACTCCAGGAGACAGGATGCCTCCCCCCTTCCGACACACCTGCGCAGCTCCGCCGATCCGTCCGTGTTGCCGCCCAGCTCCGCGTCCTCGGTGTGGTCGTGGGTCTCGTCGAGGCAGAACTCGGGCTGGATGGTAGCACTGTGGATGCCATAGGCGTGAAGACACTTACGCACACGCTTGGCAAGGATCATGTACTCCTTCCCTCCGGCCTCGGAGATGGGGAAGGCGACCTGGATGTGCATGGACGCGACGACCTTGGAGTCGGAAAGCTGCCAGATGTGCACGTGGTGGCAGGTGACAACCCCAGGGAGGCTCTCGATGTCCTCACGGACTTCCTGGACCTCGATCCCCTCAGGTGTGGCCTGCAGGAGGATCTTGGAAGTGGCGAAGGTGAGAGGGAGGGCGGACTTGAGAATGATGAGGGTGATGAACAGGGAGACAGCTGGATCGGCGTAGTACTTGCCGGGCCAGTCGGTCAACCAGATGATCAGAGCTGTGACAATGACACCGACGTTGCCCAGGGCGTCGCCAAGAACGTGAAGGATCATAGCATTCATGCCCATATCACCATGGCTGTGACCGTGGCTAGACTGGCCAGGCTTCCTCGGCTTGTTGTGGTTGTGAGAATGGTGCAGGCTTGAATCCCTTCTGCCGCGCTTCGCGGTGGGCTCAACGTGCTTTCCATTACCCCCATTTCCGTTCTTGTCGATCAGAGGCGTGTTCTCCGTAGCTGGCTCATCGGTAAGGGCGTTCTCCTCATCCGACTCGTCCGTCGAGTCGTGGGGTTGGGGCCTTGTCGCGGCAATGATATCCTGTCGGAAGGTAGACGGGTAGATGCTCATATCATCGATGTTGGTCACTTGCGTACGGCCACTGCTGGCCCGTCTACGCGACCTGCCCCTGTGTCCAGTCCTACTGCCAGTCCTCTCGGGCGTCTGTTGGGAGTCGTCGAATGATATCCGCTTCGATCCTGTAGACGGGGAGCTCTTATGCTTGAACCTCGACACAGCAACTTCGGGAAGGTGTTCCAAGACCGGTCCGTTGTCTTCATCCTCTGCCTCAGCACCGACTCTGCCTTGTTCCGCCTGGTCCAGGTCATCATGGGCGTGCCCGTGCTCTCCGTGCTCGTGGCCATGGTCATGCTCGTCGTGTTCGCCTCCATGGGAATGGCCGTGGCCGCCAAGTACGACAAAGCCTACCAAGTTCGAAGCGAGACCAAGGCAACCGACGATGAGAATCAGTTGGGGGTTGGAAATCTCGGGCGGCTCGAAGAGTCGGGTGACGGCCTCGAGGACGATGGAGACGCAGAGGGCGATCAGGAAGACGGCGTTGAAGAATGCGCCCAGGATTTCAGCTCGCAGCCAGCCGTAAGAATATTTGTCGGTAGTGGCCTTGCTAGCAAGATTGACAGCCCACAGACCAACCAGCAGCGAGATGATATCGTTAAGCATGTGGAAGGCATCGGCCATAAGTGCGAGGGAGTGGACGAGGAAACCCGAGATGAGTTCGACCAGGAAGAATGCGATGTCGATTCCCAGCATAATGCTGATGCGGGTACTCTTTGACCACGCCATCTTTGCTTGTCGTTAAGGGCACCAGCCCTCACGACGCCTTTCTTGGCGTTAATTCCTGAAGTTGAGGATTGTTGGGGGTGTTGTTGGCAAACGGTTGAGTCGCTTGCAATACTCGATCGAAGGTGGCGTCGCGCAAAGGTGATGAATGGAGATGAAGCGATACCCCGGTCGCGTGGTGGAAGTGGCAGGTCGATCTGCGAACAGTTTGTGTTGCAGACGATGGAACAATGTAGGGTTTGGTGTAGCTGAAGTTTATTTCGCTTTTGATCAGTTTGGTAAGATAGGCGCTGGATGGGTCCCGCCGAGCAAGTAGGGCAGCTGAATGTAGACTGCTATCGTGATCTTATCGATAAGACCTCGAGCAGGGGGGGGGGTAATGTGTGTGCTAAGTGTGCAGATGACGTCGGTTGAAGATGTTACTTATACGTAGGCACGTCCGGAGGCGGCTGAGACAGCGCTCAGGTAATGTATCAAAGCATTCAAGACCAAACCAAGTAAGGTTTGAGCAAGGAACATAAAGGTTGCAAAGGTTTCTTTCCATCAATAATTATAGAATGCGATGGTATGCAGATTTGTAAGGATTTATTGGCAGCTGATAGAGTCATTACGGAGGCGCAAGATGCCGAACGGGTGTCATAGAGTGGAGATGGCGAGATTGTCAAAAATAGAGAGCCGAACCCGTGCAAATCATCCTCCGGCTGCCGATGACAATGGCATAGGATGACTTCGTCGTCATTTCAATTCCACTTGCTTATGGTAGCCGTTATATCAGTCAATTCATGAATATGCTGGTGTTCTCTAACCATTTGCTTACATGCAGATAAGCACATGAAACACTACATGGAAATCAGGTCTTGAATTTGGGGGGGGGGGAAGGATACAACCTGGAACCCTACCCCTGAGCACCCTGGTGACATTCCCCTGAGATCAATTGATGGCATCTTACAAGACACATGGGCAGCAAAAGAGCGTGGGAGGTTCTATCCGGATATAAAGGTACCTAGGTACTGCTTATGAATCACTGCTAGGGAGTTGGAATGGCACCGCTTAGTGGCTACCTAGGTACCTAGGTAGGTACCTAGGTAGGTAGGCACCTGTCCAAGTACAAGGTTACAAATGGAAGGGACGACACAATTGCTTGCCTTACTGTTATTTCCAAAGATTTATAATTGCCTTCTTCGAGAAAACCTCGGAAGACATCATCTCCTTCAACTTTTCTTCCAACTGGATTACCCAGATGCAGATCAATAAACTCTGAGAGTCTCAACATCATCTTTCCGATTTGTCAAGGCTGCTTTTTATACACTGTACATACCTCTCCCGCGGTTCCCGCTGTCACACTGCATTGATCCACTACTCTGGAACGCCATGTACAAAATGCGATCTCCTCAAGACAGGCGAACCGACGGCCTTGATGCCATCCTTCAGTATCGTGATGTAATTTAACAGCATGCTTGACAGACTTCCGCCAAGCGCCGCGGATTGTTTCAAGTAATGATCAGGGTGTGTAGATACCTAGATGGTGCCTGGGTAAAAAGTGACTTTGTCTCCCCCATGCCAACTGGAACTGGCTCTTGCGAGTCTTATTGGCAGATACAACTCCTGGCCACAAGCGAACTCGTCTCCCGAGTACATCAGGCCATTGGATTTTGGGGACAACCCGTGGTTCACGTCCCATGTCTATATAAGTTGTGGTTTGTTGGTGGTTCTTTTGAGGTGCTGCCTCTGAATTTCACTCGCATGTACTTCGCCTTTGGTGTTCATTACTGACAACGGCATACCTAGGTATATCCAATACCACGGGGACCTGACACCTGCACACTACTGTGTATATATATAAGCCAACGGCTCCGTGGTGTATGGACTGACGTTGAATCCCAAGGACGGGTCCTCCGGACAGCCAATCGCTTCCCCCGATGCAGTGGGCCCAAAAGGGGATTCCGGCCCGGCCTGCCGACTCTGGGGCCCCGGAGACCCACCTGCCATCTCTGTGTTGACAGCTTGTAGACCTAGGGTTCTGAGCAATGGCTTATCACCGAAATCACAATGCAGAGGTGAACACAGCACTCTGCAGATCATATGGGAAAGTGCAACTGCGATTTCTTGCACGATGGCTCCGGCCGGATCATGATTCGCTATGGGATCCGACATGCCAATGTTGAACGTAGTCATATGAGTATATATACGTAATTCCGTATTATATTAATTCTATAGAGAAGAAAGGAACTAGTCCGAGGTCTAGTCTGTTTATATATATATAAAAGGAGTATATACAGGTACAGGGCATCTAATCTATATTATTAGCTAATAACTTCTATTCCCGTTAATACTCCCCCTCGAACTAAATATACTTATCTATATCGTTATAAACTCCCCTTTAAAGTAGATCTCCTTATCGTTATCTCTACTAATACTTATTCGTTATAGCTATATCTATAAGCCGTATAACTATATAGAGCGTATTTAGCTAAGAGCTAATTATCGTAATATTAGTATACCTTCTAAACTAAATACTACTTTAAATTCTTTAAAGGCTAATCTAGCTAAAGGCTTTATAAACCCGTCTATAAGCTATTATTTCGTTAATATATATCGTATCTCGATAATACCCTATTATTATACTTCCTTAATATAGAATTCTTAGATATAGATATACTTAGCCTTCTAATAATAAAATTAATCTTTAGATAGAGTAATAGCTCCTTAGTTATTACTATAGATTACTATTATAGCGATCTCGCTTTATCTTATACCTAGTTCTTCGAGTAATCGTTATAACTATATAGTTTCTTTAGCTATAGTAGTCTATACTATAAGTTCGGCTTCGTAGGTATAATAATTAGAACGAGGGGGGGCTAGGCACGATGACTATATAGAGAGGACGGATAGGTATAGAGGGGAGAAATAGTTCTTAGTTTTAACTAGCTACTAGAGCTTATACCGAGACTAATTCTTAAAGAATTAGAAAGGAGAGTAGTAACCTTCTATAGTTACTACTAGAATAAGTACTCAGGTATATAGGTACTCTAGACCCTAACCCTACGGCTATACTATTATAATTATACCTTCCCCTAGAGCGGCTATCCCGGCCGCTAAGATTCGGTACGGTACGCTTACTAGCCGATAGCCGGCTAGAAGCGGCCCTACTTTTCCTTCGCTACGTTTCCTACTTATACGCTCCCTTAGAACTATAGTAACCTTTCTTTTATTTCTTCCTTTAATAATCTTTTCTTATTAAATTCGTTTAATAATCAGTTACGCTTTTACTTTCCTTTATCTTTATTTAATCTTTTCTAGAAGTTCTTTTTAACTTCTTTATTACTTTTAATTATTATAGCGCCTTTAAAGGTCTCCTTCGTAGAAGTATTAGATTACGTTCGTAAACTTTATAAAAATATTCTTATTCTCGATAATAGCGATAATAAAGAAGAGACTATCGTACTTACGCGTAAGAGCGTAACTTCTATTCCTTTTTCGAATAAGCGTATCCTTTTTATTATAACTCTTAGCTTAGCTAATTATATTATATCTTTTAATCTTACTACTACTTTCTAACTTTAGAAATCTATATCTCTTATATCTATTATTACGTTTTCGCGCTATAATAATAACGTTATTTAAATTTCGTTTACCGATCTTATTATAAGACGTTACTTCTCGCTAACTATATTAAATAAATTAGTTTACGTTAATTTAATAGATCGCGAGATTAAAGAAGAATAAATAGAAAATTAAGCTTTTTCTAATATAAGAGCTACCTTTAATATATTTATTATTATAATAGCCGATCCTATAATTTATTTTATCGAGTCTAACTTTAAAGATAAAGTTCTTATATCGCTTATTTTTATAAAGCGTATTTCTAAAAATAAAGAGATCGTAATCGAGTTATCTCTTATTATTAATAAATAAGCTACTTCGCTCTTACCCGAGTCTCTTAATATTAGATCTACTAATAAGGGTCTTAATAGTTATAATAAATAAAGTCTTTTAATAATAGATACTATATCTTCGCTTTTATACGATTCGATAAATATATAGCCCCTTTTTTAACTAAAGATAATTATATTTTACTTTTTCTGTTAGTCTTATAATAGCTCGGTAGAAGTTCTTTATTATATTTACTTATCTACGTTCTTTTAGTAGTTTAATAATAGTCTTACCTTTAAGATCTTAATTATAGATTCCTATAGATATAAAGCCGCTATAATAAGTAGTCTAGAGTATTAATAGTATTTTTAAGTTAATAAAGCTCGTTATATTATAATAAATCTTATATTTTTCTAATATCTTTTTTTAATTATTAATAGTCTTTTTAGAGTAACTTATTAATAAAGGGAATTATAATAGACGTTTATATAGTAAAGAGTATACTCGTAGTACTAATAGACGCTTCTTATCTTAATCTATTTAAAAGTTTAATAATCGAACTAAAAGAAATCTAAAAACCTCTT
The DNA here is from genome assembly GCA_003795315.1 of Cytospora schulzeri. Taxonomy (NCBI): domain Eukaryota; kingdom Fungi; phylum Ascomycota; class Sordariomycetes; order Diaporthales; family Cytosporaceae; genus Cytospora; species Cytospora schulzeri. Next base: position 202,779 of record LKEA01000038.1, on the reverse strand, counting down.
ATAGCGCTAAGTCTTTCTTTTACTACTAATAGTCTTAACTCTATATTCTTATATAAAACTAATATAGTCGATCGGTTTAATAATATCTAAATAGAGGTCTTTAATATAAGTATACTTCTTTTTATCCTTATTTTCTTATTTCTAATATTCTCTTACTTCTAAACTACTAACTTACTTATAAAAGCTACTACCCGTTATCGCTTTATATATAATTCTAGCCCGTTAATTATCGATATTATAATTAACGATTTACCGGTATTTAAAAGGCTCCGCTTAACTTCTTTCTTTTATAGTATAAATTATCGGTTCGAGATATCTCGTTTCTTTACTAACGATATTAAGTATATCGTTTAATATCGGGAAGTAAAGGTATTCTTATTTCGTCTAGTCTAGTTCTATCTAAAAAACTTTAATAATATTCTTAACGATATATCCTTCTTTATAGAGTTACTTAGCTACCGGCTTCTTTATATCTTACCGGAACTTATAGAATTAAAAATAATTATAAAGAAGCCGGCTCTTAAAGAGAAGAATAGTAGTACTTAAGAATCGTCGCTATTTAAACGATAGAAAATATAGAAATATTCTAATCTAGAGAAGGGTATTTATATTTAATAAAGATATAAATTCTTAAAATCTAATAGTCTTAGCTAATATTTATATTTAAAGAGCTAATATTAGTTAATATTAAGCTATACCGGGCGATATAAATCTATATTAACCGGGTATTAGCTAATTAAATCTATATTAAAAAGTTATTTTACTAATAATAAGCTATATTAAAAAATACGATCTAATAATAACCGATATTAATTTCTAGTAACTTATATTCTAATAATATTAAAGATATAGAAGATATATTCGTACTTTTAAAGATAGTGTTTTATCTTTTTAATAATTAAGGTCTTAAACTTACTTAGTTCGTTAACGTTATTTTAATCTTAATATAGCCCTTAAATCTAAGACCGGCTTTTCTAAATCCCTTTCTTACTTTTTATACTTTACTCTTTATAATTTCTAATACTTCTAGACTATTTAATTAGCGCTTATATCTTCTTTATATACTTAAAAGTTATATTTAAAAGGCTATCTTTTCTATTTAACTAGATAATACCTTTTTCTTTTAAACTTTTTAAAGTCTCTAATCTTATCTAATTTTTAGTTAGTATCCTCGTTTTCGAGGTCTAAGATCTCTTTATCTTTAATAGATAGTATATCTTAATCTCGGGTATTCTATAGTTCTAGTAATCTTATATAAAAGACGTTATAGATTCGTTTTAACTTCTCGAGTAATACTAGATAATACGCTTAGGTTCTTATTTTATTAATAATATAAAATAATCTAATACGCTTAAAGAAGAGTTTAAAAATATAGTCTTTAAATTTTAAATTTTTAGCCGATAATAAAACTTATTAACCGATCTTAAAATTAAGCTCTTTATAGGCTTTATTATAATTCCGCTATTATCTTTCTATTATAAATACTTAATACTTTTCTAATAATTATTAAAGGTTTCTTATCTTCTCTAAATAGTCTTATACTATTAGAACTACTAGTACCTCTCTCTATAATACGTTACTTTTAAGATACTAGTTATTTAATTTCGTAATAAAATTAAAGGTCTAGCTATATATAGCTTCGAATAGAGTTATTCTAATTATAGTATTTTAAGCTATATTAACTGTAAAATAAACGATATAAAAGAGGTTCGTTTAATTCCGCTTATTATTTATAATATACGATTATAAGTAGTATTCTAAAGTCTAGTTTATATATTCTATTTATCTATTAGTCTATAAGTAAAACGCGGTATTAAACCGATTTTTAATTTAAATCTAATTATATAATTAGTATTAGAATTCGCTAATAAATAGAAAACTTCGATTACTTATAATACCGGAAGAAAGACTAAACTTATATTTAATTTCTTTATAAAAGAGTATTACTAAGTCCGATATATTTATATTTATTAAGATTAAAAAGAACTAAAATATTTTAATATAATAGTCTATAATTATAAGGATTATATTTATAAGTTACTTTCGGTACTATATTACTAGTAGATCTATAATAAAATCTATCGATATCTCTTTTATTAGTTTAGAGGGAATCGGAAAAGAAATAAGTTTACTATACGGATAATAGCGATAGATCGAGTTCTTTTAATACGTTTTATAAGAACGAATATACTCGGCTATATTTATATTTATTATCTTATCTTAAAAATAATATCGGCTTAACGCCGAATATATTTATAAAATACCGAAATAACTACTATATAGACTATCGTAATAGAAGTATAAAATCTCTTTTTTTAATGTACTATTAAATAGAATATATATACGCGACTTATAGTATAGAACGTTATCGATATTTTCGTATTTAATAAGAAAGCGATAGCGGATCTCTTTCTCGTTTACTTTAAAGATTTTAGTTATCTTTTAGGTTTTACTATCTATTTTCTATATTTCTATAATTAACTCTATTAAAAGAGAGAAAGGTTCTATTAGTATTATACTTATATATCTTATATACTATTAGACTAGACTTTTTATATAAACCTATTATATTATAAATATCTTAGAGTTAAATTAGTATTCGGAAAGGTAGGAGTTATTAATATTAATTATATATTTTATACTATTAACTTAAGTAAAAAGGACGTTTTAGCGATTATTTTAATTTTATTAGACTTTAAGCCTTAAAAATATTTTAGCCCGGATAATTATAACTATTTTAGATTCTAATATAAATATCTAACTAATCGTTAAGGGCCTTTCGCTCTCTACGAAATTAAATCTCTTTAATAGTCTATTAATAAAGTTCTTTTTTTCTAACTAGTATTTAATTATAAAGTCGAATTTAACGAGATATATTAATTAACGAGCTTATTTCTATATTAGCTATTTTTATTTTATAAATTAATAGAAATTATTATAATCCGAAAAGATTAAGATAAGATATTAAGCTCTCTCGAAGTAGTATCTCTAATAAATAAAATATTAGACGATAATATAGAGCTCTTAATCGTAAATCGGCTAATTAAGTTTAATATTATTAAACTTATAAGATTAAAAAATAATCGGGTATTAGATTTCTTAGTCTTTATACTCGTAGCGTTAAAAGATAACTCTAATAACGCTATTTTAAAAAGCGTCGGTCTCGAGCTTAATAAGCCGGGACGGCTCGAAATAGTATAATAATAGAGCCGTTTAAAAGGCTAAGAGAAACTTATAAAAAGAATTCCGGGCGTTTTAATATTCTAAAAAAAGAAGATCTAAAGAGCCCGGTTTATATCCTCGAACTATACTTTTAAAGTAATCGTTTAAAGGTTATACGATTTTAGAGAACTTATTAATAAATTATCGGTAGAAATTATAGAATCTTATAAAGACTTAGATATTATAATAAGATTTAAGAAGTAGCTAAAAAGCGATAGCTTTTATACGCTTTAAGTTTATTCGGACTCTATTTTCTTTAATTAAAAAGCTTAAGAATTCGATTTCTAATTAAAAAAATATATACTTCTTAAAGTATATATAGAGCTTAGTTATAACTAACTAGTTAATAATCTACCGGATATATTATTTATATTTTTCTTTATTTTTAGAAAAGATAAAGATATCGTTAAAATAAATAATAGTAAAAATATTAATATAATCTTTTAGAACTTTATAGATATACCTTTAAAATAAGGTTAGGGCGTTAGTAAAGCCGAATAATATTATATAATATTCGAAATATCTATATCGAGTTCGGAATATAGTTTTTTATTTATCTCTTTTTTTAATCCGGATTCGATAATATATATCTATAAGATTAATCTTAAAGAAGATAATATATCCGGATAATCGTCCGAGGATCTTATTAATTAAAAGAAAAAGATACTGATTTTTTATAATATTTTTATTAAATCCCTAATAATCGATATAGAAACGGAGAGTTCTATTCTTTTTAAATATAAAGAGGATCGGGGTATTAATAGGACTAGTACTTCGACGGATTCGCTTATTAGCGAAGTTCTCTTTAAAATAATTCCGAAAAATTATAAACTTTTTTTCAGAAAAGAAATAAAGAGGGAAAAATAATATAGTAGTACTAAATCGAAGAAGAATAGTATAATTAATCTATATATAAAGCGGAAGTATCTTTATATAAAAGGCTTTAAAAAATTATTTATAACCGGCTAGTTTAACCGGAATATAAATTTTTTTTTTTTTAGAGTTTAAATCGTTTTTATTAAAGAAATATCGTTTTAATATAAAATAACTTAATATCTTTAAAACTAAAGCCGGAATAAGGGTATAATAATAAACTAAATAGCGGATAGACTTAATAAATATACGCTCGTTCTAGACTCTAATATAAAGCCCTTCGGTATTAATCTACTAACTTCGTAAAAAGAATTCGATACTAAAGCTAAAAGTAGTTATCTTTAAAATACTTAAGAAGATTAGGGATTTATAATATTTATAGAAGACTATAATATAATCGTAGCGAACTTAATATCGGTTATTATAATAGTCTTTTAAAAGTATCGGGATTTAAAAAGTTCCGAAAATAAGGATATTAATATATTAAATACCTTTAATAAATATATTTTCTAGAAATAAAAGAAGTAATTAATATTTTTTAATAAAATCGATACTAACTAAGTCTATTTACGATTAAATATTAAAATTTATTTTTACCCGGAGAAAGCTTAATAAAAGTAATACTTCTCTTTTAATTCTAAAGTTAGATATAACTAGAATTTAAGCTAAAGTATTAACGCTCTCTCCCGAATATAATTAAATACTATTACTTATAACCTCCTTATCGGAGATATACCTTTAGACTTAATATACTTAAGATATTAGATAATAATATCTTTATATTTATTAAATAAAAGCCGGTTTCTTTTTATCGGAATACTTATTAACGAAATACTAGTTATTATTATATTTATAGTATATTATTAGCTTCCCGTCGGTATTAAAAGGATTAGTCTCTCTTATAAAGATATACGCTTTACTTTTTAATTATATACTTATAATTTACCGTTTATTAATAAAGTTATTAGGTTTATTACTATACGTTTTAACGATAGGGTTTAATCGTCTTCCCGAATTACCCTATATAATCGCCGGCTAATATTTACTAAAAAAACGATCTTTAGTTTTATAGTTCTAGGGGGCTATATTCTTAATATATAGTTTTCTACCTATAAGGGGTTTATACTTATTAGGCGTTTTAATCTCCGCTTATCTAGCTATTCTAGTAGTCTAAGAGAGTCTAATAAAAGTAGCTTAAGTAAGCTAGACTATCTTAAACCGAGTCTTTAAAAGATTATTAATATTATTAATACGAATAAAAATACGAAGCTAAAGCTTTAATCGGGAGAGGAATAAGTCGGCTCTTTTTTATTTAAGTCTAAAAGGAAGTCGTTTAAATTCTAGAGTTTCTAAGTATTAATTAAATTCTCTAAGAGGTTAGTCTATCTTCTAATAAGCCCGGTTAAGGGCGTTAGTAATAATTCCGGTCGTATTATTAAAATCCTTTTAGAAGTTCTTTATAAATTCTATAAACTAGTCTTATATATAATAGTCGTTTATTATAATATTTAAAAATATAGATAAGAGTCTAATAATATAAGTATCTTAATATCTTTAGTACTTTAGATCTATATTTTCTAAAATATAAATAACTTTTCGCTAGTTATTTTAAAGTAAATTAAGTATAATAATATAAGCTCGTTTAAAATTACTAAGTTAATAATAGTATTAGTAAATAATATATTTTATAAAAAGTAGTTCTATATTTTAAATCTAATAATCTTTAATACGTAATAGAAACGTAAACGTATCCGGTATATAAAAGATAGGGAATAGTTATCTTTAAATATATATAAGGGTATAACGCTTTTATTCTATTAATATTATTTATTCTTTTAAAGTAGTTACCTTTTCTTCGGTAAGGGTATAAGTATCTTCTTATATAGACCGAAAAGACGCTATTCTAGATCGATTCTCTAGTAATTATAATAAATACCTTTATAATTCGGACTTAATAGACTCGTTTAAGTACCGGCCGTTTAAACGTATAACGGTACGTAAGGGTCTAACCTTAGGGGAGTTATCCCGCCGGATATAAGAGGAATTTCGTATCTCTACTATCGTAAGTAGCTAAGGGTAGAAGAATTAAAATTATAATAATTAGAATAAGGGGGGGCTAGGTACGATAACTATATAGAGAGGACGGACGGGTATAGAGGAGAGAAATAGTTCTTAGTTCTAACTAGCTACTAAAGCTTATACCGAGACTAATTCTTAAAGAATTAGAAGGGAGAGTAGTGACCTTCTATAGTTACTACTGGAATAAGTACTCAGGCATATAGGTACTCTAGACCCTAACCCTACGGCTATACTGTTATAGTAGGTTAATAGAGCGACGATTATTTATCGTTTTAACTACTAGCTAATTAAAGCGCTTCCGATATAGAATATATACCTAGAAGTAGACTTTCTAGTCTTTATATCTCCCTTATAGTCTATATCGGAATAGCTAACTAATAGCTAGAGGTCGTCTTAGAATATAAGTTTAAAGTCGATAGTAGATTTAAAATATCGGAAAATATATTAAATAGTTTATATATAAGCTTCTATTAATCTAGTTAGGTACCTACTAAAGAAAGAAACCGAGAAAGCGATATTTAGCCTAATTCCGAGTATAACGTATATAAGGGAACTAATAGCTCGAGTATATTTATAAACTAGAGCTTTATTTAATATATAATTAGTAGCTACAGGTACTAATAGTAAGGTTTCTATTAATATAAGATAGCCGTTAAGTTTATCGAATTTTAAGTCTTTAAAGATCTTCTTAATATAAGCCTATTAGCCGAGATAGAGCGTACGAGTAATACGATCTCTTTCGATTATTATACCGAGGTAGTATTTATATTCCCTTAAATCTAATATCTAGAACTTAGAGTTTAGTAACTTCTTAACTTTATTAACTTCGTCTAGAGATAGGCCGGTAATAAGCAGGTTATCTATATAGACGGCGATATAGATATAGTTATATACGAAAACTCCGGAGTTTATAAAGAGTATAGTAAATCCGATTAGTTCGAGGAACTTCGTAAAGGTTTTATATTAGACTCGTAGCGATTATTTTAGCTTATAAAGGGCGCGGTTAAGCTTATAGACCTTACTCTTATCGTTAATAGGTAGGCTTAGAGGTTATTTAACGAAGATTTCTTCCGTTATATATCCGTATAAGAAAATAGTTTTAATATCTATCTAGTAAAGCTTAAGATTAAAGGCTATAGCGATTACGAATAGTACCTTATAACTTATAAGCTTAACTATAGAGGCGAACGTCTCGTTATAATCGATACCTTCTTTCTAGAGAAACCCCTTAACTACTTATCGCGCTTTATAGCGAAGGACCTCCTTACTAAATCCTTTTTTCAGCTTATATATTTATTTACTTTTAAGTACCTTTCGGCTTATTATAAGTAGGACGAGAATTTAAGTAAGGTTATCTTTAAATAAATATAGTTCTTCTTATATAGCTTATTATTAAGATATCTAATAATTACTATTTTATACTTCGCAGAGCGTCTATAGTTTAAGTTAATCGATCTCTTCTATAGCTCTTAAGAGTACTATTATTATTAATTATAGCTTAAACGTTTAGCTATCGATAGTTAGTAGTATAATATCCGGGTAGCGGGATTTCGGAGCTTATAGTATTAATCGAGGGCGTAAGCTTTTATAGCGGTCGCTATTCGTAGTTTAAAGAACTATTATAGTTAACTCTATAAGTAAAATCTCGTTTATAAATAGTTAGTTATTAGTAGTAATAGGTATTAGTTATTTAGTTAGTAGTAATAGATAAAGGCGTTTCGGTAATAGTACTTCTAGTAATAAGTCTCCCTCTAATAGAATACTATTATTAATATCGTTATAGGCTAATCGTATAGCTTTTACTTTAACGCGTAAGTCTTCTATCTTATATTTAATTAAAGGTATAAAGCCGGTTTCGTTAAAGGTAATATTATTAAAATTAACTAAGTATCTAGTATCGCTAAAGATAATATAGCTATAGGCGCCCTTATAGCTTAATAGTTATCTTATAATCGTAAGTTTTAAAAAGATCTTTCTATCGTATTTAGCTTTAGGGAGTAAGTATATAACGGGTAAGCTAATAATCCGTAAGTAGTCGAGATTAAAGCGTTTATAATATTAAGCTTTATATTATATAATACTAAAACGCTTATTAATCTAAAGATTATAGATATAGATTATAGTATATTAGAAGATCGTCGGTTAGTATTCTCTCGGGAGTACTATTCTATAAATAATAATAACTAATTATTCTTATAGGAGGCGGTTAATACGTTCGGTAATATTATTCGATTAGTATTAATTAGTATTAATATAGTATAAGCTAATACTATAATTACTATAATAGGTAGATAAGAGCGCGTTAACGAACTCTCCGCCCTTATCGGTATATAAGTAGTAGTATTATCGTTTAAGTCGTTTATAGAGCTTTAAGAAGATATTAATCTCGTAAGTAATTATTATAGCCGAGTATTCGATTAATAAGAGTACTTATATATAGCCTATAAACTTATCGACGATTATAAACTAATATTTATACCCCTTTCTTCCGGTTATTCGGAAAAGACTATAGATATCTATATATAAGATCTCTAGTAAGTATATTCCTCGTACTAAAGTACTTATATATAGTAATTCTTTAAGCTTTATAAAAGCGTAGGTTTTATAGGGGTTCTATATAGTATCGATAAGGCGAATCTTAATAGATAGTTTTTTAAATTATTAAAAAAGAGTTATAACCGAGATAGTTAAATCGTTAATACTAGATATTATTATTAAGATTAATAGAGAAAGTAGTAAGTTAAGTTTACTCTCCCCTCTATATATTAAACCTATAGTAGTTTATAGCGAAGTATAATAATAAAGATAGTCTTTCCGTTCTAGAAGGTAGTATAACCGTTTTCGTCGAAGAGAAGTTTAACCTCTTTTCTTTAAAGGTCTACTATAACGAGTAGGTTAACTCTACTATTTAGGTTATAGATATAATATTCGAGAAGGATAGTATATCCGTTCTTTATTCTAATCCGAGTAGTTCCTTTATCTTATAATTATAAGGTTATCCCTTTAAAACCTATAATAAGTAGTCTTAAATAAAGGCGGATATCTTTTATAAAGTTCTATTTATAGACTATTAATAATACTATAGCTCCGGTATCGACGACTTAGTACTCTTAAAATACTTTAAATAATATTTCTCTAACGCTAGTAAGTAATATATCCTTTATAGCGTAATCGATAATATTAAAGAGATTAATAGATAAAAACTAGAAAGTATCGTCGATAACTAGTATTAAAAATCCTACTATTACGATAAAATTTAAATTAGCGTCTTAAGACTAATCTTAAGGTCTCTATCTCCTATTTATTATTTATTTCTACTATTAACGCTACTAATTATATTCCCTATCTCGTATTTTTATAAAGAGTTCTTTAAATTCCGGGTACTTTTATCGGTATTTATATTTAAGGTATTAATTCTAAATATCTTCCTTTCTTCTACCTTAGTAGAAAGTATAGTATAGTACTATTACCGTTATTCTAGGGTTTCTAAGCCTTAGCCTTATTAATAGTATTACTATCTTCTATTTAGAGCCCTTCTATTATTATTCTTTAGCTTCGATAGCTTCTATTACCTTCCCGAACGTAATTATTAGTATAGCTACTCTATCTTTTATAATAAATAGTAAGGAATATTATATATAAAAGGAAGTAAAGAAGGTATCGTAAGCGGTACTGAATCCGTTAAAGAATTTACTAATAAATATTAGGTTATTAATAACCGTTATTAAATAATATTAAAGAAGTTAGTTATAAGCGTATCGTATCTTTTCGGTATATTACGTTATACTAATATAATTATCGAGGTTAAAGTTATTATAAGTATAGAGGAGCTTTTAGAAGTAAGCGAATCTTTAAAGGAGGAATCGTTACTTTAGGACTTTAAAGAGTTAGAATACGTTTTCTTCCTTCTCGTTAAATACTTCCCGGATAAGGGCTTTTATATTATCGCCTAATCGTTACCGGATCTAAGTATAAGCTTACTCTTACTTATCTTCTTAATCGTAGACTCTCTCTTAATAATTAGTTTCGTTCTCCTTTATAACTTTTTAAAGCGTATCTTTATCTCTAGAGAAGAGGCTTTTATAATAGTTAACTTTAAATATATCGATAGCTTTTAAGAACTAGGTTAGCCCTTATAACTTATTAATTAGAAGAAGTAGCTTCTCTTATTTATCTTAAGACTTATTATTTATTCTTTTAATCTAGTAGTTATTTATCGTACTATAGCTAACGTTATCGTTAAGTTTCTTATCGTATTTTCTCGAGTATCTTTTAAACTATATCTTTCTTTAATAGTTTTTAGACTTTATACTTTAGAGCTCTTATTATTAATAACTAAATTATCTCCGCTACCTCTATTATTACTTATTTAAATAATCCTTAAGCTATTACTATAATATAGCTTCTTATTAATATATTTACGCTATAGTCTAGAATATTATAGGTATCTATAATTACCGGGGTTACGCTATTTATAAGGGCGAGTTTTTCGCGCGCGTTTAAATATTATAGAACCTCGGTAGGGCTTTTTTTATCTCGATCGTACGGATAAGTCTACCCTTTAGGCGTAACCGCCTTATAGCCCTAAAGTTCGATAGAGCTTATAAGGGATAAAATACTAAGTTTTTCGTAATTATATAGTTCCGTAAATAACTATAATACCGATATTAGTAAGTATTCGTTCTATTCTTCTTTATCTTTAAGACCGAGGGCTACTCGGTCTTATAACTATATAATTATATCTACTATATATCGGAAGTACTTTTAATTAAATAATCGGTATACTTATAATCGTATTATTAAGCGTAATCGGAGGTTATACCGGTATATCTTCCGTTATAGCTATTAAGCTTTTCTAAGTTAGTAGAAAGAAAAGTAGTAATCTTAAATAAGGTAAATAGTATTATCTCTTCTTATAGTTTATATATAGATCGGTTTATTCTAGCTTTACCGGTACTCGAAGGAAATTTTCTAGCGAGTATAATTAATAACCTTATAAATATACCTAAAAAAGGTTAGTATAGTTTAGCTAGTATATTATTAAGAGACCCGGGCTTATAACCTATTAAACGTAGTTATATAAGTATATATACGTAATTCCGTATTATATTAATTCTATAGAGAAGGAAGGAACTAGTCCGAAGTCTAGTCTGTTTATATATATATAAGAGGAGTGTATACAGGTGCGGGGCATCTAATCTATATTATTAGCCAATGACTTCCATTCCCGTTAATAGCTAATACTGGCAACATCGCTGTGCCGAAGTTCTATGAAGCGGCCCAATAGAACCAATCTTCGGAACAGAGCGCCTCAGCGATTTGACTTAAGGGCGGACTCAAATACGGCAAGCCGGTAGACGGTCCTCAGGTGCCGGACGGTAGGCACAAGGTGTCCTCTTACGCCATCCACAAACGAAAGAACAATAGTAGGCCGAGGGACAGATATTGTAGCGAGCCTCG
>LKEA01000038.1:153288-191107 GCA_003795315.1 Cytospora schulzeri | reverse complement strand
ATTATGAGCTTCTACGGCTCATGTCTTGTGAGAGCCGCCGGCACTGCCACCCGCTCGCAGGGTCTGCGGCTTCCAACTGCCATTAGCCGTCTGTCCCGAAATGCCGTTGACTGCATTCGGGATCGTCTGGCGTGTCACCCAGGGACCCTGCACTTGCAATTGGTTCAATCATGCCAGAAACAACCCGAATGGTGTCATCTGCAAGACTATCAAGAAGAAGAAGCCAAAGGAAAAGGGCGCTGTTGTGTAATGGAAGCACGTCGGGACACAGCCATTACCTCACATGAGATTTGCCAACTGCTCGCAACCCGGGCACATGGCCCCTCACGAGCACGTTCAGATATATGGCGTCTGAGAGAAATCATGATGTTCAAGCATTCAAGGTCCGAAAACCTACATCGAAGACTACCTGCATTCAGAACAGGCCCCTCTCCCCATGGAATACAAGCCTGTGGAATGCCTCACAGTTCCCACATACCAGGGTTCCAGTGATCCCGGTACGATATCACCGCTCAAACGGACCGTACTTGCCGATATGTCCTTCCCCTACCATGGACAGCAATATATCAAATCTTCGGACGACGATAGTCAAATGACATGGCATCGTGCTAGCAAAGGACAAATACGACAAAACCCACAGGGTAGATCCCGACTACCCACATTAGAGGCCTTAGATATTCCCGTTTGAACCTTCTTGGCTCGAGTTTCTCCGTCTCTTGCCCATTCTGCCTCTGCTGCGGATAACAGTCTAGGGCTGGCATTCGAGGTACCTTGCAAGGCAGGGTACACCACGATAGACGAGAGTCCCAGAGTCCGAGCCTCAGACACAAGATCCATCATATAGTGTTAGCCGCATATCGGAAACAGGTGCGGCCATTCCTATCCAGTCACTCCAAGGACTCTCGGAACAATTTTATTTAGGACGGCTAAATCTCGGCAGGGTGAGTAGCCGCCGTCTCAGCCTGCTGATTCCCTGATCATACCAAGCTTGTATAGAAAGAAAGCTATGCCCGTGGCTCGAACGCTGGTGCTAGTCTCTGTCCACCCGACATACCCTGTTCTGGGGCTTGTTTCTTGGTCTAATCAACCTTGGTATCCATCATTTGTTGTTGATATCGCCGGTTCCATTCTCAGCTCTCAGCTCTCAGCCTCAAAGCTGCCTCGCGTGTTTGCTCAGAGTTTCAGTTTGAACTTCATATTCTCGGAATACCATAAAGATACTGGACTAAACAGTCACCAACACAGCAATATTGAAATAGGAACAAAGAAGATGACTACAACATCGGGAGCTGCGAGGGACATGGCTCTGGATGTTGGAATCGATCCCAACGCATCCCCTCTGGAAAGCGTTGAAGCAAGTTCCACTTCCACCCCTGATACCCAGATATCCCCACGGGAGAGTCCTATCCCAAAACAAAGGACCTTGACAAGTGACAGAATCTGGGCTAGAAACAAGGTGGCGCAACTCACGGAAGAAGAGAAGGTGGGAAGAGAAGTGTATTACCCAGATGCGACTAGGAAGGCGTTGCTGATGTCGGTTAGGTTTCATTGCTTACCGCTGCGGACTTCTGGAGGACGAAAGCGATCACCCCGAAAGGAGTTCCAGCAGCCAAGACGAGTGATGGACCGAACGGTGCTCGAGGAGGAATCTTCGTTGGAGGCACAAAGGTGGGTTACACACCCGTGAGAGGTTTCGCTGCTTGCATGGACACTGAATGATCTCGAGGCCGCACTATTCCCTTGTGGCGTCTCACTCGCTGCAACATGGAATAGAGATCTGCTCTACGAGGTCGGTCAGCACTTAGCCGATGAGGTAAGGGCTAGGTCTGCCCATATTCTGCTTGCTCCAACAGTTTGCATGCATCGCCATCCTCTAGGAGGCAGAAACTTCGAGTCGTTCTCCGAGGATCCTCTCCTGACGGGGAAGCTTGCGGCACGGTACATCCAAGGCTTGCAAGACAAAGGCGTTGGTGCCGCCGTGAAGCGTACGTGGCAATGAATTTCGAGTACCAGGAAAAGGAGCTGACACATGAACCAGACTTTGTTGGAAATGAACAAGAGACTCACCGATTGACAATAGACTCCATTGTTCAGGAGCGACCTTTACGAGAACTGTATCTCAAGCCATTTGAGATTGCTGTGCGGGAGGCCAACCCCTGGGCGGTCATGTCCTCGTATAACCTTGTGAATGGGGTTCATGCAGATATGAACGAGCATACTCTGAAGGACATACTCAGGGGAGAATGGAGATACGATGGGTAGGTATTCCTAATTTCCAGACACTGGAGGTGTAATGCCTGACATATCTGAAGCACGGTAATATCAGATTGGGGTGGCACGAACTCAACGGTCGAGTCGATAGTAGCCGGTTGTGATGTCGAATTCCCCTTCTCAACAAAATGGAGATTTGACAAGGTCCTCGCTGCTCTCGAGAACGGGGACATCTCGCAGAGAGACATTGACCAAGCTGCGGAGAATACCTTGACTCTAGTAAATCGTGTGACGAGAGGTGAACTATCCACCGAGGAGCCAGAAAGGGAGGACAACCGGGCCGAGACGCGAGAGTTGATCAGAGAAGCCGGTACCCAGGGCTTGACATTACTCAAGAACGAGGACGGCATTCTTCCTATTAATCCAAGAACTGCCAAGGTGGCGGTGATTGGTCCCAATGCCAACCGAGCCATCGCTGGAGGAGGAGGTAGCGCCAGTCTCAACCCTTACTACAATACGCTTCCTCTCGACAGCATCAAGCGAGCGGCAGAGAAAGAGGTGATATATTCTCAGGGATGCCACATCAATAAGTGGCTACCCGTAGCATCGCCATTCTGCAAGACGATTGATGACAAGCCGGGGGTGACAATTGACTGGTTTGCAGGTGATGAATTTCAAGGAACACCGGTTGTACATCAGAGAAGGGAGAACACAGACCTTTTTCTGTGGGATTCCGCACCACTTGCACAGGTTGGTCCGGAATGGTCGGCAATCGCGACGACGTTCTTGACACCGACGGCGACGGGAAAACACACCATCAGCTTCATGAGCGTCGGGCCTGGTAGGTTGTACCTTGACGACAAGCTCACGCTCGATCTCTGGGACTGGACTGAGGAGGGTGAGGCCATGTTCGACGGGTCGGCGGATTACCACGTGGAGGTAGAGATGCAAGCCGGCGAGGCAGTCGAGCTCAGAGTGGAAATGACCAACGAACTGCGACCCATTTCGAAGCAGAAAGAGTTTAACATGACGCACAAGTACGGGGGCTGCCGTATCGGGTTCAAAGAGGAGGACAGGGTCGACTACCTCCAGGAGGCCATCGACAGCGCGAAGCAAGCGGATGTTGCTGTGGTGATTGTCGGACTCGACGCGGAGTGGGAGTCGGAGGGCTATGACAGGCAGACCATGGACCTGCCCTCGGATGGGAGCCAAGACCGTCTGATCCAGGCTGTGGTGAAGGCCAATCCCAGGACAGTCATTGTGAACCAATCTGGATCGCCGGTGACGATGCCGTGGGCTGATGAAGTACCCGCAATCATCCAGGCGTGGTATCAGGGGCAAGAGGCTGGTAATGCGCTGGCTGATGTCTTGTTCGGGTTCAAGAATCCAAGTGGAAAGCTTCCGGTAGGGATTACTCTTTGACCTTGTCTCCTTCTTGGGGCACAACTAACAGCTCTGCTTTCGCAGTGCACGTTTCCCAAGAGACTCGAAGACACCCCGGCCTACCACAACTGGCCCGGCGAGAACCTCG
The DNA here is from genome assembly GCA_003795315.1 of Cytospora schulzeri. NCBI lineage: Eukaryota > Fungi > Ascomycota > Sordariomycetes > Diaporthales > Cytosporaceae > Cytospora > Cytospora schulzeri. Next base: position 187,365 of record LKEA01000038.1, on the reverse strand, counting down.
AAGTAGTCTACGGCGAAGGTATTCATATCGGTTATCGGCACTATGAACGTGCCAAAGTCGCACCGCTGTTCCCCTTCGGCCACGGGCTATCATACACGTCGTTCGAATACGGGCGCCCCTCTCTCGGCTCCAATGTCCTGACCGAGTCGGAACCGACCGAGATGCGCGTTGGTGTGAGCAACACCGGCTCCGTCGATGGGTTCGAGACGGTCCAGGTGTACGTGCGGGACGAAAAGTCGCGACTGCCCAGGCCGGAGAAGGAGCTCGCGGCTTTTGACAAGGTGTTTCTACAGGCGGGAGAGACGAAGCAGCTGAAGTTTGAGATCGACAAGCATGCCGTCGGGTATTATGATACCTCGTTGAAGGCGTGGATTGCTGAGGAGGGCAGGTTTGATGTGCTTGTTGGGGCGTCATCGGCTGATATCAGGTTGGTCCCTTTTTCTTCTTCTCTTTTTCTTCTATGCGAGACGCATTCGGCTCATAATACTGACTGGTTGCCCTCATTCACAGAAAGAAGGTGTCTTTTGTTGTGGAGGAGTCGTTTACATGGATTTTCTGAGACTGGTGACCCCTGGCTGGGCCTGGATGACTTGTATGGCGGTGTTGTGCTTGGGCTTTCATTTCATTTGAATTTCAATGTTTTCTCTTCGTATCTTACTTGGCCTTCTCTCCTCCCTCTCTTTGGAAGAGCAGTCTGCAGCGCAGCGGGATAGAAATACAATGGTAGCATTCTCATATGCATCAAGAGGAGGCTGGATGACTGTCTGCACTCTTCGCATTTACTTTTTCCCTTTCATGATGATTTTATTGTACAATGACCATGATGAGCTCATTGTGTATCACGACATGCAGTCAGAAGTCAGTGAATATGAGGTATAAGTCTGACTGTCAGGTGATTGGTAATCTGATTTAAACCTATGCCAACTTCAGCCGCCCTGAAATCAAAAGTCGTAAGGTTTACTGCATTGAGTGTCTCTCTGGTGCTCTCTGGTAACTGCCCAGGTGGAGTGTTACAGCACCTCGGGTATCGGGTACCTAAAGTACCTAGGTAGTATCGTATTAGAGAGCGGGTGGAAGCTCAGGGGTAGGAAAGCCCCGGGCCCCCACTTACAGCAGCTCAAGTGCTCCAAATCCCATTTAGTGTACCGCGGATCTTGGACCCTGAAAGCCTGCGTACCTGAGTGGTATTATGCAGATGTACCCTGGTACTTGTACAAGTACCACCCATATATGTATTGTATATGCGACTTCTAGAAGCCGCCTGTGTTACTGTGCTTATATCTGCCACGCGTCGGGACTTTATATTATTTGACTACAAGCTTATTATAAGCCTAATCTCGACTCGAGTGGTGGATGATGCTGGTTACAGTGAGTAATCTCAAGTAGAACGAGCTGTGGCAGTGAGCTGCCAAGTATAGAAACTTGGGACCACCTGCTTGGCGGTACCTACTTAGTCGAATACGGTACGATACGACTACCAAACTCCCCAAAGCTGCTTGTGCTTGAACCAATACGAACACCTACACCCATTCAATTCCTTGACCAGTTTTACATCTCGACGACTAAGATACAGTACTACCATTGACACTCTCCTTCTACAACCCGTTCAATCCAACCTTCCTTTCGGCCCCCACCCAGCCTAGTCCCTTGTCGAGATCACATCAAGCACATCCCAGCTCTGTGGGCCAACTTGTCGTCACCAAGCCTTGAGAGCCTCGAGGCATGGCTGTCCACCAAGGGATCCTCCCTCCGTCACCCCCATAGGCCACCGACCTCGCCTCCACCTCCGATGTTCGTTGCGAGATCGAGTCTACATACCCTATAACCCCTTGCGCCCCGTGCTAGTCGCGTGATGGCTAGCTACTCCAACAGCAGCAATGGCGCCCTTCCCTCCTCGTCCAACTATACCCCCTTCGTCCCGTCGAACCTCCGCCAGAACCACTCACAGGTCGAAGAGGACGATCCAATAGGCGACTTCATAAACTTCCTCCAGCGGTACTGGCAGAAGCTGCTCCGGTTCTGGAACACGAAGGGCAAGAGGACGACCATCGCCTTCTTGCTGCGGACGGCGCATCAGCTGCGGAGGAACCTGGTTCTCAACCGGGTGTTTAGCTTCCCACACGTCCTGGTAGTACTATGGGTACTAGTTTTGATGTGGGGAGAGCGCTGGATATATCATACAAAGGTTGAGAATTGTCACTGGAGTAATTGGGAGAAATGGGTAAGGAAAACCACCTCTGCGGCTGCTGCTCGTATTACTACAAGGCGGACAACGCACGGCACAAGGCTGACAATGAACTGCGCTTAGCCTGCAGGGACCACACCCCATCACCTAATACTCGTTGCCGACCCCCAATTGATCGATCACCACTCATATCCCGGCCGGCCGTGGCCTCTCAGCTCGTTGACGGTCACCATCACCGACAACTACATGCGCCGATCGTACAAACAGCTCCAGGAACAATTACATCCCGATACGGTCTTCTTCCTGGGCGACCTGTTTGATGGTGGACGGGAGTGGAGGACGCGTTATGGCAGCTACGAAGATCCGAGTTGGAACCACCGGCCCAAGGATGAAATAGGCTATGCAAAGAAGTGGAAGAGGAAGTACGGGGACGACTACTGGTTGAAAGAATATGCGAGGTTTAGTGAACTGTTCATCGACCCATGGGTTCAAGACGAGTCGGAAGCTGGACTTGGACAGAGAGGGAGGAAGATTATCACCAGCTTACCCGGAAATCATGACCTCGGGTTTGGGTCTGAGGTGGTAGTGCCTGCGAGGGACCGATTCGAGGCCTTCTTTGGAGACGTGAACCGGGTGGACGTCATCGCAAACCATACTTTCGTGTCCGTGGACACATTGTCTCTGAGTGCCCGCAGTTCAGAAGACAGGGCGAAGGCGGATCTGAGCGAGATCTACAGACCGGCGGAGGAATTCCTGGACAAGGTGCAGTTGACGAAGAGGAAAGCAGTCGAACAAGAGCTGCGGCGGCTCCGCGGCGAGGTCCAGGAGCCATCACAGGAACACAAGGTTGAGGAGGCGCTGTCGGCAGATTTCAGCAATACCCCGACGCTGAATCCAGGCGAGGGCAAGGCGGAGCTGCCCACGATATTACTGACCCATGTGCCGTTGTATCGACCGCCAGGGACGCAATGCGGGCCTCTACGAGAACACTGGCCGCCGGCGAACCCGACGGACCCCCTGGCCAGGGACGATAGGAACGCGATTTCCGTGTCCAAGGGCTATCAGTACCAGAATGTGCTCAACGAAGGCGACTCGGTCGACCTGGTCAACAAGATCGGCAATGTCGTCCATGCATTCTCGGGTGATGACCACGACTACTGCGAGCTCACGCATGCCGAGAACCAGGCGAACGTGAAGGAGATTACTGTCAAGAGCACCAGCATGGCCATGGGGGTGCCGACGCCAGGGTTTCTGATGGTCAGCATGTACAACCCCATCGACACAGAGGGGAACCCTCTTTCCAGCGATCAGGCAAGCACCCTCCAGACACATCTCTGTCTACTACCCAACCAGCTGGGCACCTACGCCCGGTACGGCGGCTTCGCATTCGTCTGCGCCGTGGCGGTGGCCATACGGGCCCTGCTGGTGCCCATACTCAAGCTCCAGCCCTTCGCGCTGGATCCGGCGGACGCCCCTCCTCCAGGAGACCATCGTCATCACAACCAACACAACAACAACCACAACAACAACAACAGCCACAACCCCATCCTCCCCGTGTACAGGACCAGGGGCGGAAAACCCAAGGCCAAGGCCGAAGACCACGACGACAAGCGACCTCCCACGGGGTACGGACACTACGCTGCGTCGTCGTCGAACTCGTCGTCGTCGCCGCAGCAGCACAACAAGTCCGGCACCCGCGACAGGAGCGCGTCGTTCACGCCGGGGGTCAGGGCGAACGGGCTCGTGGCGCAGGCGCGGAACGCGTCGCCCAAGCGACACGGGGGGAACAACAGCGCGAAGGGCCTCGGGAGGCACGGGTCTAACAGGGAGAAGCGGGACCGGTGGGGGTGGGGTGGTGATGGGTATGGTGATGGGGGAGGGCCCAAGATTGAGATTGATCTTGGGGATGATGATGAGTATTATTATGATGGTGGGAAGTCACGCTGGAAGGCGGCGGGGACGAGGAGGAGGGGGGGAAGGGGGATGGTTGCTGGGAGGGGGGGGGCGAGTAGTACGTTGGTGGTGGTGTGGAGGGAGATGTGGACTACGGCTTGGAGGGTGGTTTGGATGGTGGGTGGGTTCTGGGCTTGGTTGAATCATAAGGGGTAGAGGTATAGATAATTATGCAAAATAGGCCAGGGTAAAAATACAAAAGGGTCTGGCTGATTAGGTTGTCTGTGTGAATTCTTTGTGATATCTTCAGTATTGCAACCAACGAGATAGGCAAAGAGCGGCGTGATCAATACCTTGGTGGATAAATAGTATCTGGATTTGTCTGTCCTGGGATATCAGGGTCACAAACCAAGGGATGCCATACTTTGTATGTATCTACTTGGAACTTGTGCAATATACCAAGTTGATAAATGGTATTAAGCAGTCGGTTTTATAACCAAACAAAACCACCCACCTGCCAGAGACATACAGCAATTCTGAGCTTTAGGGTGTATGTATAAGCCTCCCTCAAACTCACTCACCCAAAAAAGTTCAGGGCTTAACCCTTATCCGTCCTCCCCCCCCACTTTATCAAGCCACCCCACCTCAACATTGAATCCACGCCCGTCATGGCAGCTTCTCGTCAGCGACGGCGGGACGCACCGAACAAGCATCTTCCTCCTCCTCCTCCTCCTCCTCCCGTCCTCTCATTCTCGAGCATCACAACAATCGCCGACTTCCAACCCCCAGGACACAACAAAGCAACAACAACAACAACAACAACCAGTAACAGTACTACCACCACCAATAACACAAACACCACAAACACAACCACAATGGCCGAGGAGAAGCAACCACCAGGCATCGTCGAGGGCGCCACCGCGGCCGGCGACGTCGAGGACGAGGTGGACCTGGACCAGCAGGCCAAGTCCGCCGAGGACCGCAAGGCGGCGGCGGCGCTGTCCTCGCTCGACGACGCGCGCGGCGACGACGTGGCGTCCTCGTCGGTCGACCAGGAGGGGCTGAACAAGGCCATGAACATGCTCAGCGCCGGCAAGGCCGAGGAGAAGAAGGACGTCAAGAAGGTCAAGGTCGATGCGGCTGATGTTACACTGCTGGTGAGTGGTTCTTCATTAATTCTTCCTTTTTCCTTTTCTTTATTCCTATTATCTTACCTACGTGGTCGGGAGTCTATGGGAGGGTGGTTTGCTTGTATGTTGTTGTTGACTGACTGACGATGTGGTGGGGACTTACTCTAGGTCGACGAGCTCGATTTGACCAAGCCCAAGGCTACGGAGCTGCTTAAGCAACACGACGGAGATGCGGTCAAGGCCATGAGGGCGTTCATTGCGGTGAACTGAAAACGGGGAACATGAGTCTATGGTTTACTTTGCCCGGGGAATAGGACGGACGACACAGGTGGGAGGGTTGGTTGCATGCATACATGCATCATCATCAAGGAAAAAGGCGTTAGGAGGTTATACCAAAATAACATCAGTGTCTTGTTGCACGAGATAGACAAAAGGGTCTAGGAAAAGGAGCAGGTTTGTCCTTAGGAAAGAATAAAAAAAAGAACCACTTGGAGAATTGTACAAAATGGACTTGTGTCTCTCTCTTTTTATTATGCTGACTATACGGGGTAATTGGGTTACAGACTCCAAAACCCAAGCTCAATCACCGCTGTCCCATGATATAGTTGATGTTCACACATTTCGGCTCAAAGAGATCCGTGTCATCGCCCATCCACCACGGTCCCCGCGGCGGCATCTTGAACCCCGGACGGCCAGGCCCTGTGCCATTGTGATTAGGAGGAGGAGGATGTGGTGGTGGTTGGTGATCGTCGACAGCATATGGTGCATAATACCCGCCTCCCGGTTTACCACCAGGTCCGTCTCTTGGAGGAGGAGGACCATGACCACCACCCCTGCCCTTCCCAGGACCAGGACCCCCGTGAGCCAGCAACGGCCACATGGGGATATAACACCGTTCGTCCCAGGCACACATCTCCTTGCACCCGTAGTACTCGCTCTCCCAGCCCAGCCAGGCCGTAAGCTCCGTGATCCTGTCGCGCCAGGTGACGGCCCTACGGGCGAGCGCCGTCCCATGGCGGTGGGGACTCCCTCCAGGGCGGCCCCTCCTGCTGTCCCCCGTGAGTTCCAGCCACGCCTGCTCGATGGCGAAGCCCATGGTGAGAAGCACAGAGCAGATGGTCCCGTAGACCTCCTCGACGGCGAGGCGGATGTCCTCCTCCTCGGGGGACAAGGGGGCGCGCCGCTCCTCGGGCACCAGGAGCCTCGTGTACCGGTAGCGGCAGCGGGAGTACGTCTCGTCGTAGAGGGTGGATTCCGTAGACCATGTGTCGTGGTTCATGCTGTCGGTGGGGTACTCGAGGTAGCCCACCATGAATAGGTGGCTCTGGCCCCTCAGGTCGAACAGCCAGTCGTACACGGCCGTCTCGTTGTTGTTGTTGTTGTTGTTGTTGTTGTTGTTGGCGTCCGCCGGCGACGGGAAGGAGGACAGGCTGGTGTCCATCATGGTCAACTGGTTCGTCGTCCTCTGTACGATCTCGGATGTCATGAGGACCCAGTCCGCACCAGAGCAGTTACCCCCCGTACTCCCAGGCTCAACAAGGCCCCGAAGCGCCCTCTCCGTGTCCTTCCTCATCAGCAAGGCCTCCTCGGGGACGACATCCCCCAGATGATGAAACCTCCGCCTCCGCGCCAACTGCTTAACAGCCCGCGCCCTGCCCTCCTCCTCCCCATCCCCCACATCCCCGTCCCCCATACCACCCAGCCCAGGACCCATCCAGAGCCCCTCGGCCGTCAGGTTCAGGTTCTCCCGGTCGTACCGCGCCCGGTTCAGGCTCTGGTTGGCGAACCGCGGCGAGTAGTAGCTCAGCACGCCGCAGCCCAGCACCCTCGCCCGGACCTCGCCCTGGCCGGGCCCGTTGCGCGTCGAGCCGTAGTGCCACGTCGCGCTGTCGAACCAGCCCCAGCCTTGTGTCTTTAGGAACGGCTCCCGGCCGACGTCGCGGCGCCAGTTGGGTGGCGGGGCCGGGTGGGAGGGTTCGGAGTCGCGGCCTGTGCGGGTGGGTTGGGGTGGGAGGGGGTAGTATGATGGTGGTTCTGGTTGTTGTTCTGGTTGTTGTTGTTGTTGTTGTGCTTCCTGGTGATGGGTGCCGTGTGCCCTTAGAGCGAGGTTATTCATGTCGTCGACTATCGTTGCGCCTGATTCCTTGGCAGCCTTGTTACTCTGGACCTCATCCTCATCATCCTCATCCTCATCCCCCTTCTTAGGCAGTAAAGGCGCCGTGACATTAAGCCTCGACACCAACCTCAAGCTCGGACTCGAGAAATCACACCAAATCATCTCGAACCCAGCATTCATCCTAACCACCCCCTCAAACCCCCACCCCCTCCCCCCAAGCCCCGCCCCCTCGATCCAAGCACACAACCCATGCGCCCGCGCGTACTCGATCCCCAACCCCATAAAGAACCCCCCACCACCAGGCGGGCCGCTCACGTTCCCAAACAGCTGCAGCATCTGCGTGTCCATCTGGCCCAGCCCCATGAGCGCCGCCGACTCCCCGTCAAAGTACAGCGCCCTGACCGGCCGCGCCGCCTGGTACGTCAGCAGGAACGAGTCCCGGCTCGAGCCCATGATGCCGTAGCTCATCTCCGGGTCGAAGGCGAGCCACTCTGGGCTGGGGGGTTCCGGGTTCGGGTCCTCGGGGGAGATGAGGCCGTGGTGGAGGAGCGTGTAGGCAGGGATTTCGACGGCGGCGAGGGCGTGCCCGTTGGGGAAGATGGTGTTGGACCACTGGTGGAGGAGGCTGGGGACCGAGGCGAAGAGGTGTGGTGCTGGGGAGGTGAAGTTTAGGGTCCACTGGCTTGTTGTTGGCGGCGGTTTGTCATCATCGTTACTGCTGGTGGCGCCTTCTCTTTGGGAATAATCCAGGTCATTATCGTCGACCAGAGGTTTCTGGGCTGACGGAGGAGGAGACCCGGCGGCGGCGGCGAGGAGGACGATCCGGGGTAGGAAACAGGCCACGGCGGGCAGCAACAACGGGAACCAGATCATCATGGCATCGACGCTGGTTGTTTACCACCGTCCATACTCAGGAAGAACAGACTTTTTAAAATAGAAATCTGGAATACTAACCAACAAAGACTTCTCTGTTTGTTGATATGTTTGCAAGGCGGTGGCGATTTCGAGCAAGGCTTATCGGAGAGGCGTTATGCAGTCGTCGCACACAGATAACGGATTTATACGCGCGTCACCTTGTCCCATCCTCCCCCGGCTTTGGTCCCCCCCACGCAGATCCGGGGAGTTAAATATATACTTGAGTACTCACAGCAATAGTCACTGCATATTGGTCCCTGGCTTATTATACCTAGGCCAATCAATCTATGTGGCACCCTTTCCCAACCACAGGAGTGCCAGGATTCCTGCAGTTAACTGCACCTCAGTGCCTATCCAACATCTATCAGCAACCAATGCTCGACGACAGAAGGAACAATCATGATCAATCGATATTCATTCATTCAGGTAGTAATCTCTGGTGTTCTAAACACCAATGAGACTTTCTTCTTCATCCACGTTCTGTCAACCCCGTGGGAGGTAATGAGGAAGAAGAAAAAAACAATTCTAGAACAACCTAACCTGTACTCTTGTGTACACCGCTAAACGCCGGCCACACACACACACACACACATATACACACAAACGCCAGAAGTTCCAAGACGCCAACTTTCTGTAGCCATAGGGAACGAGTGAAATGCCGCCCCCGTCCTCATAACAAATGAAGCAATCCTTTCGCAATCGCAATTGAAGCAAACCTCCACAGCAACGACATGATTCCACCGTGCCGCCGCACCTCCCCTCTTATCTCACTCCCAGTCGCACTCTCTCTCTCACTATCTCAACTTCTCAATTCCACTCCTTCCAACTCTTAGCCAGCGGACTCGACACCTTAGGTGCGAACGCAAGGCTCTTCCTCCGCGCATCCATCAGCCGCCTCGCCACGTTCTCGTCCTTGTCGCGGCCCAGCACCCCCACGCCCAGGTCATGGTACATGTGCTGAGGCTTGGGCGGGCACGTCCTCTGCACGAGCTGCTCGCGTGACATCCCCCCCTCGTCGTCGTCGTCACCCTCGGCGTCCGTCATGGGCGACGAGCTCATGTCCGGCGTCATCTCCATGGCGTAGCGGTGGATGGCCTCCGGCGCCGGCGTCTTGGGCACGGGCGTCAGTGGTGCCGAGTTGAACAACCAGTCTTGTTGGGCGTAGTTGTTGAAGTCCTCGTCGTGTTCCTGGTCTCCGTCGTGGCCCTCTTCGCCGTCGTCGGGGGAATGCATCCACATGGTACTGTCGCGGCGGTTGGCCGGCGCGGGCGTGCTGGGCGCACCTTGGCTCTCCCGCGGGGATGTCCTGCGGGCCGGCGGGTCTGACACCACAGTACCGTTGACATTTGCCACCACCTTGGGCTCCATGGACTTTCTGCGACGAGCGCCGCCACGAGGGGTGAGCGAGGTGTCGATGTAGTAAGGGGCTTCATCAAGCCACGCATTTTGCCGCTCACAGCTGGGAAGGAACGTCAGCACAGGGACTAACATGTACATACAAAGGCACAAGAAAAACAACTTACTCTAACACCCAACCGACACCGACACACTGCACAACACCACCAGTCTCGCGGACCCTCTCCATCGTGCGCTTGCCTCCATCCTTGTACACTACATGCGTAATGCCGATCTTGGAGGATGCGTCCTCATCATTGGGGTTCCAGGTCCAGTGCTTGACACATCGCGCACCCATCTGGGCTAGCAGCTCAACAAAGATAGCGCTGGCATCAGCACCCTCCATGGTGTGCACATCGACGAAGACGACTGCGCCACGGAGTAGCGTCGGGTCAGCTTGACGTTGAGGACTTTGCATCGGAGTGGGACTACTGCCCGCCTCTGACCAGGTCTCGGACTTGGTGGGAGTGACAGGAGGCAGCGATCCTGCTCGCGAGCGGGAGTCCTCCTCCTCCTCCTCCACAGCTTCCTCAAAGGCTGCCTCCACCTGCTTCTTGTGGGAGGGCGAGTAGGAAATGACGGTCGCGCTCCTAGTCAGACCGTGAGTCGGTCTCGTCTCCGGGAGGCGAGAGATGCTGTGGCGGCGCTTCTTCAGCGAGGGCTGTGGTGGCGGGGTGGACTCGTCCGGTGCTTTGAGGGGTATCTTCGACACGGTGTGAAATTCGCGCGTGGTGTATCTCTGGGGCGTGACAGGGGGGATAGGGGTGCCAACACGAGCATTCTCATCCGGTACCTCGTTCTCGTCGCCGTATTCCTGGCTGGCTTCAGACATAGAGTCTTCGTTTCGGTCATGGCTATGCATCGAATCGACCTGCTCAGGTGACATGACGGACATTCCGTTCGCCTCAGCGACAAGGTCGAAATCCTCCTCCGTGAGGGAGATATCCTCTAATATGGGTTCCTTGATCTCCGGGATTTCGGAAAGAGGCCCAGATTCATTGCCAGAATCATCAACTGGTGCATCAGGCCAAGCCATCTCATCCTCGAAGAAACCATCCTTCATTGGCGAGTCTTGCGATACAGCCGCTGCCTCACCCGAGCCTGCAGAGTTCTCGGCCTCTGGAGTCGTTGTTCGGGCCTCATTCTTCACTGGGCTGCGCGCCTGCCATGAGTCCAAGCGTTGAGCCAAGGGCGTGAAGCCGAAACCAGACGTCCTGGGCTTCCTGGCACTGCCCTTCACGTGCTTCACTGGCGAGGTGAACTGGGGTGTCATCACGCGTGTGGGCTCACCCTCAGACTCTGAATAGCTCTTGTCGAACGGAAACTGGTCCTTCTCTCGAAGGCCAAACATACCAAAGGCTTGCTGAGGGGGTGAGTCGGGCGGAGTGGTGCTGATGCTGTCAGCAACAGTGTTCTCGGCATCTTGCTCTTGCTCTTGCTCCTGCTCCTGCTCTTGCTCCTGCTCCTGCTCTTGCTCCTGCTCCTGCTCTTGCTCCTGCTCCTGCTCTTGCTCATCCAGTGTCATAGGCTCAACCCCGTCTTCGATAACATCCACCTGATCGTAATCTTCTTCGAGCACGACTGTATCATGCTCGTCCTCTTCCTCCATGTATTGATTGACTAGTGACGTGTCATGGGCCGGCGTAGAGTCTGCTTCAAGAGGTAGAACTGCGGACACCTGTCCAGTCAATTCTGCTGTAGATGGATTGGCAGGGTCTTCATCGTCCTTCGCCTCGTCTTCCATGGCAGGCTCGATTTCTGCGTCACTAGCTTCCGATTCCTCGCTCTCCTCGGCCGAAGCAGCTTGGGTCGAAGCGCTCGGTGAGACGCGCTTTGGAGCAGGAGACTCGTCAACGTCAACGTCAAAGTCAACAGTCTCCGACTCCAGCTCAGGCTCGGGTAGCTTGGCCGACTTCTTCGGCGAGAAGAGACGCCTGGCCGGCGACTGGAACAGGGATTGCTTGAAGGGAGATGCGCTATTCTGATCATGCCGAATAGATGGGCCAAGATCAACAGGCTTGATGGACACAGGACATCGCTTCGCCGGCGACTGAATCAAAGGTGCCTTGGATGGCGATGCGCCCTTCTGGAAGGGCTCCTGAATTGCAGAAAAACCCAACTGCAGTCCCTCGATTCTCTTAGCTGGAGATTTCATGGAATCCTTGAAAGGCGAGGGCGGAGGTCGTCGAACGGGACTACCGAGGATAACCGTGGACTCCGGGGGAGGCAAGGCCGTCGTATCCTCATCCGCGGGTGGTGACTCCTCCTTGGTCTCAACAGGAGGCTTTATGCCCACGGGAGGTTTCACAGGGCCTCTGTTAAGTGGCCTCGCCGGTGTTCTGTCCATAGCCAGCTCGTCCTCGGATTCCACATCCTGATCCCTCATCGCCGACAACTGTGTAACCTTCTTAGGGCCGAGGGGCTTCGAGGCCTTATCGTCGGTCTTCTTCGTGTTCGTTTTTGCGATCTTGGGAGCGGTCGATTTGGTGGCACGGCCAGCAGCGACAGGTTTTCGGACAGGCTTCGCGCGCATGCCAGCGGTGGTGGTATCGGCAGGCTTGGTCGCTAGGGTCTTTGCCTTGGAACCGGTAAGTGGAAGTACATTCTCCTTGTCAGGCTCCGCGAACGTAACTGTCTTGACGGGCTTGGAGGCTGGCGCCCTTGTAGATGAGGTTGAACCAACTGGTCTGCCACGGGTTGGCTTCTTGACTGAGTCTGGTGCGAGATCGTCCGCGTCATCGTCGTGGTCGACTTTTGCCCTCTTAGCCCGTGTTCGAGTAGACTTTTGTGGTTCCTCCTTCACGGGCTGCGTTAAAGGCTTCTTTGGTGGGCGGCCGCGTGCGGCCCGAGGTGCAGCCGGTGCTGATGTGGGCGTAGGCTTGGAGTCGATGATCTTCTTGGGCCGGCCAGGACCTCGAGTGGCTCGCGCAGCAGTTCTCGAAGCAACTGGTGGCAGCTTGGCGGGTGCCTCAGCCTCGCTGTCGTCTTCATGGTCGTCCGGACGCGTCTTACGCTTGGTCGATGTCCTTGTAGATGGGGCAGCAGCTGTGGAGGAGCTCGAGGCGGGGCCAGCGGCAGTACGGGTGGTGGTTTTCGTCTTGGTCGCAACAGTAGCTGTCTTCCTCGCTGCAGAAGACGCGGTACCTGCTGTAGCAGTAGAGGCCTTTCCAGCTGTCCTTGCTCGGGTCACCCGCTTAGGCGGCGGCGATGTTGGTGGATCCATATTGACTGGTTGCTGGACCTTGTTTAGTGGGAATCGAGCTGGGTTAGTACGGGTTTGCACACAGTAAAGAAAGGTTAAACAAATAGCACATGGCACTGAGTCCAAATGCAACGCGCAAAAGGAAATGCAGATTGATCCTTGGAGAAGGGGAAAGGATGTGGCGCTTTTGTTGACAGGCCAATGTTGCAAGTGAAGTTGCAGTGTTGACGGTCTAGCATGGAATTTGTGGGGAAATAGGAAAGTGGGACAGGCCCATTGTCAACTGGTTCAATGCACAGATTGTTGTCCAGGCAACAATATCCACCCACATTCATTCACCTTTGAGATGATGACCTCACTGAACCCCTTAACTATTTATTGGGTTTATGCCCCCTCTACACATAATGTGTAACCAGTCAACACCACATGCAGTCAGGTTGAGAGAATTTACTGTTCGCATATCACCTTTAATGATATCTACTAGCGAATGCTAGTTATTTCTTGCCTCCCTTCGTATTGCATCTGCCATACGGAGCAACTGACACAGCAAATCTTATGGGAAAGTAGGCAAGGGTTTCTGCCGATTCCTAGGGTTAGCCTAGCACACCCCATCCTCTCCCTCTCCCCCCCCCCAAGATTTAGGACCCTGAACCCTCACAGCGGCAGGCAAAAACCACTTTACGCGTCTCGTCACCACCCATGATTCCGTGATTTCCGCCACTTCGCGTTGGTTGATGACTTATTCTTTTCTACGTGGTTCTGGAACTGGATGGCCCCTTCTTTTCATTCTTTTCCTTTGTAATGCCATATGTGGGAGACGCCTTTTGCGTGCTTCGTTCTGATTTCCTTACATCGCAAAGTGACCGTACATATCATCACGAGTCTATGGTCGCACCCAACGATCTCTACCGATAGATTGGACGCGACCGCAGTTACACAGTCTCCATAATGGCTGACCGAGGGGAATACGATGCCCTGGTTCTGTCTTACACCCATTTGAAGAGTCTCCCACGGCAGGATGATGCCCTACACACTCTCCAGAAGGTCGCGTCGGTGGTGAAGCCCATAATGAGGGCAAGAGGCTGGAAGGTGTCAGAACTCGCTGAGTTCTACCCTGACCAGCAGAACCTGCTTGGTGAGGCTTAGACTTCTTGTCGCCAACTCTCATCTCGTCTTAAACTAACGACCTGAGCTGCTAGGATTGAATGTCAACAGAGGGCAGAAGATCCTCCTTCGGCTGCGTTATCCCGGCGACCGGACCCAGTTTCTGCCCATCGAGGAAGTGACCGACACGATGCTCCACGAACTCTGCCATATAGTCCATGGGCCACACGATGCCAAGTTCCATGCATTATGGGACCAGCTACGTGACGAACATGAGGGGCTGGTTATGAAGGGTTACACCGGCGAAGGCTTTCTCAGTAAAGGCCACAAGCTGGGAGGCGGTAATAGGGTACCTATGCGGGAGGCGAGACGGCTTGCTCGTGCGGCTGCCGAACAGAGGGCCCAGCAAGCCGAGCGCGCAAGAGGCTCTGGCCAGCGGCTGGGTGGTGCACCGATACATCGAGGCCAGGACATCCGGCAGGTCATCACAGAAGCCGTTGAGCGGAGAAACAGGGCCGATAGAGGCTGTGGAAGCACAAACTTCACTGAGAAAGAGATACAAACCATCTCTGACACGGCGACCAGAAATGGGTTCAGGACACAAGCTGAGGAAGACGCGGCGAACGAGGCTGCCATTGCCCAGGCATTGTGGGAGCTCGTGCAAGAGGACGAAAAGAAGAAATATGGCGAGGACTACGTGTCACCAAGCGCAGAGTTTCCAGGAGGCAACGGTGGTGGCACGTTCGTCCCAAGTTCTTCTGCGCCGCAAAGCTCAAACACGCCGCCGCCAGTTCCAGAATGGTCGCGACCTGGTGGTCCTGGGAAGGCGAGGTCATCCACATCTCAAACACCCCCATCGGCACCACCTCCACCTCCCAGGCCTACAGCTCAGGAGAATGCCACGTCCGACTTATCGGTACCTTTGGCAGCAAATGGTTGGACATGTGAAGTATGCACACTCCACAACCCGCCGAAATGCCTGAGCTGCGATGCGTGTGGGACTGCGAAGCCTAGTCCAAAGCCGACGTCCAATCCGTCTTCTGCGGCTCTCCCAGCAGATGGCTGGAGCTGTGAGGTATGCACGCTCCATAACGCGCCGAGTCATCTAAGTTGCGATGCATGTGGCACCGAAAGGCCTGAGAGCGTAACCCGGCGGCTGGCAGACGACGAGAGGAAAGAAAGGGCTGCAAAGCGAGCACGGACAACCCCAGCGACGGCGGGCCGGGCAAGCACAACGAACGGACCTAACCGACCGTTGAGCAGTGTGGACCTGACCCATACGAGGCTGGTATCGTTCAGGAACAGCACCAGCGGAGCAAGTGACAGGCCTCCTGCTGCGGCCACTGGTCCGGCATTCTGGGAATGCTCACGGTGCGGGAACGTTGTCGACAGGCAGTGGTGGAGCTGTGGTCAATGTGGGAATGTGAAGGAAAGCTCCAAATAATTAGGAGGAGTACGTCACAGCATGATTGTAACGAATTTCACGATAGCATTTAGCAAGGAGTTATGGTTTGTTGCGGATATGGGATAGGCAGCATAGTGGCCATCCAAGTTACCTACCTACAAGGTAGACAGACTACTTGGAGGAGGGGACTTTTAGACGAGATATTCTGCTCATCATAACTGAACTCTATTTACAAGCGCCACCGGGCCTCATGGTCACTTATGTCAGCATTGTATGATGTCATAGGTACGGCGGTTCAGGGCAGCAGCTTGCGGGATGGCATTTCCCACATCTCCGATCAAGAACAAGAACTCGATGGTGCATATTTTCCCGCAGCGGACCCCACCATATGATCCTGTAACAGTCGTAGCAGCTTGTTACTGTAACGCTAAAAGTACTCGTGGACCTTGCAGGTGTGAGTGAGGCTGCAGTTTTTACCTGTTCAGGGCCTGTACCGCATCTTGTTCCATCTTGGCACGAGATCGCCGATCGACAGAGATTCGATCCTGTTCCGGCAGTTGAATTGACTATCAGGATGCATGCCCTTTGAACATGGCTAGCCGGTTGCTGTACTGTATATTGCACAGCCTGAAGAAGTTTACCAGTCTGCCAGTCTACTGTACTGGCAGCAATTACTCTGGCACGTGCCTGGCAGCTTGGGGAATCACACCTTACTGTACTTCGTAATGATGTGAGCCTGATGAAGATGTGTACAGACCTGCATACATAGCTGCATGACCTACCTAGGGCAATCTATGCGGGAGCGGAAGCAGCGGTCAAGTGCTGCCCAACATGATGAAGAATCCGGCAGTCCGGACGGTGACGAAGTGTTTTTAGTTTTTTTTGCTTCTTCTGCTTCTGCTTCTTCTTCTTCTTCTTCTTCTGCTATGCTAGTTACCTCGTCACATCCCGTCAAGCCGTCAAACGGCAGGCATGATGAACCAATGTTTGCTCAGGTGTTATGCCCAGGCTTATTTCCACAATCAACATCCCTATTCCCTATACGATGTCAGGATGTCCAATGCCGAGGAAAATAATCACGATACATCTCTACGTACATGGGTCGAGTAGAGCTCCACACAGTAGTTTGATGATGATGCTGATGCTAGTGAGTAACCTATGTCAGCTGCAAGTCTGCCCTGAATCGCTGGGCAAAAACTGGCAAACTACGTACTTGTAGTATGGTACTTAGGGGAAATCTTCCCTTGAACCCTAACAGTGCCTAACTAACAGGCCTAATAAACTTTCTGGCTGTCCCAGGTTGCCCCTCCTCAGGGTCCACACGAGTCTGGGCCACTGGACCCTTAATGCTCCATCCTGCCAGGTCCTGCCCTTGTCCGACATGCTGGAGCCCATCCCACCAGCGCCATCTCACAAATCGCCCGGCAGTGCATGTGAGTGCCACTCTGCCATTGATGAGTGCAACGCTTTTTGCAGGACTGTTCACCCCCCCCCCTCTCTCGTGGGCCCCACCGTCATTGTCGTACGACAAGCTCAGACACACACGACCATGACACGATCCATTGGCTGCTCCTGGCTGGGCTGCCCATCGAGATTTTAGCCCTTCCACATCGGGGATACCCCGTCATACACCCTGTTCCCCCCCCCCTCTTCCATTCTCTGGTATGCCCTGGAAAAAATTTAAGCATGTTGTTACCATGTGTCTTTCCCCCCTCCCCCCCTCCATCAGACCATGCTACTTCGAGGCCGAAGCAACCATCGGTACCGGATTATGAATCCAAATTCAGGGCCCCAGTGACGTGGTTGAGGCTGAAAAATATCCCCGAACAGCAGGTGACAAGCGAGCAATACCGAATGGAACAGGGGGGTTAATTAGATTAAAACTATAGTAACATGTGGTCCCTAGGAAGGTAGGTATCCGTTCTTTATTAGGTATCCAGATATTGCCGACGTTTCCGGGATACCTTAGGTACGTTGGTACGGTAGTTAGACAAATGGTGTGGAGTGGTCTGTGTCTGTCTGTCTGTGTGTGTGTGTGTGTGTGTGTTCTCGCAGCCTCGGTGTGATGACAAGCTTTCAATCCTACTGCACGGCTCATGATCCATCCATCGAGTACTACTCTACATTACAAGGAATCGGAACCCTCGATGATGGACTTGATGATGGGATTTATGATAGATGACAGGACAACATATGACGCAATTCTCCTTTCCTTTGCTTTTGGCTTTTGCTTCCTTTTCACCTCACATCCCAACTCCATCCAGTATGCCAACAACGATGACCTCCATAATAATATACCAACACAAACACGTTAGTCACCGCTCAGCCCAAAGGGGGGGCTTGCTTATGGGTTCCCCCAGTCCCAGCAGTTCAAGTACCTTTTTTCCGTATTTCATGCCTGACGACCGCCCGGGCCGTCCGATGGTATGTGAGTCTAGGTAGTTCTAGACTTCTTTTTTTTTGGTCTTTGCCAGTCTGCCGGGCCGTCTTCTGGCCGTAGGTTACTGCTATTCTGGAGAGGACAGAACTGTACTATGTAGTCCACGGGTAGTAGAGTCGATGGGTCTGAGGACTCAATGAGCAACTTCCCCCCTGTACTACGTCCATGCGTACCTGCGTACCTGTGTACCTGCCTGCCTGCCTGCCTGCCTATGTACTGCCCGTACTGTACTTTATTCACCGTATCGGAGAGATCCAGCTTCTCTTTGTCTTGTCTCGGGAAATACTCATCCACCTAAAATAATCTTTAATTTACACACACAGCCGGGAACGGGATTTTGTTTCACTTCTCAAATCACAAGCTTGCCTGGGCCTTGCAGCAAAGAGAGAGAGAGCTCTTGCCCCTCAAACACATCCGCGGCATTGAAGAAACATTTTCCCTTTTTAGCTGCTCTTCAGCCTCTTCAAGGTTGCCCCCTACACATACACCACGCCTTGGTTGTCCTTTTGGCCGGGGCTACCCTAGGTAGATCTCCACTACCACGCAACTACAGACTACGAACTCAGGGTTCCTTCTTCGTCTTCTTCATCAGACGGGTTTTGCTACGTCCAAGTAATGATACATTGTCACCAGGTCTTTGTGTCGACGAAACAGATCCCAGACTTGGACTTGGACTTGGTTACATACCTGCTGCTGCAATTTTCTTTATTATTTACATATCCAAAAACCCACCCCTTATTCCCATTTCCCTCTTCGATAATTCCGATTGGGAACTTCAAGCGTCTGATAACCCAATTTACCTCCCCACATGATACCCTGCCGACCATCCTCTCGAAATAATGATTCTCACATTGCGCCCCCGCCGGTAACGATGAACAACGACTCGCTGGCGGAGTCGTCTTTACTCCGAAAACGTCTTGCCAATTCGCCACGCATGCTGCCAGCCGGTGGTGGCATTGAGCCTCTCCGACAGGATGGCTCAAGCTCATCAGATCCAGGCCACACCCAAAGTGAAGGCCCGCTCAACCCGTCGCCAGGCCAGCATCACTTTCAGCGAGAAAATAGTGCCGATAGACCGCCTGTGCCAAGCAGTCCCCTACGGCTCCAGATGCCTTTCCTCACTACAGGGCAGCTCGCCTTCTCGGCGTTGCAGTTCCTGCCAGTGCCAGTCTTGGTCCTCAATAGTCTGAAGACTGTTGTGATGGCCAATGAAGCCATGGGAAAGCTTCTGGGCATGGTATCCGCCTCGGACGAGGGCACCTGTTGCGACGCGGCAACGGATGCACTGGAAAGGCTCAAGGGGCAGTCGTTATCACAGGTTGGCATCGACATGTCTCAAGATGGAAAGCCCGTATGGGTTGCCTGGGAATCTTACTTGGACACTCTGGTAGAGGAGATAGGGTCAAACCATAAACAAACACTCAATGGCACAGAGGAGGATGCGCAACAGGGCGGCCACGAGGGAGACACTACGCCTACTGCAGAGGCGTCGTCTGGAGGCAACAAAATGCCAACGCATGGCCAAGAAGCTGCGGTTGAAGTGATCGTCTCCCGGCGCGGCTCCGACAAGTCCGTCATTGAACCTCGGCTTATCAATAAGGCTTCCGAGAATCAAGCGTTCGCAAAGATGATCATCAGCGTCTGGGAGATAACAGGGAATCAGACCTACTTCACCCTGACCTTCACCAACACCGAATCAACCTCATCTATGAGCTCCAAGAAGAGGGCGGTGGCTCGATCGAGCACCCTCGACGCTGCCGAGCGCAAGGTCATTCCTACCGCATCCAAGGGCTCGTCTGTTACATCCAGCCACGGTTCATCATCCTCGCCATCCTACCAAATCAGCCCAAGTTCCGTCTCCCTTACCTCCAGCCCATTTCCGCCCATGGGCCCACCATTCCACAAGTCACTGCAGAGTACGCCTTCGATGCTGCAGAAGTCTACGATAATGAAGGATGCGCTTCTCGACAACACCGAACAGCCTATCATGATCATGTGGAGAGACGGCACACTGGCCTTTCCGAACTTGGCAGCTAGGAAGCTCATGGAGAAAGATGCCACGCTCGACAAGCCATTTGAAGGGTTTGACCTGTTGAGCAACTGGGTCGTGTACTCTGAAGATTTCAGCAGGAAACTCGATTCGAACGAGACCCCGATGGGCATACTGCTCAGGACGCAAACACCTTTCACAGGTATGCGATTCGGCATAATCAACCAGGAAGGGAGGAAGATTGTCTACAACGCATTATCGGAGGCGATCCGCGACGACGTAACGGGCGAGTTCCTGGCAGGAGTCATTACCTGCCAAGACGTAACAGATATGGCCAAGGAAATCGACCAGATCAAGGAAAGGAATGCGGAACGATTCAAGTTGATGTGTGATACAATGCCGCAACTGGTAAGCACTTATTGGAGTGGCCCCTTTAGCAGTCGGCGAAGCGCACTCTGCTCTACTGTCCTGGGCTTCACCGCGAGTGGCATGCAGTACTCTATTCTCGAAGTCCCTTAAGTTTCAAGGCCTCGGAGGATATTCCTCGGTTCTGTGGACCAAGTCTCTTTTGATGAGGGTGGTCAGCAGATAGATGACCACTCAGTGTCGTTTTGCCCTTTGACTTTTCTCTTTTATGATTTTGAACATGTCACACGATAATCCTCTCGGGTGTTGGATGTTCCTTACGGCTGGCTGACTGACTCTTTCCAGGTCTGGACTGCAACTCCGGACGGCTATTACGACTTCTACAACACTCGGTGGTACGAATACACGGGTCTCACGCCGGAGGAATCCCTGGGGCTGGGTTGGAAAACCCCCGTACACCCAGACGACGTGGCGCAAACTTCGAAGCGCTGGGAACACTGCCTCGAAACTGGAGAGCCTTATGCCAATGAATACCGGTGTCGAAGCAAGGAGGGAGAGTGGCGTTGGGTCCTGGGGCGGGCCCTGCCGCTCAGGAACCCGGAAGGAAACATTGACAAATGGTTCGGTGAGTTATGATTCTTGGACCGTGTAACCTCGTTAAACCTTTCGTATGAAGAATCACTCTTGGTGATCTCTTCAACGCAAGGATGCGGGAGAAGGCGGTCTTGGGCGTAACCTTTTGCCCTAATCGCTAACGATTTCAACAGGAACATGCACCGATGTCCACGAGGGGATTGAGACTCGGCTTGCCGCAAGGCGGATGCGACAACAGTTGCTCAGCGTTATCACCCATGCTCACATCACTATTTTCACTGTCGACCTCGATCGCCGGATTACAATGCTGGAGGGCGCACTTATATGGGATACCGATTCATCAGGCCCAGAGTCTCCCGGCGCCTCCAAATGGTACCTAGGTGAAAGCGTCGACGAAGTCTTTATCCGCATGCATCCCCAATTATCGGAACACCAACGCCCAGATTTCAAGTCAGCGACAGACGCCATCTTTGCACGCCGATCAGGAAATGTCGTCATCGAACACGAAATCGATAGCCGATTTTATAGCACCCGTCTCTTGCCAATGACGGGGAAAAGGTTCCCTGGTGATGGCGTGGGTGACAGCGAGATCGAAGGGGCCATTGGCGTCATCATGGACATGACGGAACTGAAGGCGAAAGAAGCAGTCCTGCAGGCCCAGGCACGGGAGAAGCAGCAGCTCCTCGCACGAGAGGCAGCCGCAAAGGAAGCCAGTAGGCTTAAAAGTCAATTCCTCGCCAATGTAAGTCATGGTGCTCATATTTTGTTCAGTGTCTGAATGCTGACCAGGCGTAGATGTCCCACGAGATTCGCACCCCTATTACTGGAGTCATCGGCATGGCCGAGTTGCTCCTGGATGTCGAGCTCAATGATGAACAACGAGAATACGCCGAGAACATCTTCCGATCGGCCAATGCCCTTCTGACCGTTATCAATGATATTCTAGACTTCTCCAAGGTTGAATGTGGGCGTTTAGAGGTTGAAGAGGTCCAATTCTGCATGTCTTTGATAGGTGAGTTTTAACTTCAGTACCTCCCACGGTGCAGTTTATCTTGAGATGACATAACCTTCTTGTGGGCTTATTTGACTGATGTATTCGATTCAATATAATAGTACACGACGTGGCGAAAATGATGGGCTTCGCTGCCCAGAGAAGGGGCCTCGAGTTCATTTCAGACATTGCGGACGTCGCGGACGACTTGGTAGTCCTTGGTGACCCGGGGCGCATAAGGCAGATCATCACCAACCTACTGACAAACAGCATCAAGTTCACGCACCAAGGCTTTGTCAAACTTTCGGTCGCGAAAGAAACAGAGACGCAGAATACGCTGGAACTCAGATTCAGCGTCCAAGACACTGGCATTGGCATCGAGGAAGAGGTACAAAAGCGGCTGTTTCAACCTTTCAGCCAAGGCGATGCTTCAACGGCACGAAGGTTCGGTGGCACAGGTCTGGGCTTGACCATCTGCAAGAGCCTCCTGGAGCTCATGCACGGTAGGATCCAGCTTGACTCGGTCGTCAACCAGGGAACAACGGCAAGCTTCTGGGTGACCTTCAACAAGCCGCACGACACTCAGCGATCCAACCTTGTCAACATCCGGTCACTGCCCGACAGGTTACAGTCAGAGATGAGCGTCTCTTGCAACAGCTCGGAGTTTGATGCACTAGGAGGAGCTCCCCTCGCTGGCGAATTACTAGGAAGCCCGCTAGGCAAAGGAAAGGGCGCAAGGCGCAAGATAGCGCATACGCCGTCTGCGTCCCAGGATGATCTTACGGCCTCGGAAAGGTCCAAGATACACGTACTCGTGGTCGAGGACAATGCTATTAACCAGCAGATCGCCACCAAGACCATCAAGAAGTTGGGATTCCAGGTCTCGGCTGCGTGGAACGGTAAAGAGGCGTTGCAGTACTTGATAGACGCCCAAGGAGGCCACAATCGCAAGCCAGACATAATCCTGATGGACGTCCAAATGCCCGTCATTGATGGTAAGTCAATCCAACAACCCTTTCCTCGAAATTGATTCCACCAACGGGAGGTGATGCTAACATCACTGGTAATAGGCTACAAAGCCACGCATCTGTTGCGACACCATGCCCCATACAGAGCTTACGTTCGGGACGTGCCTATTGTGGCTATGACGGCCTCGGCCATCCAAGGCGATATGGAGAAGTGCAAGAAGGCAGGCATGGACGACTACATGGCCAAACCGGTCAAATCCAAATTACTCGAGGGGATGCTGGTGCGCTGGTCCCTCCACAAACGGAGCGGACCAACACCACAGCCCTCTTCCGAGGCGTCGGAGTGCTCGCATGAAAGCGACCACTGTACCAACGCGGGCATCCCGTGCGTGGGACTGGAAGAAAGTGCCGAGCCTGAACCCGCGCCCGCGCCCGCAATACATCACCTCGGGGTCCGACCGAGCCTTACACGCTCGGAGGGGGCCGAGGCCGGCGACTCGAGGTCGACCCTCCTCACGCCACGACCAAAGGTGTCACCACTGGGCCCATTATCACCGTCGCCGACGTCGTCGCCACAGCAACAGGCCCCGCCGGTGAGGAGGCTCGAGTCGGACGAGCTGGCACAGCAGGGCAGGGATGATAAGCTCATCGACGCGGCTGGACAGCCACAGCCGGGGCTGGTGCCGACGCTACACACGCCGCTGAGCGAGAAGGGGGACTCGCTCACGGAGGCGAACGTGCTCAAGTTTGAGAGGGAGGAGGAACTTAGGAGGAGGAAGATGTCTTGATTGCGCATCTTGTTCTTTCTTTCTTTCTTTCTTTCTTCTCAACTTTTGTTCTCCTTCTTCTTCTTCTCTCATACTTCAAAAAAGACAAAACCTTTTCTTGTTGATTTTTTGTGTTTTATGATTATTTAATTATCTCCCCGCTACGATATTGATCTTTTTTGATCCGTCTTAGCATGGCGTTCGCGGTTCGATCCTGGCGCGCACCCGCGAACGCGTACAAGCTTTTTTTGTACAGGCAACGAACGGGAGGGAGGGAGGGTCGGTCCTCGGTGTTTTGCAGAATACCCATTGTTGGCGTCCTTGGTATATACATATACGGTGTTTCACATTCAATGTTGGTTTTCGAGAGAGGGGGGGAGGGTGGGAGATGGAAACCGGGAAAAAAGGAAACGTTTTGGAAGAAGGCGGGAGTGTGGGGGAGGGTGTTGGGGGGGGGTGGGATATAAACATCATTGGGGGGATTGATTGTTCAGGGAACAGACAAATCCTCCAGGCTAGACGGGTTGTCCATTTTTTCTAAAGCCTACCTAAGTAAATTAACATGAGAGGAGGCTTCGGTTGTATGCATAAGTGCTCTGGAGTTATCAAAAACAAGAGTGTAAAAGAAAAAGATGGCGGCGGTGTGTCGGGTATATATGTTGTATCTGTATGTATACAAAAGTCTCGAGTACATTGGTTTGGAACGGAGTACATAGGGGCTCTTTTTTCTTCCTTGGTACACCATGAAAAAAGCAGCAGCAGCATTATTATGTAATGATACCATTCTCATGTCTATATTCAGAAGGTTCTATTTTTGATTGAGTGAAGGTATATATGTATGTATGTATGTATGTATGTACCTAGGTATGTATGTATGTATGTATGTATGTATGTATGTATGTATGTATGTATGTATGTATGTATGTATGTAATGTATGCATGCATGTATTACATGTTGGTCGTTGCAATATGTGGTGAGCAGAGCAGAAAGTGGGGGAAAAGGAAGTCGATCGACCTGCTGTGTGGTCACTTGACTGCAGCAGTTAGTTGTTGGACCTCGTCATGATGTAGCATCAAGACAAACACGCAGATCCGAACAAACCGATTGAGTACTCAAAGTAGGAATAAGACAGAGCATTTGAGCCGAATAACCGGCAGGATTCATTCAGAGTGGCCCCATCATCCATCATCCTCATCCTCATCCTGATCATCAATCAGCACTGCTCACTCAAAATATAAACAAAGATACCAAACGGTGTAAACAGACGCCGCATCACCCGGACGGAAAGGAACCTCACCTTGTCGGTCCGTCCCCTGTGCTGTTGGTTATAAAACATTGCCAACCTCTCTTTCTTTCTTTTTCTGTTTCTTCTTTTTCTTCTTTCTTTTCCCTCCTTCTCGAGTACTCGTCCACGTCTGAGCCTCAGCGAGGACATACATACCAAGAGTAATACCGCCGTCTCCATTGTTGACTTCAACCTTCAACCTTCAACCAGGCAGACAGGCAGACAGACAAACCCACCCGCCTTCTCCCCTCCACACAAATCCAAAATGGCAACAAACACATTCTCCTCCCTCGCGGGCCACCTCCGCAGCCACAACATCAACATCCCCATCCCCACCACGCCCCAAACCCTCCTCCAGAACCCCAAACTCGCCGCCACC
The DNA here is from genome assembly GCA_003795315.1 of Cytospora schulzeri. Lineage (NCBI taxonomy): Eukaryota > Fungi > Ascomycota > Sordariomycetes > Diaporthales > Cytosporaceae > Cytospora > Cytospora schulzeri. The sequence goes on along the minus strand of LKEA01000038.1, from coordinate 162,239 downwards.
ATCGCCCTGACAATCAGCCTCTCCATCCCGGCCCTCTCCTACGCCGCCAGGAGCTACCGCGGCTACCTGGCCCTGGGCCCCGGCGGGATACCCCACAACGTGCTGGGGTGGTCCATCCAGGGGTTACTGCAGCTCGTCGCGCGGTGGGACACGCGCGACCCGGCGCCGTTCGCGGAGGCGGGGAACCAGAGGGCTTATGAGCCGTATGGGACTACCTCTTTCCTGGAGTTGGAGGGGCTGGACCTCGGGGTGGTGGAGGAGGGGGTGACAGGTGAGGGGAAGGGGACGAAGGGAAAGATGGAGCTCCCGCAGCGCAGGGGTGACAGGCCTGACGTCCCGGGTTACGTGGCGCCCCAGAGACAGACGACGCAGCAAGGCACGGCGGACATGAGGGACCGCATGGCGGCGTACCTGGAGGACCTCGCCGCGCGCAACCCGGGGCTCCTGACCCTGAAGCCGTCCGGGCTGGAGGGCGCTGGGGGGCCACTGGCGCTGTGGCTGGATGGCACTAGTACCGGTACTGGTACTGGTACCGGTGACAATGGCAATGGCAATGGCAATGGCAATGACAGCAGCGACAATGTCCATGTCCAGATCCCGCCGTACCTGCGGCCCATCAGGGGCGAGATCGCCCACGTGCACCCCGAGGCGAGCTCCCACGTCACGGTGAGCATGGCGGACGCCGGGGGGCTGGTGCGCCGGGGGTGGGCCGAGAGGCACCGGCTCAGCGGGGTGTTTGGGGTGCTGCCCTGGGGTTATGTCATGCTGTACGCGCCGCGGGACGAGGCCGAGCTGGGGGTCTGGAGGGGGGTCGTCGCGGCTGGGGTCCGGTTCGTCTGTGCCGGGACTGGGAGGGGGGTTGTTGTTGTCTAGTGGGCGGGGTCCTAGGTAGGGTGTTGTGGTGGTGAAAGAGGCAGGCCTGGGAGGGAAGGGAGGGGAGGGTTTGTCTGGCTTTCGAGTGGAAGGCAACGAGAAAGGGGTATTATTGTTTTGCTCACTGACACAATAGTCTGGTCGGTCTTGACAATTCCACTCTATCCTTTGATATATGAAATCGATAATTCCCAATGTTCTCTCTCAAACACTTTGGAGTTATATCGACATGCGTTTTGGTGACCTACGACCACAACACTATGCAACAGCAAGAATATAGGCGGCTGGGAAGGGGCATTACTTGCATGCGACGACGAGCTTGGTGCGAATAACCACGAGTCGACTTGATCGAGACACCTGTTATATCTATTCCGCATGGATTATGGGGTTAGTTCATCTAACATCTTGCCACCATCATGTCAAGACCGGTTATATACTTCCGCCGTTACACTGTCCTCTCGCACGGACAAGCTCTCTCGTCGACCGCGGCCTGAGTCCCAAGTACCACCCTCACGATATCTTCCAAATCTCAAACCGAAAAACATAAATATTTTTGAAGGTGACAAAAGGACAATGGCATTGGTCTATAGTGGTATCTCTGTATGTTTGCTCTTGAAACAAAAAAACCAAGTAAAAAATAAAAAACGCCCCGCCTTTTGTTTTCTTTTCCACAAAAAAGAAAAACAAAGGACTTTCTTTTTCCGTCTTGTCCCCTCTTGTTGCCTTTATATATATTTATATGTAATGAAACAAAAATATTTCTATTTTTTCCCCGTCCCTTTCCCTTCCCTTAGAACGAAAACAACCCACTCCTCCTCTTCCCAAGCGGATACACCAGCAGCGCAGCAAGCGACAGCCCCACCGATATGCTGATGGCCACCTGGATGACGCTCAGCAGCACGGTGAACGCGCCCGTGTTGATATCCGACGTCCCCGAGCTCGTGGTCGTCGCCTCGGCCGTCTTGTTCCCCGTGATGGCGTTGGCGCTGTTGACGCCCGCGATCAGGGACCCGCTCGAGGCCAGCCCGCTGGGGACCTGCACGAAGATGGCGGGCAGCATGGCGGCGGCGGCGAGGCCGTAGCCGACCCGGCGCGCCGTCGTGTCCGGGTCCTCGTTCGCCTTGGCGATGCCCTTCTCCAGGTCCCGGTTCACCTTGCGCATCTTGAGGTCCAGCCAGAAGTTCTCGGCGTGCCGGCTCAGCCGCGAGTACAGGTTGGCCAGCACGCCGATCGTCAGCGCCCCCAGCGTGTTGGACACGGTCGACGAGTCGATGGCCTTGTTGGTGTAGCTGCTGACGACGTAGCCCGAGAAGGAGATGAAGAGCATGATGGGGAGTTGTTTCCACTTGGCCTGGTTGATGACGCAGAGGCAGACCGTGAACAGCGGCACGAACAGGAGGTACCAGTTGCTGTTCATGGGTTCCGAACATGTCGTTGAGCTTGTGGCGTGTTCGTCCATCAGGCCGTAGAGTACGGCCCCAATCGTGATACCGTATCCGAGGAAGAGCGTATAAATCATAGCGTACACCATACGGACAGAGCCGGCGATCTGTGGACGGTAGGGTTAGTGAATGCCATTTCGGAAGATGAAGCATGATGGATGGGAACATACCATATTGTGATTCTGAAGCTCAAGACTTCCGCATAGTACCATATATCCTGGGAGAATAAGAGCAATTGAGGCTTGTGAGAGAGCCGAGAAGCAAAACAAATAGTCGCCATTATATCGGATAGAACTGCAGTGTCGAAAATTAGCAACTTGTGACCAATGAATGTGTGATGATGGGTTGATGAGCCGTAAGCACCACCTTCCCAGAATCTTGTTACGTACCCAAACATTCGTCCCAGAAATGACATAAGTAGAGATGCTGATATTTCGAAAACGTTTGCATAGAGCTCGCTGGTGGGAGCCACAATCAGTTGCATCAGGCCGAGGATGCACCCCATGATGAATGCAATCGGAAGGTCGATCCATCGGCCCTCGAAGGCAAACGGACAGACACACACTGCGGCAAAGCCGTAGACCACGACGCGGACCCTATCGATGTTCGTTAGTTTGTTGCCAAATCAAAACAAGTCTGGAAGGGGAACGACCGAGGACACAGGAAAGTGGGGTACATACCATTTATTGAACTTGGGCTTCTGTGTAACCACACCGTCCAGTCGGCTCATGGCTTCATCAACAGAGATAAGATCGTGGACGACGAGCTTGTAGATCTCATGGACATCTCGAAGCTTGCCAAGGTCCACGCCCTGTGCAGACCGCACGATCTTCACCTCCGTCGTATGCGTCTCTTCATCATCGAAGGAGATGATCATACAGCCGGGGAGGTAAAGGAACTGTCCCTTGATGGCCAAGACTCTGTGCTTCGAGTTAGTAAAGCTTCTTCATGATCATGAGGTTGGTGAAAATTTGTTATGAGAAAGACATACCTTGCGGACATGGCCATGTACGCCTCAAGCCTGTGCGTCGGGGCTCCAAACTCCATCAGTGCTCGACACAGCTTGACCAGGTAACGATGCCTGCTGATGATCTCGGCGATGTGCTTCTTGATGAGCAGCTGCTGGACCCTCTGCTGCTTCATAGAGTCCTTGGACGTCTTCCGCTTGTGCTTCTTCTCATCCTTGGGCCGGTCCCGCCCGTAAGTATCACCAGTGCCGGTCCGGCCGACCCTCAGCTTCTCCGACACCATGTCGGAGAAGTCCTTGTTCGAGGAGCCGCCCCCGGGGGCGACCAGGCTGCTCGTCGAACCGATGAGCTCGGCCAGGGTCGACGCCGAGTTCCGGTTGCCCAACCCGAACAGGCCATGGCGTGGTCGTCCACCGCCGTTGGGTGTGGTGGGCCTGCTCGGGGCCGCACTCGACGGGGGCGAGTGCCGTGGCGTCCTGTTGGGCGTGTTGAGCTGCGTGCTCGAGCCGCTGCCGTCGCCGTACTTCTCCTCCTGGTTGTACAGCTTGAGCAGCGTGCCCAGGATACCTCCATGGTACTTTGTGGGCGCCGGCGGGACGTATTCCAGGTCATAGGCGACGGGGGTGACGATGCCGGAGCGGGGGCCGGCGTCAGGTGTCGGCACCAGTGGGTTCTTGTCGTATATTTGGCCGCGGCGCTTGGTGTGGTTCCGTACGAGCCTGTCCGCGTCGGCCTCGACCTTTTGTCGGAACCTCATACCCGATTGGTCGAGGTCGTCGTCATTGGCTGTCCCTGTGGCTGCCGCATAGTCGTGTGCTGCCGTCCCCGCACTTGAGCCGCGGAGGAGACCTACACCGTCGAATGTACCCATGTTTGCCCGCTCGTCGTCCTCGTCGATCGAGGTCCTGGATGCCAGACCGGAGACGCTCTCGGCCAGCCGGCCGGCCCGGTTTCTGGCCTCGATTTCGGATGGGTGGGCATGGCCCTCGATGGGCTCTGCTGGGTTGTATGAGTAGTTGTTCTTGCGCAACACCGGCCGTGGGATGCGAAGGTTGAGGTTGAGCTCGGGCATGGCGTGGGGTCCAGAGTGGTCCTCTGGCTTGAGGATCTTCTCGAGTGCCTCAGTTAATTCTTCCCTATCGAAGTCGCTTCTGTGCGCGGGTCCGGGGGATGTGGCGTCGGGCACACCTGGGGTGCTGTTGCGGGAGTCGACGGCAGAAGCATGGGAGAAGTAATCGACTTCTTCTTTTGGGGGAGACCAGTTGCTGTCACCCACCCAACCGACCTTCTTCTTGTTCCTTTCTCGGGGAGTGGTGACGGTGACGATGGGGTTGGTCTGAGATCGAGAGGGTTGGCTTCCTTCAGGCTGTCCATTATCGGGTTGAACTGGCGAGGCAGCTCTTGATGGAGATGTGGCCTGGGAAGACATGGCTGTAGAGAGAATGATGTGGAAGGGGGTTACCGAGATGACGATATCTCAGGAGAGAAGATCCCGGAGGGGAGGAGGAGAAGAGGGTTGACAAGAGAGATTCCCAGAAGGGGGCGTGCTCTAAAGGATGAATATCGCAAAGAGGCAAGCGCCCACAACTGGCAGTGTCGTTCTGGGAAACGAGAGGATGCCCGAGATCTCGTGCCCAGAATCTTGTGAGAGAGAGGCGCCCGGGTGCCCAGATAATGGGAAATCCTGGGGGGGTCCAGCTCCCCAGAGTCGCGCGCGGATGGCCCAGGGATCAATGTGTGCCAGTTACGCGAGGATCGGGAAAAAGGAGCGGCAAACCCCAAAAGATGAATGCAAATCAAGACCTCCCTAAAGTGATTTTGGTACAGACGATCCCCCTCTAAGGCCCTTGGTGGTCCTTGATGGTCTTTGGTGGTCCTTGGAAGGCTGGTGGGGACCGTTATAGTATTATGGAGTCTCAGAAAATAGGGTGATGGAGAGGTGAGGTTTAGGGGAGGACAAATATAGATAGATAGACGCTGTGCTGGGGAACGGGAATTGTACAACCGTCCACCGCCAAATGCTGTGTTTGAGCTCGTAATCTCGCGAGCAGGTGATAACAGCCAAGGAGGGTCCGGAGTATCAGTACCAGTAGTACCAGTAGTAGTAGTAATAGTAATCCTTTAACGAGTGACGACGAAACCAACTGGGGTTGGATGGGGAGAAGGGGGGGGGGACTCGGATGTGCGTGTGTGTGTGTGTGTGGATTTGGTGATATTGGTAGGTACTGGTAAGTAGCAACCAAATTGTGTTGTATTGCGCCAACTGGAAGTACGCAATTGAAGTCAACAAACTTGGAACATGAGCATGAGTGACGGAAGCGACGGTGGAGTAGCAACGGTCTCTTTGTATGCCCCGTCCGACCTGGCGACTGGAGGAGGTGACCCGTTGATTTGACTTGTGTGTGTGTGTTTGTTTGTGTGTGTTCTCCGTATGTGTGAATGTGTGAATGTGAGAATGGTGATCAGTTGATCAGTTGATCGAATTGATTGATCAGATTGGATCAGAAACAGTGGCTTGTCTTCTTCTCTTCTTCTCTTCTCTCTCTCGCTTTCTCTCACACAGTTTCAATGCACAATGAAGAAATATGGCTGGGGAAGGGATTTGTTAGGGAAGTCAATGGGGAAGATCAGTTCCCAGTGTCTAGAACTATCCTGACTCTATCCGTCCAGCCCGGCTCATCGCCTGCATGTGTCTACTTCTTTTTCCACAAAAAAACGGGGTGGATCCCATTCTAGTGTAAAAGACCAGGAAGGGGAAGGGAAGCCTTACTTACTGTCCTGACTGTGTACATAGTAAAGAGATACGGGGCCAAGAGGAGACAAGAGGAGACAAGAGGAGACGAAACCACAACACACTTCACTCGTTCACACACAGCGCGGCAACACGGCCCCCTTTGGCTTCCCGATCTTGTCTTCTGGCCCGTCCAAGTGTTGCTTCCACCCCCAGAAAACGTCACCTCCGCGAGAAACAAAAGACACTAGTAAGCTATGGTGGATCTTTGGGGAGGAGCCTAGAACAACCGTCCGTTGTTACTGTTGGCTGGGCTCATCACGATGATGTATGTGATGGAGTTTTTTAGCTTTTTTTTATTTTTGTTATCGGATGCAATTTGATGCTTGTTGCGTTGCATGTTGCATGTTACAGGCTGACAGGTTACAGCTTTGCTACTGTACAAGCTTCCACAGGGTGGGATCACCGAAACATCTGTGGAAAAAACGGGTCGAAGGTTACCCTCTTCTCTTCCCCCCCGTCTTTAAGGAAATCTGGTGGACATTCCAGGATATCGTGAAGGAACAAAGGGGCCGGGGGGGGGGAGCAGAAGAGGAGCTTGGCAAAGAAGGTGTGATAAGTGAAGTGAACTAAATTAACAGACTGTACTAAACTAAAGTAAACCAAACTAAACTGGAAGTGAAGGTGTGAACGAGCCGCCATCCGGAGGTAGGGATCGGCCCTAATTCGTGTCGAAGGACCCTCCCCAGTAATCTGTACATACAGTACTTCTCAGCCGTGCCGTGCCACCCACGCTCCAACCTAGCATGAGCGTGGGATGATATCTAAGTACTTGAAGTAGCTACCTAGGTAAGTGTGTGAGATGCACGTATTATCCTACATAAGCTAGAAAGAAAATCTCAAGCACGTCCCAGAGACTGGCTGGTCTGAAACGGTTCGTTCCTTGCTGATGCACTAGCGAATGCATGATACGTTCAGTTCGTTCTATAAGTGTACTTCGTTACTCTACAGCAGTACCCAGGTCTAGATAAATTAATTTACATACCACTGGACACGTATCACAGCTCCTCAGCCCTGTGCACAGGAACCAGGTACCGTGATACCTCGGATTTACGGATACCTACATTAGGTACCTAGGTACTCAAGTACTCAGGTACAGATTAACGGCAGTAGGGTAACACATTCCGAGATGTGTACGTACCATTGTGTACGTACCCAGTGCTAAAGAAACCTTGGAAAGTACTGTGCAGAGGGAACACCAATTATGCCCCATAATTAGGAGGGGAATAGGGTGACAACAAAGGGAAACAGAGTCAACAAAAAAAAGAAAGGTACAAAAACCCAAAACAAAATGCAAAAATCAGAGCCCAACCATGAGAGAGGGAGGGGGAAATAATTTTGGGTTGCAGGGGCAGGAAAGTGAAAGTGATGGATCAGTCGACTGGATGGAGGTTTTGTTACCGGTGGATTGGGAACGGAACCTAACCATACTCCTGGGGGACACTACTTACGGATCCGTACTTGAAATAAAGACTAACCCGTCGAGAACTCCCGAGACTCCTCTTGTTGTCGGGATGGAAATCGTCGATTCCGAGGCACCGGTCGATAATGACTGTATGTGTATGTACTAGGCCAGACCAGACCAGTCGGGGACTTTTCACCTTTTTTTTCTCTTTCCCATTCACATGCGAAAACTCCATTTTAATGATTGAAGACTTTTCCATGTCCAATGGAGCAGAATACATACTGTCAGACTGTCAGACTGTCAAACTGTGTACACTTAGATACTATTGTGAGAAAATCCCCCCATCTCAATGGATCCAATTCTATCCGAGTCTGATTTTCCTTGTTTTCTACACTAAAGCCAGTACGGTGGTATGTCATGCAGCAGCAGCATCGTTTCCTACATATGTATTACCTTACAGGATATACATAGTACATACTTACATATGTAAGTTGTTTTTAGTTTTGCTTAGTTGTCAATTCCAGTGTCGCAATCAACCAATCCAGATGCTTATATTCACATTTCCAACAAATTCCATGGTTCAAGGGTTTCAGTCCAGTCATCAGCCATTACGCAAACTGAGGCTCTGCAAGTCTGCTTACATAGCACCCTAACAGCCTGACCACCATACCAGCATACCATACCACCTTGACCAGCATACGGATCCCATCCACCTGGGGCATGGATTAAAGCCCCCCCAGCAGCTGCATCAGCTAGCATGAAACTTCAGTCGACTGCCACCCTCACAGAAATGGAGTCGTCAACCCAGTCAGTCAGTCCAACGAACCGAACCACCCCAACAGACACCTAAGACGGGGTTTGCCAAGGTACCATTAGTGACGTCTACGTACACAACATCGTATCGCTTTGATTCGCTTCGCCTGTTTTGTGTGTCCCACATCGCCACCAAGTCCACGTCCGCCCGTTTCTCTTCTCACCATGGATATCCTTCCTCTCCTCCCCCAATCCATGAACACGATTGGACGGGCGATCCACCCTCCCCTTTGTCCTGACGTCGCATCGGGCATGCACGGCAGATCTGTCACTCCCACCCGTCCAAAAAACCCCTGATCCCGGGCAAACAAACACACACACACATAGCAAGGAAGCCACGGAAAAGAGGCTCCCCATCTCCCTCCCTTCCCTTCCCTTACCCCCACCCCCCTGTCGTTTCGGCGGGCGGTGGTCGCCAATCTGCGTGTTTTCCAAATGCGGTAACCCGAGGAGCACGTCGCAAGTTCCACAACACGCCGCCTTTTTTTTTTCCTTTCCTTTTCGACCTGCCCTGCCCGTGGCGAGTCGCCGTTCCGAAAATAAAATGGAAAAGTCCACCAAAACACTGAACCACGGTCGGAAAGACAAGGACCAGCAGACAGACAGCAGACAAGAGGTCGACAGAGGTCCACTGTCTCCCGTCCATTGCCATTCCCTGC
>LKEA01000038.1:138639-150618 GCA_003795315.1 Cytospora schulzeri | reverse complement strand
CAGCTACCTACCCCCCCTGCGCAAACCGCTATGTAGGGTAGCCTAGAACGTGGGGGTGCATCAGGCACTTGGCACTTGGCACGCGGCGGCACCGCGTAAGGGCGGACCAAGAGCTCGAACCTTGACGGCTTGACGGGGGGCCAACCGGCAGCTCGAGCTTCCTTCCGTGCTTCCTTCCTTCCTTCGAAACGAACCAACTAATTGTTCGATCCTCGCGTGGATCGTGATCTTGATTAACAAAAAAGGCGCCAAACAAACAAAAGCTCGGAGCTCAACGAGAGGGGCAAACCACTAAACCACTAAGAAGAAACCCACACGACATCCCTCCTCCGGCAATCAAACCTTCGCTGCCCAAGGGGATCCACGAGCGCAGCGTTACATCCCTTCATTTCTCAACGGCATTCACGAACAATCCGGGCGCCACCCGTCGAAATCCGCCCCCCTCCCCCGCTCGCCAATTTCTTCTAAACTACCAACAAGACATACACGATCACACAATCACAAGCACAGGCACAGGCACAGGCACAGGCACACACACAGGCACACACACAAACAACCCTAGCCCAGCGAGCCCGAGCCCAGAGCCCACAGCCCACAGCCCACAGCCCAAGCTTCAAGCCCAGCCCAGCCGGCGAGCCCAACGCGACATTATGGTCAAGCCTCTTACATTCAAGGGCGATAAGAAGGCCAAGAAGAGGAAGAGGGACCCAAGGGAGGATCCGTCCGGTGGAGCAGCTGAAGATGACGGCGGTGGGAAGAAGCAGAAACAGGTCGCCAACAAGGCAGTCAGGACAACAGCCGAGGCAGCAGACGACGACGAAAACGTAGAGAACGACGACAGCTGGGTTTCGGCCGACGTCGTGTCCGACGTCTCGGGCCCGATCATGTTTGTCCTGCCGACGGAGCCGCCGACGGCCCTGGCCTGCGACGCCAACGGGAAGGTCTTCACCCTGCCCATCGAGAACATAGTCGATGGGAATCCCGCCACGGCCGAACCCCATGACGTGCGCATGGTATGGGTTGCCAACAAGATTGCCGGCACGGAACATTATCGATTCAAGGGGAGTCAGGGGAAGTAAGTCTTGTCCGAACATATGTTATCATTCTTGTAATTATGTGTGTATGTGTGTGTGTACGTAACTGACGCCATGATCCAACCCCCCTGTTAGGTTCCTGGGCTGTGACAAATACGGCATATGCAGCGCCACCTCCGAGGCTGTGTCCCCCCTCGAGTCCTTCGTCCTGATCCCCACCGCCGACACGCCGGGGACGTTCCAGATCCAGACCCTCCGCGACACCTTCCTGACCGTCAAAACGTCGGCCTCGTCCAAGGCCAACGCGCCGCCCGAGATCCGCGGCGACGCCACGGACATGACGTTCGACACGACGTTGAGGATACGCATGCAGGCGCGGTTCAAGCCGCGGATAAAGGCCAACAAGGAGGAGAGGGCCCGGGAGAAGATCAGCAGGAAGGAGCTCGAGGAGGCTGTGGGGAGGAGGCTGGAGGAGGACGAGGTCAGGATGTTGAAGAGGGCGAGACGGGAGGGGGATTACCACGAGAGGCTCCTGGACATGAAGGTCAAGAATAAGCACGACAAATACGGATGATCGAGATTTGATACATAGGTGCGTCGCCACTGTTGTTACACATACGTGTCCTGCGTGTGTTCTGGAAATCACGAGCTGGACCTTCTATGATGGTGATCTTCATTGATCGTCCCTAACGGGGGGTTGTGTTGTGTTGCGTGCAGGCAGGGTTCGATATTAATAGTTACTACCACCACCAAAACTATCCGAACGAAACGACGATCCATCCCGCCATGTGTCCAGGGTATCACGAAATGTCAGAGACTCGCATCCCTGAACCATTTTATTCTATACCACGTTTTGCTGACACACACCCTGATCCAGAACGGCTGATCAATCACCCTGCCTTGCCTTGCCTTGCCGCCTTCCCCCCCCCCGGCAGCTTCTCCAAAAACCCACAGTAAAACTAACGCGCCAGGCTGCTATTGCCCGGGTAACTTACTTATCCGCAAGTTGAACTTTCTCTATGTCTCCCTCTGCCCCGAGTCAACCTTTGGACATGACGTCGCTGGTGTTGTCGCCGCCGCAGGAGGTAATGCCAGACCGTGCTGAAAAAAAGTCCGAAATGGCCGTCTCGAGGGTCGGTCATCGACGGTCTTGGTGTTGTACTATGCAACATTAGCTTCCGGGGATGTTGGATCGCAGGGAGAGAGGGGAGAGGGAGAGAAAGATTGATAGAATGTGACAGCGACAGGAAAAGAGAGGGAAGGAGAAAGAGAGAGAGAGCAAGCAGAACAGTTGAGGAGAAAAAAGAGCGAAAGTCGCACTCACCGGGCTGTCCAAATTTCCTTTACGAATCCGGGCAGAAAACCTCCTCCACCTCTGCCGCCTCTGCCTCCGCCTCTCCCGCCTCTACCGCCACCTCCGCAGCCCCCGTCGCCTCGGCCGCGACGCCGCGACGGCCGAGGACGAAGTTGACCTCGCTGGTGGTGGTGACGGTGGCGGTGGCGGTCTCGGTGACCTCCTCGGTGTGCGTGACGGGCGGGGCGGTGACATAGATGGTGGTGGTGGGGGACTCGTGGGTGGTCAGGGTGGTGGTGGTGGTGGTCTTGGCCGGGACGAGGGTGACGGTGGTCGTGGTCTGGACGTCGTCGCCGTGGCAGTAGAGGACGTGGCCGTTGTGCTCGTAGCACTCGCGGAAGGGGGCCATGGCCTCGGCGTTTGCTGCGGCGTTGGCTGCGTTGGCGGCGGCAGGGGCCATGGCCATGGCTGGGGCCGGGGAGGGAGCTGGAGAAGGGTTGGGGTCGGGGACTGGTGCCAGGGCACGTCCGCTGGCGAGCCCCAGGAGGGAAGCTGTTGTGATGAGGATGGCGGAGAGGAGCATCTTGTGTTCGGTTTTGGGTTTTTTTTCCCTTTCGTTTCAGAGAAAAGGTTAGGGTAAGGTGAGGTGAGGTAAGGTAAGGTAATGGCGGTACAAAGAGTTCAGAGAAGATTAGACGGGAAGAACATATCTTCTTGAGAGACGGGGCGAGTGTCCATTCTCCTACTTTTATACCGGCCCAGGGCTGGGTGCCTGCAGAGACTACTTGCTAACCATGCTATTAGATACAAGCTCGGCGTGGACGCCAGTGTGTACTTTTCACTGCCAGGGAAAGTTTAGATATTCAAAAGTGTTGGTGCGGCGCCCGAGCACAGGAACAGTGGTGTGCGAGTTGACTGTGATATAGGTAGGTTGAGGGCGCGGACCACGGATTCCACACAAGCTTCGGGGCCGGTACAGTCTACTGCCACCGCCCAGTCAGTGCTGGGACGCTGCCGCGCGAGTGGACTTTTGAGACCTTTGAGACCTGAGGCTTGGGGTTTGGATACGAGCAGGTTGTAATGCGGTCTGCGTACTCGTCAGAATAGGGGGATGACCACAAGTTCCAGTAGTGGCGGTTATGCTTTCCTTGTGGAAATGCTATAACGGCCGTGGCCTCGGGTACAGACAGAGGGAAGGTTTCTCTTCCCTTATCAGTGGTGGTCAAAGTCAACGAGCATAGTCTAGTAGTAGTAGCACGTAGATTTGGACATCCATCATTAGAATTTCTGCTAGTCGCTTCAACTAGGCCTCCACGCTATGATCTGGCCGTCCTCCCCTGCGGTGAAGACCACCTGCTCCTGGTCGACAAAGCAGAAACTCCGGACTAGCTCTGACCCGTGGGCGCCTGGGAGCCCGACGCTCGTCTCGGCCCTGAAGCCCCAGCCGGGGGATTTCGACATGTGTATCAGCTGGAAGAGTTGTTGGCTAGAAAAAGAAAGAAGGGTATGTCAGCAACTCCATCAAACATAGACTCATCCCTCTCTCCCCCAAGGCAAAAGCCTGGAGTGTTCTTGAGAAGAGGCTTTCACTGGAAGGATCGAACTCACTCTTGCGTGCCAGCGCCAATCACAGCGCCGCTGTCACCAAACTTGGGCGTCACGTTGGCGACGTACTGGCACTTCAGGGCGTCCCTGATGTCGCCGACGGCCCAGGACGCGGACCCCTTCTCCTGGGTCTCGGCCATGTCGTAGAGGGAAAACTTCTCGTCGTGGGACACGGCGTACACCTCGGTGTCGTTAAGGAAGCCGGCGTGGTGCACGGAGCCGTGGTTGAAGGCCTGGATGACGACCTCGTCCTCGTCGGCGATGTTGATGTCGCAGACGTTGACGAGGCCATCAGTGGAGCCGGAGAGAAGGATGTTGGCGGATGTGGGGTGGAAGTTGAGCTGGTCTGGTGTGTTAGAATATCATGAAGGCGACCTAGATATAATAATCCCAAGTAGATATAGAGGGAGAAGGGCTCTCACCTCAGTCACATCGTCGCTGTGGACCTCATCATAACGTATCCGCGGCGCCGAACCCGCACGGGCATCCCATATGAGGATGGAGGCCTGGTGGTTTGCATACTCCGTACCGGCGGCGATGGCATTGCCCGACGTGCTACACGCCAGCGAGACTATGGGCGCGTCGCACCCCGTGGGCGCCGCCACCTGTGCCCCGGCGCCGTCCAGCCGCAGGTCCCACAGCGAGACGGTGCCGTTCTCCCCCGCCGTGCAGACGATCGAGTTGGAGGCGTCAAAGGCCCTCGCGCATGTGATGTTCCCGTGTGCCGTCCGGATGGTCTTCTGAGGGCCCTGGCTTAGCCTCGAGGGGTTGAATATGGTGAGTTTCTGGTCCGAGGAGATGGCTGCGAGTCCGCCGGCTACTGGTATGATCTCCAGGACGTAGGCTGGGTCCGAGCCTGGGTTCTGGAAGGCGTCTGCCTTGCTGAGGTTGTACATCTTGTCACTATAGGTTGTGACTATTTGATGTGAGAGAGAGAGAGAGAGAGAGAGAGAGAGAGAGAGTGTGTGTGTGTGTGTGTGATATGTGCACCCCCTTCTCCGTGTAAGTCGTATGTATATATGGTGTATAAGGTGTGAAGCCGGATGGATGAGTTTGCTGTGACTACAAGTCCTCTCTTCCAGCACGTGGGCTGGTTTGGGATAATCTGATGCGTTATATCGAATAGTTGAAAGTGATTCTCGAATGAAACAAGAGGTGATTCGTCGTGATGTCTGCTGCTTTTGCCCAACTCTTATTAAAATTTCCTTCACTTACTTCACTGTGAGATTTGCAGGTGTTGAAACCCTGAGTTCTGAATAGGTACTGAAGTCTGAAACCTGAACCCTGAACCCTAAAGCGATCAGCTATCAGCCATCAGCCATCAGGCCCTGCAGCAGGCCAATCATTGACGTTTCCGTGAGCCAGGTACCATCGTTTTAGCGCATGAGACACTGTGACGCCAACATCTTAGCAACCTGGAACGGATTACAGCCCGCGTCTACAGGCTTCCAGGCGGGACATCAGGACAGCTTGTAATTGATTGAGTAACTGAGTAACTGAAAGGACGACACCAAACACCAACACCACCCTGCTGATTTCCATATCGACAAAGCTGTCTTCCAAACAACATAGCCGGAAGACATGATATAACCCACTGCTATGCGTTGCTCTAACGGACATCATTCACAATGAAGCCTCTTGTCTGGCCAGTTCTCCGTAAGTCACCACACATAACCCCCAAGCTATTTACTTAGACAGTAGTACCTTGACTTCCCTCCAGGTCGATCCGTTCCGGTCCCTCTCAGCTAACATCTGTTTTGTCGCCAGTGCTTTTGCAGCTCCTCTCGCCAGTATGGGCAGACCAGGACCAAACCAACCCAGCTGCTCAGGCAGATATCGTACATAGCCATGAGAACGCCCAGTCATTCCGAGAGCCCGGACAGGACCACGTCGACGCCGCCATCGCGAAGCTCCACGAGATACACCCTCCTTCCCACCACCACAAGAGGAGGAAGAAGACTGGCGTGCTGAGTGCGCTTGCGCAACTAGCATGGAAGGCTGTTCCCAGCCTGCGCATGAGCGCACCACCACCAACGACAGAGGATGGCCAGGATAATAATAACCACAACATGTGGACCGACGTACGGCTCGTCGAAGCCGTCAAGCACCTCGAGGCTGCGACGCACAAGAACAACTCGGATGCGCTATACCTCCTGGGCCAGATGAACTTCTACGGCAACTACTCGCACCCGAGGGACTTCAAGAAGGCTTTCAACTACTACAACCAGCTCGGCGAGCTCAACGGCAACAGCTCGGCCCTGTACATGGTGGGGCTGATGTATTCGACAGGCGTTGGGGATGCGGTCCCGCGGGACCAGGCGAGGGCACTCCTCTACTACACATTCGCGGCGGTCAAGGGGCACACGCGGGCCGAGATGACCCTTGCCTCCCGCCACAACACCGGGGCGGGCACGCCCAAGAGCTGCGAGACGGCCTGCAAGTACTACAAGCGCGTGGCGGACAAGGTTATGGACTGGTACCGATCAGGCCCGCCCGGCGGCATGAGCTGGACCAGGGAGGCGTACCGTATTGCGGACGACTCCGGCGGTTTGTACGGCGAGGGCGCGAGCGTCTCCAGCTCGGGTATCAATGCTGTGCATCATCATCCTAACTCCGATGCTTATGCCTCTATCGAAGATATCATCGAGTATCTGGATCTGATGTCCAACAAGGGCGACTTCAAGTCCTCGTTCAACCTGGGCCGCATCTACTACGAGGGGCAGAGGGGCCTGGACCGGAACCTCGGCATGGCGGCCAAGTACTTCTTCATGGTCGCCAAGAAATTCTGGAAGCCTAACGGGCGCACCGAGGAGACCTTCAAGCCGGGTCTCGACAAGATCGCCGCCAAGGCCGCGGGCTACCTGGGCAGGATGTACATGCGTGGCGAGGGTGTGCAGCAGGACTTTGACCGGGCGAAGTACTGGTTCGAGCGGGGCCAGGCGTATGGCGACGCCCAGTCCCAATACTGTCTCGGGCTGATGTTGCTGAACGGATACGGCGTGTCCAAGAACATCGGGAAGGCCACGGACCTCTTCAAGGCCTCGGCAGACCAGGACTATGCCCTGTCGCAGGTCCAGCTCGGTGTGCTGTTTCTTGACCGCGGACAGCCCGAGGACGTGCGCATTGCGAATGATTACTTCGAGCTGGCTGCTAGGTACGGTAATATCGAGGCCCAGTACTACCTCGCCGAGATGATTTATCATGGCATTGGCCGGGACAAGGCCTGCGCTCAGGCGCTGGGCATGTACAAGGTGGTGGCAGAGAAGGCTGAACCGCTGGTGTCGACGTGGAACGAGGCGAACAACGCCTACGAGGATGGCGACTACGAGCTCGCGTTTCTGGGATACCTGCACGCTGCAGAGGAGGGGTATGAGTCTGCTCAGAACAATGTTGCTCACTTGCTCGACTCTAGACAATCGATGCTTCAGAACGTGCTTAGTATCGGAGAGCAGCAGCCCAAGTCGTCCCTTATGGACAACCCCTCCCTGGCGCTCATCTACTACACACGATCCTCGAGGCAAGGTAACACCGACTCGCTCGTCAAGATGGGCGATTACTATCTGGATGGCATTGGGACCGATCTGGATGTCGACAAGGCGGTCAAGTGCTACACGGGCGCCTCCGAGTACCAACAGTCTGCCCAGGCCCTGTTCAACCTTGGCTGGATGCACGAGAACGGGGTGGGCCTGGATCAGGACTTCCACCTGGCTAAGCGCTACTACGACCTCGCCCTTGCCACCAACGAGGAGGCATACCTCCCCGTGAAACTCAGCCTGCTGAAGCTCCGGGCGAGGAGCTACTGGAACACGGTGACACATGGGCGCATTAACTCGATCCAGGACGAGCCCGGCAAGTACCACCCACCATCACCATCACCTGATATTGACATTCACCACCCACCAGCCCTGCTGAATGAACCGCTTAGCTAATAATGGTTATTTGATTTTAGAAACAAAGAAGGACTGGTCCCTGAGCGAGTGGATCAACAACTTCCTACAGGACGACGGGTATTACTACGACGACGTGCTGTACGACGACATCTACGACGATACCATGCCCGGGGGCGACGCGCCTCACTACCCGGGCGGCGAGGGGGAAGATGACGGGCTTGTTGATACCATGGTGATTATGGGGTTGGCCCTGTCGCTTGCCTTTTTCGTCTACTACCGTCAACAACGGGAGCGGGCCGAACAGGCTCGACGGCTTAGGGAGCAACAACAGCAACAGCAACAGGGTGGGAATGCAGGAGGAACAGGAGTAGGGGGAGGAGGTGCACCACCTGCTGCTGCTGCTGCTGCTGCTGCGGCACAGAACAACGGTGGTTTCTTCCCGCCGCCTGGTGATCCAAACTTCAACCAGTGGGCTGCTGGAGGGGTTGGTCATTGATGATTGGAGATGGGGAATGGGAAGGAGAAGGGGGAAGGGGGAGGAGGGAGGAGGTGATGAAACAACTGTAAATATGTTTTATTTTTGGTAGTGATATCGGGTTCGACAAACGAAAGCATGAGCGTTTTGCTTCAAGCGATTTTTGTTTTTTAAATACCTAGGTATTTTGGGGAACAGGATGTGAAGTGAATAGTGAATGAAGGGGTGAGTGAGTGAGTGTCTTTGGGGGGGGGTGTAGGTTTAGTAAAGGACGAACAAGGGCTAAAATTGGACCCTTGCCTGCACCGCGCTTTCCTTGCAGCGTCCACTGACACAACACGACAACCATGAAGAGAAGACGTCAAATGTCGACCTTGTACTTTCTAGGAATACATACACTGCTTTCTCAACTTAGATGAACATCTGGACATTTACATAATTGAGACTCCAACCTCAAATGTCAGCTATGGACGACAATAAACCTTCTTTGTATCTCGGCGTCGATTGAAGTTTCTCGCTGCTGGTTCGTCCCCTGCCAGTAATATCAAGCATCTTGTCCAACATGTCAACCCCAGCAGCCAAGCGAAGGCGTGTCGACGCTGCGAATGCCGCCCTCAGGAAACCATTCCAGTCGCCAGTCATCAGGCGGCCGGGCCCACTACCACCATTACCACCACCACCAGAAGACGGCACGCCCGAGTCCGACAGCAGGATCCTGGGCACTGTTACGGGGAAGAGGGTGATCGAAGATGTCTACTCTCCCGGCTCCCCCTCTACGCCGAGGAAAAACTTGGGAGCTCTGCGGGGGACACGGCCGGCCTCTTCTCTGTTGAAAGTATCCTCCAAGACGCCATACCACGGGTCAGCCAGGTTGGGAAGCAGTAGGAAGTCCCTGGGAGCTCGTGCGGGAGGAGCGGTCAGGCCTGGTAATGATGGACATGACTATCATGACGATGACGACGACAACGACAACCCCTTCATGGCCCTCGCCAAGTCCCACAGGACGACAGGCCAGGAAGCCAGGATCAAAGACATCGACAGACAACTAGAAACCATCCAGCAAGCAAGGAAGATCGAGGACGCCTCCGAGAGGAGACACCCCGGAGGACCTGTCGACCAGGAGCTCAGGGACCTCATCGCCAAGTGGAAGGGTGCCGGCAGGGTGGCCGCCGACGAGCTCTTCGAGATGGTCAGGGAGAGGGTGGACAGCTCCGGTGGGGCCAGGGCGTGGGAGGCGATGCGGCAGAGGCAGATGGAGTTTTATCGGGGGTTTGATATGGATTCGTCTGCTAAGTCGAAGGCTCAGGGTGGTGGTGGTGGTGATGATGATGACGGGGAAGAGGAAGGGGAGGGGGCTTTTGACCAGGGAGAAGATGAGTCTTTGCTTGAAAAGGAGCAGCGACTGCAGGGAGATGGGAGGGCGAAGGGGGTCTCTGATGAGGACGAGGACGAACCCGTGAGCTACCCCGTTTCCTTTTTTTTTTTTAATTCTCCTTGCGTCGTAATCTTTGACTGACTTGTTCAACAGGTGTTCAACATGGCGATGATGCTTCGGAGTCTGAATATAGACCTTTCACTTTTGGGATACGACGAAGCAGAGGAGAAATGGATCGACTGATAACCCTGGGTGTCCTACGTTTCTCCCGACCGAAATAACCTTCAGTTTCCCTTCAGAGAAATCTTTTCGCTCTGGCGAATGTTCGGGGTCCGCACTCCCATGGACCTACCTGTCCGTCCGTGAGGCTGGTGTTGGACGCAAACGTGTCTCCAGGCAATACTGGATTCTGGAGACATCGTTACCATCACCTCTGGTACATCCAATCGCAAAGTTTGGCTTCCAGACCATTCGAGGCATGAGCCTTGGGACGGCTTCTATCGGGAGCATTGGACTCAATAGGACCGTTGTTTGTTGCAAAACAGAAAGCAGCGGGTGTACCACGTTCCACCATGCCCCGATACAAACGGTTTCGGGTCACCCGCGGGTGGAACCACATACATCCAATCGCGCAAGATATTAGTCTAAATGATCCTGGTGCACTCTCCTCATTACGGGCGGCTCAAATAATTGAGGATGTCCGTCTGGCTTGAAGGTTTGGGGAAGGGGGAGGGAGGTTATGCTGGTCGGAGCCGTGCCGTTACCATCGACATCAGCTACGTATGCCTGGCCACCTCGAGGCTGCTCAGCAACACCACCACTCACCTCTCTTGGATACAAAATTATTCCACCACCAGTCGGACATGAAGCTGGCGACAATCACCCCCGCGCTGGCGCCCGTCGCCTTTGCTGTCATCACCACTAATCACAGGGTCAACACCACGGCCTTCTTCCCCTTGGCCTTACAACTCCCCTTGACCTTCACCCTCGCCCCCAACGCGACCAACACCCTCAAGTCCCACAATCTTTGGCTCCCCGACCCCAAGACCTTCGCCGCCACCAGCGAGCCGGACACCTTCATCGACCTGAACACCGTCGACTGCGCCGCCGAGGCCAGGAAGTTCGCCGCGTCTGGCCTGGATGTCAACGACCTCGTCCGCGTCACCATCAGAAATGACAACAACGCGGCGGGCTCCGGCTGGGACTTGAGCGAGGGTGGCCATGTTGACAGTACCAAGGACTGTACGCGGTGTGGTACGTGCCAGAAGGTTTGCTTTGGCTTGTTCTGGTTCCTGCCGCTATATGGGATGTGAGTCTGACCGTGGAGCGTGATGAACCCTTCTCTCCGCCCCCCCCCCCACCTCATCATCCCATGTTATCTCTTTTCTTGTTTGCTGAGACCTCTTGTTGAATACATATAGATGCCTTGGTGGGTGCTTTGGTCAGTCGTACTGCGATGATTGCCACTTGATCTGAGGGGTGGAGGGCCCTGCGGCGACTTTTTTGTATTTGAGAGGGCCGGATGTCATAATACACTATTCCCTTGAGAATATGCCACCGCGAATATTATGGGAGTCTCTCAAAGAGGGAGGGGACGCCGGGATGGGATGGCGATGATGATGATGATGATTATATACTGCATGTACAGATGGTGTCGGTGTGTTGGGACGCGACCATGCACTCTCATAGTTGCTGTCACGTCGAGGGATGACCACTAAAGGCACCCGTTGATAGGAGACATGGGAGGAAAGCACCATCACGGCATCTTCACCTATATTCATGATTTAAGAAAAAAGAATAAAAAAGAAAACAGGGCCAAATAGAACATGACCCATCTCCAGTCGTGATCGCTCCTCCCGAAGCTAAGGCCAGGTCAAGAAAGCCCCACAAACAAGACCAATTCATTGGACTCCCTCAACACTTGAGAAATATGGGTGATGACAAGGACCGTAAGCAGCGAGAGGAAGAACTGGAAATGGGACGGGACCCATGCATGTCATCCGTCTGCAACGTTGCAACAGAGTAAGGTGCCAATGCGAAAGCCGCGGGCCCAGGTACTGTAAGCAAGTCTCACTTCCGGGTACCACCGACGACAAGCTCACTGATGCCTGCCCTTGCGCCCAAGGTCCGAGAGAGGGCGGGTTTTGGGGTGTCTGTAAGATCTTCGGTACGATACGATACGATATCATAGAATAAAGTTGAATCATGCAACATTCATGAGCCAGACTTCATGCGTGTCTGATTATTGTTGTCAGACCCAGCTGTGTCAGGGCTACCCACGTCCCTGTTAGAGCGCCGCCCCCCCC
>LKEA01000038.1:119097-133252 GCA_003795315.1 Cytospora schulzeri | reverse complement strand
GTTCCTATGAAGCTGGGGGATCGCCCCTCTGCGAAAGTCTAAGAATCGGAATTGGTCTTGGCTTCGGCCGTGGCACAAGCACAAGCGTGCTGCAATCCCTGCCTCGAAATCCCCCCTCGTCGCCTACATCGTCGCCGCCTCATGACTGCATGGTCGCCGCAGCCAACGAGCACATGAACCCGCCTTTTCCCCCTCGTTCGCCTACGGGTTATATATCCGTACTGCAGTCTACGGTCAAAAGTGCTAAAGCGGACTCCCCAATGAAAGGGGACGGTCAATCTCCCAACCACTGTCTGGGGAGTTTCGACCAACAATGGCCCTCACTCGGCTACATGCTGGTCGACGAATCTGGAAGATAACAGACGTGCCAAGGGCCCCATGATTTCTCCAGGTCTTCCTACGGGAACCCCTTGCAGAGCTTCTTCCTCTATTGTAGTGGAGGCTAGATATAGCAAATTGCTGGCTAACCGAGATCTCGGCTGACCCATATTGTTGAACCCAGCTCTTACTTGTCAACCGGGACTCGTCTCAGTTTGACAGGCAGCTAACATATGTGTCAGGATCAAGACGGGAAGAGGTTGAGCCCCCACGATTACAATGCAGCATAGGACAAGGTCCACGGGTCGGCCAGACGAAAAAGCAAGTCTCTCTTTTCCTCTTTCTCTCAAAAACAAAAAGGCAAACTCAAACGTGTCTGCCTGACAGCAGACAGGGGAATACATAGCCGCATTGCATATACGGCTTGCAAAAAAAGAAGAAAAAAGCAATCGACGAAATCTTCAGCGAATGCGGCCGGCACAACCTCAGCTGCAGCAGCAAGGACCCCGTGGAATGCGGCGATCTGCTGCTGCAGACCATGTTCACGAGCTGCTGGCCGTGCATGCGGATCTGTATACCTAACGGGGTATTCCTCGCCTCTTATTTGTCGAAACGCTATTTAGGTCGAAAGATGGATCGTACACAACTGACGGGAAGAGTACAGTGGCTGAGTGAGGACGGTATCAGAAGTGATTATTTGCTTACATACCTGACGGCCGATGCTTACCACTGGCTGGACTGGACGGTCGTGCCCCACGTATTGGCTGGTTACAGTGAAAGTGAAGTGTCGACTTTGAGTCCGCCAGAGTGATACGTCGAGTGAGGGATCGCGACAGCCACTCAGTTGTGCCATCCCCGAGAAAGGGTGGTGGGGCAGCAGCAACAGCGTCCTCGGGGTTTTGGAAGAAGGCAGCAGAGGCTCGCTGTCTCTCTCTCTCTACCTCTCTCTCTCTTTCGCTCTCGCACGACTAGCCGGATCGGATCTTACCTATATACATACACTGCAAATCTTACCCCTGCCCTTCAGCCCAGTGACGGGGGCTGCATGATGCATGCTGCAAGCTGCAAGCGTGGTCTGATTCATCGGCAACCCAAAACTGGAAACGACGACATGTAGGGTGGTATATCTCATTGCCCGCCCCCCCCTCCTCCCCCACCCAATCCTCTAGATATGTGTGTGATGGACTGGCTGGCTTGGCTACGATGAGATGAGATGAGATGTGGCCCGCCCTTGACGACAGCGGCTGGCCTAAACATAGCATATAACCCCCAAAATAGGAAGGAAGATAAAAAAGAACGAGGACCTGAATCTACAGATTAGGGATGATTGATGATGATTGCCCAATGATTGTATTTTGATTTGTGGATTTGCTATCCACTGGGACTTGTCGAAGTCACCACTGCGCTCCAGCATGTAAGCCACAATCTATCGTCGTACGAAACACTCCCGGACCCACGAGGGTTGATACATGTATATATGCAGCTGAGACAAGAGTTTTCCCACGACTGTCTCTTCGACAAGAAGTCGTAACTGGCCCCGCTGCGAGGATGACGAATCCCGGGGATTGGTTCAACTCCAAAAGAGTATCCTGCTGGCGATTCGATTTGGTTGTGACAAGCCGAGCTGAAGCTGAGCTGTTGTGTGTTGACAACTGCTCGTCACACCAGTCATCCACGTTTCTCTTTGGTGAATCCGGGAGAGGTGGAGGGAGGGCTCGGCCTTCCCGTATGAATAGGGTAATGATGAACACTATTGCACTTCTTGCAAAGAGCTGATGGATCCGCTCCAGTAAAGTCTCCCGTCTCCGGTCTCCGGCAAAGGGGTTGGATCGAAGGAGGGGGGGGGATGGTTGGTTACACGAGATGCTGCTCACCAAGGATCGTGGAAGAAGTGAAGAACGAGAAAACCACCTAGGCGACGGATATCTGCATGGACTGACGGACTGACCAGTCTTCAAACAACCAGGATCTATCTGTGATGGGGTGGGGGGGGGGAGGAATAGAGACCAGACGGTGCGGGCAGGCTGGATGTGTGCTTTCAGCCGCAGATGTCACGCGCAACGCGCACAACCTTGATCATCTTCTTTATTGCGGACCTGTCAAAGCCCGCTCGGGTACGGTACACACTTCCTTCGCCAGGACAAACCAAACAAACAAAAAGGACACACTGCACACCGTGGTGTGGTGTCAATAGTAAGTATAGTCAGGTGGGGTTTTATGACAGAACAGAATGGCAATCCACCCAGATCACCAACCAAGCACTACCAGATCACGGGCAGCAAGCAATACGGAGGAGTGAGGTCATGTATGTCCCTTCTCCCCTTTTCCTTTCTCCCTCTCCCTCTCTCTCTTTCTCTTCCCCCCACAAACGATATCATAACGATGGGATCACACAGCAAAGCAAGGACCAAGACGAGGTTTCGAAAACCGACCACAGTAAATACCATATCGTGCGTAAATAATACAAAGTAAGAAAAAACACCCGCTTTCCTTCGAACGTAGATCAAAGAATTAACCATCTTGTCCCCGTTGCCGTATGTAGAGCAATCAATCATCCGTCATCATGGCCACCGTGATACCCAAAAGTACCCCCCTCGCATAGGTATGTCTGTACCTAGGTAGCGTCGTCCTGCATACCGCCAATGCCGGTCCACATTTGTTCGGTGTGTATACTGTGACATACAATGGAGACCACACATAGGTACATCACATCATCCCTCACTATGCCCATCCTTTAGTCAGCCCGAGTGGACAGTCCTATTAGTAAGGGGCCCACCAACCCCCTTTCAACTGCTCCTCCTCCTCCATCATCGTCATAATTCGACAGAAACTCGTCTGTTCTTTTCAGTAGATTCATATTCTACAGCTCCAGACTCGGCGTCTGTCCCTTGACCCTGCCGATGACCTGCTCAGGCGCGTACTTCGGTATGACCTCGTCGTCGTGCAGCATCTCAAACTCCTCCGTGGCGTCCCGACCCATGAAGTTCATGATGGCCTGGGGCCCGCCGGGGTGCTCGTCCAGCCAGTTGGTCAGGTCCAGCACGACACCCTTGACGACGACCCACAGGTCGCCCTTCTGGTTGTGCTTGGCCACCTCCTCCATCGTGAACTCCTTCTCGGGGATCTTGAACTCCTTGGCCTTGTTGGGCTTGGAGGCGGGCTTTGCCGACTCCGCCGCGGGTGAGGGACCCGTGGAGGTTGTGCTGGGTTGAGATGTTACGCTAGACGAAGGGGAGGAGGACGACGCGCCGCCGGAGCCCCAGTCTAGAGTCACCTTGCCGGCTGCAGGGTCAAGGTGCAGAGAGATCTGACCCAGACGCGCGGCGGGACCACCACCCGCGGCGGTCTTGAGGGCCTCTTGGAAGAGGTAGTTGCTGGAAGTATCACCAGCCACACGGCCGTAGACGACACAGCCGAGAAGGGAGGATCCACCCAGACGGTTGGCACCGTGCACACCACCAGCCAACTCACCACAGGCGAAGAGACCCTCGAAGGGCTTCTTCTCGCTGTTGAGCACCTGAGCCTTGTCGTTGATCTCGATACCGCCCATGGTGAAGTGGAGGACGGGCTCCATCACGGACACGTGGAAGTCGTCATCGATGTCCAGGGGCCCGTTGTGGAAGAACTTCTTGCCCCAGGGGTCCTTCTGCTTGCCATCGGCGATGGCGTTGTAGGTCTGGAAGGTCTTCTGCAGGTGGTCGGGGGTACAGCCGATATCCTTGGCGAGCTCCTTGCCCGTCATCTTCTTCATGAGGCCTCGGCCGGAGTAGTGGCGGGTGTGGAAGTCCAGGGTGTTGGAGGCCTTGGAGTTGAGTATCAGGCGGACGGGGAACTTGCCATTCTCCTTCTCCTTCCACATCATGCCGGAGACATAATCTCTGTGGCCCAGCTCGTCGCAGAATCGGTCACCATCGCCGTTCAGGAGGAGACCGCCCTCGCCGCGAAGGGCCTCGGCTGCCAGGAACTTCCACTTGGAGCCAGGGTCCTTGGGGTCGACAAGTCCAGTGGGGTGCACCTGGACCTTGTCCATATCAATTCCATTACCGCCAATGGCCATGACCATCTTCTGGCCGTCACCAGTGGCGTGAGAGCCGTTAGTTGTGGCCAGGCCGTATGTGTCTGGCCTGTGCTTCTTCAGCAGGGATGTGTCGCTGAAGTCAGCAGCGTAACCACCGGTCGCAAGCACGACAGGGCCGTCCAGCGAGAGCTCTTCGCCGTTGGTCTCGTATTTGACACCGGTGACCTGGTTTCCCTCCTTGGTCAGGCTCGTCACGCGGGCCTTCTTGATAATCTCTACCCTGTCGGGTTCGGTCTCGGCAAGCTCCTCGAGCCTCTGCATGAGGGCGTATGTGATGGCCATGCCGGGGAACTTGGCATCGTGCCCTCGGTGAGTTCGCGGCTGGGAGTGACCACTGTAACGAGAGAGAGGACGAGGCGGTCAGACATGCTATATTATATCAAGCTTCAGGGGATGGGGGCAGTATGACATACCCTAACCGGGAAACCAGAGTCAGGTCCAGGTTGAAGACATCTTGGAGCCACTCGACGGCGGCAGCGGATTTGTAGGTCAGGACTTTGATGAGATCTGGCCTTGCCTGGTCTCTGGCGGATTTGAGAGTATCGTCGTAGAACTGCTTAACGCTATCTTGGATTTTGTTGTCGACCTGTGTCCTGGTCAAGGCACCGTTGATACCGGAAGTGGCCTTGGTCGAGTTGCCACCAAAGAAGCCTGGAGAGAGAACAGCAGGTTAGGTCATGTGATTATTCTTTTCGGGTTTTGAGGCCCATAAGATTAGCTTACCTTGCTTGTCGAGAACGACGACATTTCCGCCGGCCAAATAGATGGTATGCGCAGCGCTCAGCCCGGACACTATAACAATCTGTCAACACACAAGTCGGTCGTACACAATGGTGAAGATGGCGGCATGTGATAGATTGAACCCCGGATTCGGCACGAGTCAGCGGGGAAAGAGGGAAGACTTACAACCGCCACCTACGACAATAACTCTAGGTGCCATTGTGAGCGAATCCTCTTATTTTATTTATTTTAGATGGGAAAAGGAAGCAAAATGGAGGAAGAATGGCGGGTTGAAGGATGTCGTCACAAAAGGCAAAGCAGAGCTCTAGAGGAGGTAGGGTAAATGTGTTTGAAGAAGGAAGGGATTGGAATGCGCAAAGTCGAGGTCGAAGTTGGAGTTGATATGCGTTGAGGTGTGTGTCCCGAGGTCTGGGGTTCGCTCGGTGCCGTCTCTTGTTTTGGTTCCTACCCCAGACTTGACAACAGGGGGAGCAATAAGCTGATTTGATGTTACTCTGATTCGTGAGCCGAGGTTCAAGATGCAGATGTGAGGTCAACTGCTGGTAAAGCTGCAAGGGTTATTTGACCCAGTCACTTTGGGGTAATCCGGATTCGAGGACATCAAGCAAGAAGGAGACACAGACACATACACACACACACACACAGAGAGAGAGAGAGAGAGAGAGAGGGTCTTGAGACAGTCCTTTGTTCCTGTTACTTGTCCTATCTTCCTACAGCCTGAGAATTCTCTCCAACTTCCTTCATTTTTCTTAACATGCACAGTCTCATATGTTGTACACAGTAAGGTAATCCGCGGCGAACTTGACCGACTTGGCCAAAGTTGCTTTACTCCGGACGGGTCAATCCGTGTTCAACTGGTGTCAAGTACATTCAACGTCGGCCCACGTTCTCCATGCCGACCCACTTCTTACTTCGGGTCGGGGTATTTCTGCCGAGGCAGCATCCCCAGTCCAGATTGTCAGGCCAGTCCCGCTACTGCTATTACACAGTACCTTAGGTGCCTACTACTGCATACTACTACTGCATACTACTGCATACCTGAGGGTTCTGGGTCATTTACAGACCCCCCCGGGTCTTGCCCGATTGTGGGGAAACAGGCACGAAACCCTGAGAGGAAGTCGATCCAGCAACTTGAGCCCCACTACCAAATGGACCCTTTGCCCATATCTGCCATATGTTACGGCTGTTTTATCATACGAGAGTCAAGCAAGAGTACGAGGCGAGACAGATCCTTGTAATTGCTTCTCACGAGATTGTTCTCAACAACAATGAGATCTCGAGTGTTCTTTGTGGCAATATCGACTCAATGTTGTTATTGACCTTGACTTCCTGTCTGGTGTGGTCACAAGTGACGGCCCCTTTTTCACATGTAAAAAGAACCGAAACCTCCTTCTCCAATTCCAGCTGCTCGGGCATCAGCAGCACACGTCGGCGTAGACCAAGGAGTCTGAAACCACTGCGTTCGTTGGCTTGCAGTCATCTGATGCAATAAGTAATAAAAACCCATGAATCATTCAACAGAGCATTGCAAATTCGCTGAACTGTCTGTCATTCTCGGCATGTGAAAGCCGTCAGCACTGCGACGAGGATCTGAGCAGCATCAAGCCCAGAGCTTGAATCATACATATAGCCGTCTTCAAGCAAGCTAAATATACTTGATGAATGGTATATAAGCTCCGTGAATGGAAGCCAGCTGTCAATCCTGGGCCTGTTCGGCTGTTTGCATTGTACCTGAGCTCTGTTACAACATACCTAGGTAGGTATTGGGTGCTTCAAATGCTATGCCTTTGTGATGCAGTGATTGTTCTGAGCATGATCAGGTGGGTGCTGATGCTCCCCTTGGTGTGACCTGCTTCAGGGTCGGGGTGGGGGGTAGAGCTTTCTCTTATCCCAGTAGGGTTCGGGTACAGAAGAAGTGTACATCTTATCAGCTAGGCTACGTCATACCCTTTTCTTATCAGCCTGCAGACGGAGGCTGCGTGTTTCAACAGCATTCGTCCTACAAACACCTGATATTGACTGGTATTTTTTTTATATCGGTTGTCACTGACTACCGAATAGTATTCTTACCAAACATGAGACCTGCCCACCTTTCCCTACTGCTGTCGTCCGCTTACATTGCTCACTCCCTCATGCCAATATCCCCGCCTATCCACAAAGGCAGAGGCGGCAAAGCGATCCCACCACCTCTACGCGCCCAAGAAGCCCAGTTGCCCATCATGGACGGTCCCGGCCCAGCGTTGCCCCCAGGAGACACCTCGAATCCTCCTGGAGATCCTCCCGCCGGCGGTCCGGGGACCGTAATCCTGTCAGACGTTATGGGAAAAGACAGAAGCATGAATATCTTCGCCAGCCTGGCCCGAGACGTCGAATCCGTGTCGCTACGGCTAGACGACTCGTCGCAGAACTCGACTGTCCTCGCGCCGCTGAACTCGGCCATGGACAAGATGCCCCGGAAGCCGTGGGAGGATCCTGAGGACTACAACAAGCTGGGCGCGGATGCGTATGAGGGTGATGATGGGTGGCAGCGGGCACAGAGGAATCTGAGGAGGTTTGTGGAGGCACATGTCGTTCCGAAGAACCCGTGGCCGCAGGGGGAGAAGGTCAAGGCCTTGGGTGACGACAATACTGAGGTGTGGTGGGAGGAGAAGGATGGCGCAAAGGTCATACAGCCGGGGAACATCGAGGTCGCCAGCATAGCAAGCTCAGTCCAGAACGGTCAAGTGGTAGGTGTCCCTTGCTTTTCTCCCCTTGCCTTTGTTGCAGGTTACTGACCTTACCTTGTGCAGTGGATATTGAAGAGCGTTCGGAATTACTCGTGAATTTACAGAAACATGGGGAGTATGAGGAGAAGCAGCAGAATATATCAAGATACCCTGACCAGCAACCATTTCAGATGTCCCCGATAAGATTGACGTAGTTCAAAAGTTACATTCTTTGCTGCTGGCTTTTGTGGGGACCAGTGTTACAAAGGCCGTTCCCTGTACTATGGTATACATTAAGCGCCTCGGCGCAGATAGTAGGCAAAGCTCAGCTCCCAGAAATTGCGTGAATAGAGCTTGATCACTGGTACAACGGTATAAAGCTACATCCTAAAGCTTCCTTCGAGGGTGCCATAGCTTCTCTCAAGTACTCCTGGGGTGAAAACCATACCTAGGTATGCAGATGCAAAAAAGCGAGTGAAATATGGGTGGAACAATGCAGCCCCTGAGTATGACAGGGACTACCTAATTGGAACGGGCAGGCAAGCGGAACATTCACTTAGCCGGGTGCCGATTAGGAAGTGGGGTCAGTTAGAGCCCGAGTCATTGACTAACAACTCAGCTGCGGCTATGAGTGCAAAGTCACCACTGTCTAATGTTAGTTCTCCTGGCTGAACATTAACAATCTTATCACCATGTGACTTAGATACACTGATAACAACACTCGGCCGCTGTCGCACTCTGTGATCACTGATGACCTTGTTTGAATGACAATCCTAGCTTGTCGGCGGCCCAAAGCAGGTCTTCCCGATTCATCTGATCTTCTCCGTCGCCATTCCAATACTTGCTAGCCGAAGACTGCAAATCATTTTGCAGCGACAACCACCACAACTCCAAAACCCGGCGTCTGTATTTCTTACAAAGTCTTTATAGTGTTCGACAGATGCATTGTTCTTTATCTGGCGTATCTCCTTGTGCGACTGACAGCGAGGAAGTAGTAAGTCTCCACCCGGCCGAGCCCCCTGCAGCGTGCCCTTTACAGCCCTCGAGAGCTCCCAATTTCAAGCTTTGTATTACGCGACTGGCTCGATTTACGAAGCCTTCTGCCATCTTAAATTCATTTCGTGCTAAATGGCGAAGCTGAAGAGCTAGTGCTGACCTCCTACAGTCGCTTTGAGGCATAGGAACTGAGCTGCGACGCTGAGCTTTTCCCCCGACGGCTTCCACTGAACAAGAACCCCCATCCAACATGGAGGAGCAACGGCACCGTGCCGCTCTCCTTGAGCAAGAAGAGAGGATTAGGGAGAGGGAAAGGGAACGCGAACAGAGAGATCGTGAGAGCGAGCGTCCTAACCGCGAGTCTTACCAATCCAACGCACCTCACCACAGCAACGCCGGCTCCATCCCCATCCACCAGCCCGTCGCAAACCGGTTTCCGGGCACAATACATAGCCCTGGTGGCTTGCTGGCAAACCATGGAGCAAGCACATCAAATATACCACTTGGCGCGCCCTCTGGGCCCGGCGGCGGTCCTGTGGGGCCCATACATGGCGAGTCAAACAGACAGATGCCACACGGCGGCCAGAACGGAGCTGCGCCATCGCAACACCAAATGTTTCCGCCGGTACCGCACGGATCCATGCCCCCGAACGGTTCGATGAGCACATCCAGCGGTTCAGCAGCAGTATTTGGGCCTCCATTGCAGTCCGAAGGAGGTAGAGGTGCCGGCCAGCCAATGCCCTTTGGTGCCAGTATGGCTACCGGCCATGCTATGGCGCCCGCTCCGGGTGGCATGAACCAGGGACAGCAGCCCATCCTCAATGTGAGACATAACCGCAGTTCTGATGATGATGATGATGAAAACCAAGCTCATGAGAAGCTGCTTCCTCGGGGTACCAATGCTGATGCCCGTCTAAAACAGGACGCACTGAGCTATCTTGACCAGGTCAAAGTCCAGTTCTCGGAACAGCCCGACGTATACAACAGATTCCTCGATATAATGAAGGACTTTAAGAGCCAGACGTAAGTCATACGAACCTTTGGTAACGGGAGAAGCGTTACTGACGATAGGTAGTATCGACACCCCGGGAGTCATCAATCGTGTCTCCGAGCTGTTCGCTGGCCATCCCAACCTGATCCAGGGATTCAACACGTTCTTGCCTCCAGGGTACCGGATTGAGTGCGGCCTTGAGAACAACCCCAACAGCATTCGAGTGACGACGCCGTCTGGAACGACCCTCCACTCCATCGGGCCTGGTAGGTCGGTGAACGTCGAATCTGGTCCTGCTCCTTCTTCTGCGCCGAGCCAGCGGTTTGTGGAGCAACAGCGTCCAGCAAACTGGCAAGGTCCTGTTCAGCACAGCATCGAGAGCCCGGAGGTGCGCTTCAGCACGCCTGCTCAGGGTGGCCACGGCGCCATTCCACACGGATCTGGTCAAAGTGCACCGTTCGACAACCACAGCCCCGCGCAGCAACGAGGACAGCCACCGGCGCAGAATAACTCGGCGACATCTCACCCTCCCGTCCCTCGAAACGCCCACACCCCCACTCCAGCTGCTGCGCAAGCATTGAATGGAAGCTCAGCCCAGGCGCAAGCTAATCTGGAAAAGCGAGGACCCGTTGAATTCAACCATGCCATTAGCTATGTCAACAAGATCAAGGTAAGCAACTCGCCTCTAGCTTTATTTGGATAGCATTGTTTTCAGAGTCTTGGTTGTAGTGGATAGTGGGGTCGTGCTTTGCTTAGTATTGTTGCCCTCCAACTTCTACCCTGAAGTCTGGGTGCCCGGCTAACTTTCGGTCGCAGAACCGTTTCCAGGACAAACCTGAAATATACAAACAATTTTTGGAGATCCTCCAAACATACCAACGCGAGCAAAAACCCATCCAGGATGTTTATGCTCAGGTTACGACGCTATTCAACGCCGCTCCAGATCTACTCGAAGACTTCAAACAGTTTCTCCCAGAGTCGGCCGCGCAAACAAGAGGAGGAGCCTCGCAACGTCCCGACGAGTTTAATGCCATGGCTGCCGCCGCGCAAACACCCCAGCTGGCGCACACACCGCGCGACGGGCCCAAAGGCCCACCCGTCGGAAACTTTGCTCCCCCCGCGAGCGCAAGCAAGGAAACCAAGAAGCGTGCCCGCCCAGATAAGCAGCAGCCAGGTCCTGCGGCGTCTCTTACAGAACCTCCTACCTCTAATGTGCGAGGAGCGCCCGCGACCGCCGCAAACAAGAGGCTCAAGACAAGCCACTCTAAGCCCGGTGCCGCGGACAGTGTCCTTGTTGAGCCTACCTTGACGCCAGTGATGCCAGAACCCCTTGCACCTGCAACTCCTGCCGTCTCCGCTTCTGATGAGATTGGCTTTTTCGATAAGGTCAAGAAACACATCAACAACAAGACGGCATTCTCTGAATTCCTCAAGCTTTGCAACATGTTCACCCAGGAACTCATTGACAAGGACCTCTTCATCTCTCGAGCATGTCAATTCATCGGAGGCCATACCGAGTTGTACAGCTGGCTCAAGGAGTTTATTACATATAGTGGCGACGAAGTAGTCGTCGAGAACCGCCCCGAGCCCCCGACTGGACGTGTGTCGCTGAGCAACTGCCGTGGATACGGCCCCAGCTACCGTCTCCTGCCAAAGAGAGAGCGCCTCAAGCCCTGCAGTGGTCGAGATGATCTCTGCAATTCTGTCCTGAACGACGAGTGGGCGTCTCACCCCACATGGGCCTCGGAGGATTCTGGGTTTGTTGCTCATAGGAAGAACGCATTCGAGGAAGGCCTTCATCGAATCGAAGAAGAGCGCCATGACTACGACTTCTACATTGAGCTGAACCAGAAGTGTATCCAGCTCCTGGAGCCGATTGCGCAGCAGATGTTGACGCTACCCACACAAGAGCGCGCCAATTTCAGAATGCCTACTGGCCTGGGCGGACACAGCCAGTCCATCTACAAGCGAGTCCTCAAGAAGGTCTACGGCCCTGAACATGGCCCCTTGGCTGTCAACGACATGTTCCAAAACCCCTTCAGCGTTGTCCCCGTCGTCCTGGCCCGTCTTAAGCAAAAGGACGAGGAATGGAGGTTTTCTCAACGCGAATGGGAGAGAGTGTGGCAACAGCAGACAGAGACCCTGTACCTCAAGTCACTCGACCACATGGGACTGTCTATCAAGACTAACGACAAGCGCAACCTCTCAGCCAAGCACCTCGTCGACCTCATCAAAACGAAACACGAAGAGCAGAAACGCTCGCGGGCGGCCAAGAACAAGGTCCCTCGCTACCAATTCCTCTGGGCGTTCGATGACAAGGATGTGATCCTTGACCTCCTGAGGTTTATGATCATGTATGCCATGAACAGCGGTCAACATGGAGCCACAGAGAAGGAGCGCATCCTGGATTTCTTTGAGACGTTCGTCCCACAGTTCTTCGATCTCCCCGAAGACAAGGTCCAAGACAGGATTGCCAACATCGATCGCGACTCTGGCGACGAAGACGCCGAGGAGCTGCCTCCTGCCGAGTTGATCAACGGCAGGTCGGGACGCCGGAATGGCAGAAAGTCTGATCTTCTACGCGGGGTCCTTGATCCGGGTCGCAACGGCAGTAAGTCGCGTAACCATAAGGAGGGCAGCGCGGCGTCAGGGAGCAAGGAGACTACGCCCGATGTCGTATCAGGGAACGAAGAAGAGATGCCAGATGCCCCTGAAGATTCTTCGGTGCCTGAGGTCGGTCCCAACGATAGGTGGTTGGCCACTGCCCCAGTGCCCACAGTTGTCTCTGGCGAGAATCCTTTGCTCGACGAGGATGGTGATCTGAAGGCCGATACCTACTTCCGTCGCCCCTGGTACAATTTCTTCTGCAACCAGACTATCTACGTCTTCTTCAGCGTTCTACACACTCTGTACAAGCGTCTCAAGAGCGTCAAGGACAACAAGGAAGGTGTCCTCAAGGAGATCAAGCGTGAGCACATGGAGAAACCGGCCAAGGTCCTAGGCCTTGTCGCGGAGGATCTCAAGTTCTTCGAAAACCTCTCCGAGGATCAGTTCTGGGGCAGAACGGTCGAACTGGTCGAAGAGTACATCAACGGCGACATTGACGAGAACCGCTACCAGGATGTCTTGAGGCACTACTATCTCAGCAATGGCTGGACGCTCTACACGATCCAGGATCTGCTCAAGACTCTGTGCCGCCTTGCTCTGGTTTGCAACAACAATGACAACAAGGAGAAGACACCAGATTTGATCAAGCAGTACATGGCCAGCCGCCACCATGAGGAAACGAGCTACCAGGTCGAGATCAGCCACCGCAAATTTGCGGAGAAGTGCATCAAGGACGGCGAGATGTTTGTCGTTTCCTGGGTAAGTCTCCTGCCTCCACCCTCCCTTTACTGTTCGAGGCTAACCCCATCTTAGTTTCCAGGAAAGGAGGAAGCGACAGTCCGCTGGCTCCGTAAAGAAGACACGACCTTCCATGTGGACGAGATGGAGCTGCGTGACCACTGGCAATACTACATCTCCTCCTGGACACGTACAGAGCCGACTGAGGGCGTGCCCCGCTCCCACATGCGAAAGGTCGTACTGACGCGCAACCTCCCCTCGGGAGACGCCGACTCGGATAGCGATTACCAACCAAAGCCCATCTTCTACAGTGAAGGCCTGGTCCTGAAGATCTGCCTGAACACGTACAAGATCAGCTATGACAAGGGCACCTCGAATTACTTCATCTACAACATTGCTGCTGGCTCATCGGAAGAAAGAGCTACTCAGGAGAAGCGATCACTGGCTGGAAGGGAGGCGCGCAACCAGAAGTTCAAGGAGAAGATGGCCATGAACAGCCCCTGGATGAAGGACCTGAGCCAGGAGGAGGTCCAGCAGGCCAAGGAGGCCTTTGAGAAGTGGAAGACGGAGGGAATTCCCCCACAGAAGGACGACGAAGACGACCTGATGGTCGACGTCCCGCGCCGCCGCGATTAGAACCTACCCACGATGGCATCCATTTGTGACGTGTTGGCTGGATACCCGTGTGCCAGCACAACAACGGGGACTGGACTTCTCGGCGGGATTCACTTTTTAATCTGAACCGAACCGGGAAGTTGTTTACGGTGGCGCTGAGAAGAAGGACGGACGTTAGACATCTGGGGTTGGTTGGGTGGCGCGGAAAGGGATGGGAAGGATCTTGCGTCTTTATTTGTCTTTATCCCATGTTTCTCTCTCTCTCTCTCTCTTTGTATTCGAGCGTTTCATGATTCCCTCCGCACAAAAAAGGGCAAGCTGCGACTCGGTTGACCCTTTTTTCTTTTTAATTTTTGCTGCCCCCCC
>LKEA01000038.1:88261-116470 GCA_003795315.1 Cytospora schulzeri | reverse complement strand
TTTGCCCAGCCAGGCAATGATATCGCAACGATATCGCTTTCATAAATTCATCTCTGCATGCAGTATTACCCTTCTTTGACCCTGGACGCTCCCGGCCCAACCGATCGATGCCAGAATAAAAACAAACACGTACTGTACTCCGAGTGCTCATATGCATTAATTACCGTTCTGAGACCCCAAAGTCCCAAAAGAAACAATCAGAGAGAAGAAGAAAAAAACCACCCAAAGGACCAAAAAAATCAAATCAGATCAAATCACAGTCGTATGTATTAGTGCCAATACACCCGATGAAACCTCTTCCGTTCCCTCTCGTCGAGGAGCGACCGGTTCCGCCTCTTGGCCCTCCTCTCCACGGGGAACGAGTCGACGATGGGCGACGCGTCGATGACAGGCGAGTCGATGATGGGGGGCAGCGCGGGGAGCGGCTTGTCGGGAGGGGGGTGGGGAGGCGGACCGCAGGACTCGGACACCCACGAGGCGCGTAGTGATTGATGGCTGGTGGGTTGCCGGGGCTGGAACTGGGGACGGCCCCTGGGAACGTGGTCGACGTTCACGATGGTTTCCTTTAGGGGGCCTAATTTTCCATCAAGAAAGAGAGAAACTGGTTAGCTATATATACATACACCGAATATGGATCATGGGGAAGAAGATATATCTCTATATATCTCTCTCCAACATGGAGAACCAGGTGAGCCCAGGGGATTGAAAGCTTACCATCAACCCTCTGATTATTCCTCGCCGTAGACAGCGACCCCTCCGAGTAATAAGCCCGCAGGTGGCGCGACCGGGAACACCTCCGCAGGGACCTAGGCTTCCCCGACTTGGTGCTCGAGATGGAGCACATGCTGGACCTCTTGAAGCTCCGCCCAGTCGTCGTCGTGGTGGTGCTCGTCGAGATGATGGAGATGGGCCGCCCGCCCCTCCTGCTCGCGGCCCGGCTCGCAGCCAGGTACTCCTTCCACTCCTCGAACCCCCGCAGGATGTCCTCCTTGGGCGCCGTCGGGGGCTGGTGTTGCTGGTGCTGGTGGAGGATGCGTCTCCTCCACCGGCTGCTGCTGCTGGGTCCGTGCTGTTGCTGTTGCTGCTGGTCTGATAGTGATGCCGCCTCGGCGGCTCTCCTCCACATTAGGTAGTCGTCCCAGTCTTCGCACTCGAGGGGGAGTTGGGGCTTTGGAGGGGGCGTGGGCGGCCTGGCTGTTGGTGTCTCGATGCGCTGGGGCTGCTGGGGCTGCTGTCTTTGCTGTGGTGTTACATGTGACTGGTATTGTGGCAGGGGTTGCTGTGGTGGTGTTTGTTGCTGTTGTGGCAGCTTTTGTGGCAGCTGTTGCGGTGGTTGTGACTGTGGTTGTGGTTGTGGCTGTTGAGGTTGTTGTGGTTGCCGGCTCTCATCGGAGACGGGGAACATGAGAAGGTCGGCTCCCTGTTGCCTCTCATCGTAGATGGGGACCATGAGGACGGCCGTGTCATCCTCCAGGCGTCGTGTCCGTTTCATACTTGACTGAGAAGGGGAGTGTGAGATATGTGCCCTCGCTCGGGCTGCGAATGAAGTTGAAGACGGGCGATTTAATATTTGGCTCATGTTTGTTGAGTTGTTCTTATGAGTTGATGATGAGTCCTTCTCTCAAGTTGTGGCGGGACAAGAGGTGTGGGAAAAGGAGAGTCAGAGACTCGGGACTGACGAGGAAAACGTCAAGTGTATGGAGTATGTTACGGTGTAGTGTTGGTGATGATGGTTTGGCTTGAAGGAATTCTTTCGAAGGTCAGAGGAGGGGCATTCTGGGCTGGTGGTCGACTAAGTCTTTGTACTTGGTAGAGAAGAAAGCCATCATATCATATGAATCGTGGTGATCCCAGACCAGCCAATGAGGTTCGGGTGAGTCACTTGGGCATATCTACGGTCCGGGGGGAAGGGAAGGGGGGGGGGCAGTACATAGTAGAGAGAGAGAGAGAATGGATGTGTGGTGAGGGTGTTGGTGGTGGAAGCTGGCCATTCCCATCAGACCAGACAAACACCAATTCCCGTTACTGATGAGTTCCACTCCCACCAGTCGATTCGTGTCTGCACTAAGACTACCCTGATTCAGGATGGGCAAGGCAAGGGAAGGAAGACATTAGGAAAAAAAAGGTACCTATCTATGTATGGTCGGACACAAGGAAAATACCGGGCACTCGCCGACATGGCGGTGTCCTTGTTCTGTACATAGTGTATGTATATATGTATATATGTATATATGTATGTGAGTATGTATGTGTATGCCCAGGTGTGTATGTGTGTGTACACCATTGCTAATCGCGCTCTGGGAATGAGGCGCTCGAAAAGCCGCGGACTACGAGAAGCGCCGAAGCGATGGAATTCTAGCCGATGGAAACTGATGGGAACTTGTCCTTGGCTGGCTGGGTATTTTTGCCAGATGGTTTGTGATGCAATCAATGCCTGAATGGCTGAGGGTGGAGACGGATGATGAGCTGTTCAAAGTCTCCTCCCTGTCTGTCCCCTAGCAAAGCAAGCAAGCGACATGCAGCCAGGGAAGACCAAAAAAAAAAGGTCCTGCAGCTATCTTGTCACTCAGGCTTGGGTTACAGGCTTTAAAATTCCATCTCTAAGTCCTGGTGCGTCTACACTAGGTCCATTGTCCATTGTTCCCAAAATTGGATCCTGGGGTCCCCATAGATCGGTCTCCCAGGCATATCTCTGCCAATCAGTGTATCCAGGTAACCCCCCTGCCCCCCCTCCCATGCCAAAGCTCCATTATTTTGGGCACTTGTGAGAAACTTCTGACACAAGCTCTGGTCTCAAGTTTCCTTCGAGAAGGGGTTCTGGGGGTTTATGTTGTTTTACATGTTGCATACATGCCCTGAAAACAAACAACAGCGAGTCGTCCCTCGACGCCCGTATCCACCCGTGAGCGACTCGCGGCGAAGGATCGGACCGTACGGGAAACAACCGTGCCTGATCTACGATGCTCTTTCTTTTTCTTTTCTACCCCACGAAAGGAGAAGGTCATGGAACTCAAAAAAAAAAAGGTTTGTTCCTCGGTGTGTGGTGAAACAAACCAAGGTGGATCACACTACACTTGCTCAAGCAAGAAGACCCTGGAAATGGGGAGGAGCCTCACACACACCGAGTGCTCGTACCTGACAGCCCGATATCGCGGGGGAGGGGGAATACTCGGGTTTGTCTGTCTTGTCTATCTATCGGTCTGTCTGTCCTCTCTTATCATGACAATCAAACCTGGCAGCTGGTTTAGTATCAGCCCAGGGCTCAAGGCAATTGCCCAGGCCCAGGGCAGCCTGACTGCCTGCCTGAATCAGGATCCCAATCATCATCATCATCATCACTCAGGGCAGATTTTCGGGAAATGGACCTTGCTGAGCTGTCAAAAAGACTAAACTTGACCGGCCGAGGCATTACGACCCCCCTTCAGCTCCTCCTCCCCCCCGTGTCCCCGTCCCGAAAAGAGAAGATAAGATCGTGACGTGGGCTATGTGGGTCAAAGGGTTCCAGCTGTATGTATGTACTGTATGTACTGATCCGTTACGGATTCCGCATCATTCGTGTACTATGTAAGGCCATCCATCCCGGTTGAGCCAGTGTCATCACAAGACGTCAGGACCTTTCGGGGCGTCAACTTGCTGCTCATTTGTCCATCAGTGGATTTGTTGTTGTTAGGTTCGTGATGGAGGGGGATTTTGTTGTCCTTCCGGCCAGGTCTAGACAATCTGGCCAGTCTGCCAGCTTTGGCCCGTCTTGTCCTCTCTTCGATCATCACTACAACAACCATAAACACATGCAAAAAAAAACATGTGTTTCTCACTAACCGCCATATCAATTCCTCATGCCGTTTCTACATACAGCAGCATATGCATATGCGTACTGGAAGGTCTCGAGTCAAGACAAGACACAACGCAACGCAACACTACACTTGCCTTTCCTTCCCATCATGGTGACACAAGATCCATTGGCCAATCATCTTATATCAATTTCCCATTGAATCGGGGGGCCTCCGGGAGAAAGTGAGGCACACCACAAATGCAATGCCAGATCAATGGTCGACCAAAGGGGACAATAAAAATGAATTATCATACCTAATATAGGTAGGGCACGGCATGTGAGTGAGTGAGTGAGAGAGAGTGATTGAGGGTGCCAGTTTGCAAGCATCCGAGCCGTACCTAGGTAAGGTGTGTTCGTGGCAGGTCGTTGGTGGTCGGAAAACCAAATCTGCTGTGTGTGATAAGTAACAATATCGTACTCTTTGGGAATTTCTTTGCAAAGTAACACAGGTATTTATTTGCCCAACACAGCCAACCAACAATAAGCCACCGGCAGTGCCTCGTATGCTTCCGGCGTTCGGTTGCAATTGCCTGTCTGCCAATCTGCCTGCCCAGCCAACTGATCGGTGTCTTCCTCTTGCATCTTGGGGGGAAGAGAAAATACGAAGTGTTAGAAGGACTTTGCTTGACAGCCTCTTTATCAATTTTAATTTTTTTGTAACATGGGGCAATCGGAAGGAGAGGATGCAATGATCGGATGTCTGGCAGGACATTCTTAGGCCCATGTACTGTAAGATGGGGAGGCTCACATCCCTGTTTAAGTACTGAAGCTGCCAATGCCAACCCTGAAAGGTACGTATAGTACATACCACACCTCAGGGGTGTGTGTAATCATTCCCAACCATTCCCAAAACTACGCGCTGGTGCCGCCAGAATTACGCGTGGGTATCTTTACAATACTTGCTTAGTGCATATCTACATTCTGACAATTAGTTCCAAAACTACGGACCTTTCCGAAAACTACGCATTCACTACATATACACACTCAGCCAAATGGCCTTCACGCCCCCCCCACCCCTACTTTCCTGGGATGATAGCTGATGCACGTTCAACGTTCACCACTGCATGAATTGCGTGTGGAATCGCCTGTAGGGACCCGTATATACAATACCTATTCCTGCCCGATAGCTTGGAGAGAGGCTGCAGAGCACGTGTGCTCGATGTGTAACACAAGGCACGGGCTTTGAACCGATGTGACACCGCAGCAGGGCTATGTGCATACACAGTAACACAGGTATATCAATCAAGCAGCATCGTGACCTTGCGGGGGGGTTGTTTCAAGTGTCACAGGATCGGTCACATTGGGCAATCAGGACAATGATGGGACTACCTAGACCAGGGTTACCAGGGTGCCCAGGGTTTTCTTCATAATAAAAATAGTGTACTAGTACGCCTGTCTTTTCTCCTTTTGGGTATGCATCGACGTTAATTAGGCTCCTTCCAAATTCTGTCGTGAGGAGGTCTTCTGACAATAATCCGCCGTATTAAGATGCAACCCAACTTGCTCGCCTCGACCAATGTCTGGCTACTGCCTCCCCCAGGAAAGCCTCGGAGGCAACCCAACAAGCCAACACATCATCCTCAGGCTTCTCAGAAGATGGCCAAAAACACAACATCAGCCATCTGTGGCAGTGTCCTCGCTCATGACCAGTCGGTGGCCCTCGTCGACATGGCCGTCCCTGTGCATCACCAAGTTCCTCTTTGTGCTCATAAAGAACTTGCCGGTGGAATAGTTGACATAGCCCGCCTGCCATCAACATCTTGGTAAGCATTTTTTTGTTCTTTATTTCACAATCCCTTTACAAGAGAAGAGGAGGAAGGAATGTGATCCATTGAGAAATCTGTTGGGTCCTGCACGTACCTTATGCTTCACCTCCCCGTGTCGGGTAACTAGATGGAAAACGAACTTCCTGACAAATATGATCCTCTCCGCAAATTCGGCAAGGCCCATGGCCACTAGACACATCTGGGGACCAGTCAGGCTATCTGGGCTCGCACCAGAAGGCATGGTGGGCATGACATCATCCGTGGGCATAACATCCGTGAAGGTGACCATCCACTTCTTGTCCTTGTCCTTGAGCTCCACGAACCGGAGGTATGCGGCAGAAGACGACGTCCACTCTCCAGGAAAGCTATGCTGCAAGGCGATATCGGCCATCATGGACTTCTCGTCCTTGTATCTGGCCTTCCACTGGTGAGGCGATGCCAGAGTTTGGACTGCCAGGGGAAGGACGCAAGTCTGGAGACGGGGGAACCGGCCCAGGAAGGCCCTGGTCGTCCTCTCATCGTAGAGACCCTCATCCTCGTGAAGGGCCACATGCCTGACGCGAGCCTGGGTGAAGTCGGAGACCCCAATGTCGCGGTCGTTGTACCTGGGGGCTTTGGGCAGGATCAGACACATCTCGCCGCAGAAGATGGGTCGGGCCTCGTCGTAGACCTGGCGGCAGGTGAACAGGAGCTGGCGGTTATTGGTGAACCGGTGCGCGCGTGCAGCCCAGGACTTGGGGGCGACCTGGTCTCCCTCGAAGGTGAAGTGATAGATCATGTCGCGGATCTCTCTGGGGACGCGAGTGAGCAGCACGCACGAGGGCTCTTGGGGGAACGGGGCCCCGATGACCGCTGGGCTGCCTAGGCTGTTGGCCATGGTTGAGTGCACAGGTTGGATGTCGCTTTCAATAGGCACTTGGTTAGAAACGCGATTGAAAAAGAGGTGAAAGGTTTGAGGGCTGGACAGAGCCGCGGTATGCTCGATGTGATGTAAAGGTATGGAGGGGAAGCTTACGCTGTAGGTTCAGATTGTCTGAAGGGCGTCGTTTGCCTGAAGTTGCGATGATTTCTGCAGGTGAAGTTGGTCTGCTAGCTTTGTGCAGGCCTAGTTCTTCTCTCGCAGGCTTAGCATCAAGTGATGTATCACTTCTCTTGATTGAGTACCGACTCAAAGTAACCTCACCAAGGACGAAGGTTGATAGATAGGTAAAGGCGTGGTTGCCCCCCAGATGTGTGGGTTGGTAGTGTGGTGTTTGAAGGAGAGCTGCGACGATTTGGGAATCGGTACTTGTACTTAAATACTTAACTATACCGCACAGATCAATCACTACCTATTAAGTAGATAGATTATTGGACACGGGCATTCATTGCATTCAAAAACCATTTAGGGTTGTGAGACTTTTCAAGCTCAGACCAAGAAGTATGTTCTTGTAACCAATCTTGATATTCAGAGACAGCAATCCGCTCTTAGCCTGTCCTTCCTTCGATTATCGATATCACTTCGCAGGAAACAAATAAGAATACCACACAGACCAAGGGAACATCTAGCAACTGCGTCTCACATAGAATTCCTTTCGTCCTTCCGCAACGCCTCCTTAGAGGTCGTCGATAATAGTCAACTGTAATAGTGTTGAGTTCAAGCGTTCTATACCAGCTGTATTCATATCTATAGCACCTGAGTAGGTAGACACGAGAAGTTTGTCTCGAAATATACATCTATGAGGAGACTATGTTCCTTCTTGAATGGTCTTTAGGTCTGAATTATCGACTTAGATACTAGTAAGCTATCGAATACCAAACATCAATCCACTCAGGAGTTCAGTGCCCGCGCAAAAGCTGCCTGGACATCATGCTCATGTATCCACGACGGATCATATCGATTCTTCATGCGTGCCCTCAGCTCCTCGTCCGTCTGCACCTCGCCAAGCCTCTCGACCTTCTTCGCATTCTGTGCATGCACCACGGCCATGACCTTGTCGGTGTGCGCTTTCCGCGTCCTCTCATAGATGTCCAGCGCCCTGGCGATATCCTCCCCGGCAGGTGGTAACGATACACTGCCGCCCGCATCACCAGGCGGGAAGACATGCGAGATCGACGCTGCAAACGCCCACGCGTCATCAAGCGCCAGACTGCCCCCCGCAGCAAAGGCACCCCCATGAGCATGCGCCGCGTCCCCAGCAAGTGTCACCCTCCCGCCGCCCAGGACCCACGTGTCCAGTGCATGCGCCGCCGAGTTGGGATACACCCCAGTCCACGGCGTAGCGTCGACGATGGCACGGTACCGCGGGTGCCAGTCCCTGTAGAGTCCCCTGAGGACGCCCACGTCCCCCGTCGAGTCCCAGGACGCGTCCTGGTAAGGGGAGTCGGGGGCGTCCGGGTCGCTCTGGTGGGACCCGACCACCGTGAAGAGGTCCCGCCCGAGCCTGGAGACGAAGAGGGTCCGGTCGGGCCCCCAGACGTGCTCGGCCTCGTCGGGGAGGTCGGGGATGTGGGAGAGGTGGGAGGTCGGGAAGACGGAGCGGAAGGCGACCCAGCCGGTCCATGCTGTTCGTGAGGTCGGCACGAAGAAGGTCCTTACTTTCGAGTGGATGCCGTCCGCCCCGAGGATGATGTCGGCTGTTGCTGTGGTGCCGTCGCTGAACGTGATGACCTGCTTGTTCAGGGATTCGTCGAAGACAACTGACTGGAAAGGCTTGTTCAGATGGATCCTGGACGGGTCGACATGCTCGGCGAGTGCTTGTTGAAGGTGAGCCCTGTAGAAACGCGAGGTCAAGTGGCGCTGGTCGACTTGGCCCTTGTGGCTGTCTGCTGAGACTACCTCGCCAGTCTTGTAATGGCTAATACCGATATGTTAGGATGAAAACCACCAGTCTTGATGTGGACAAGAGAAAATACCGGTATATCATGGGATGCCTCGATTTGTTGCGAAAGGCAATATCTGGGCTCAACGCATTTTCCACCCCAAGTCTATCCAAAGTCCGCATTCCATTCGGGCCCAGCGCAATCGACGCCCCGATTTCCCTGAGCTCACCCGCCCGCTCGTATATCTGCACGTCGATGAGCGGGTGGCTCTTGAGCGCGATGGCGGCGCCGAGGCCAGCTATGCCAGCACCAATAATGGCAATCTGGAGCTTGGATGTTTCTGCCATGTTTTACTTCAAAGTGGTCTTGGCTTCACAATATTGGTCCTTGCAGAATGCTTGCTGGGTTCACCATAATATTTGTAAGTCAAAACCGTGAATGTTCCTGCGTAATCGGCACCCGCGATGGCGTGAGAGGAGACAGGTATGGCGGGGTCTTATCAGATCAACCCCCATATCATCCCACCACATTGAGATACATGGGCATGTATAACTACCGGTAGATAGGGGCCTCCCTCGCCATTTATGCGGGGCATCACGAGCGATGGTGCGCATTGATTTCCTGCTTGGGAGGCAGACAGGTTGTTGGGTGGGAGTGAGTCCAGCAAGATTGATGATCCGGGATCTTCGCCATTTATGCAGAGTGTTGCGAGTGGTGGTGTCACCAGATATGCTGCTGTAGAGCCATACAGGAAGCATGAGGCTCCAATCACTCGTCTGCTGAAAAAGACCCGAGAAACTTGATTCTACCGACGACGTTGCTAACAAGCCTTATTGTCATTCATCGTTTGGCTTGTAATCCCGACCTGGCCCAGCCAAGCACACCTGACAATGGCGTCGTCCAAATCACCTTTGGAGGCGACCACCTCTAGTGAAGACGGAGATGGATCAGTCGTGGTAGTGCCGAAGCTCCTTGATCGTTACGCAGATGAGAGTTACAAGCTTCTTTCCCAGGTCAGAGTCGAGCCGCCCACTCCGGAGGAGGTAGAGAGGATACGTAAAAAGTGTGTCCGCTGGGTGATACCTTTTATCTGCATTGGATATCACTTGATGTATGTGGATAAGCAGACCGTGAGTATACCCCTGATCGTGACTTCTACATGTGGGCGGTGCTGATATCTCCTGCAATAGCTCGGTAGCTCTTCCATACTTGGGATTCTTGACGATGCCCACTTGAGCACTTCCCAGTACAACTGGCTGTCTTCTGTCTTTTATCTCGGCTATTTAGTAGCAGAGATTCCGCAGAACATGGCGCTGCAACGCTTTCCTGTGGCGAAATATCTATCAATAAACCTCGTCATCTGGTGAGTTAGTTATCTGGGAGGTTATAGACATATTCCGCGTTTTGGAGCTTGAGACTTTACTGTACTAACACCGGAATTCTTCTACTGTTCAGGGGTGCCATTCTGTTGTTACA
Organism: Cytospora schulzeri; assembly: GCA_003795315.1. Classification (NCBI taxonomy): domain Eukaryota; kingdom Fungi; phylum Ascomycota; class Sordariomycetes; order Diaporthales; family Cytosporaceae; genus Cytospora; species Cytospora schulzeri. Next base: position 106,594 of record LKEA01000038.1, on the reverse strand, counting down.
TATCCCTTGCAACAGCTTTGCCTCCCTACTCGTCGTTCGAATTCTTCTGGGTCTGGCAGAAGCGTGTATCGTGCCAGCGTTCCTGATCATTCTATCGATGTTCTTCACCTATGACGAACAAGGGGTGCTGATGCAGATTATGTGGGCTTGCGGAAACTCTAGCCCTATTACGTCTGGGCTGTTATCATACGGTGTGCTATTCATCAATACAGGCAGCTTCGCGCCCTGGAAATGGTTTATGGGTTCGTCGTATCCTCCAATCCAGGCATCTTGAAAAACACTCCAGCTCACAAACCCCTTAACAACTGCAGTCATCACAGGAGGAACTACAGTGGTGTACGGCATTCTAATCTGGTTCCTCTTCCCGGACAACCCAGCATCCGCTCACTTCCTGACCAAGGAAGAGCGGGCACAGTCCATCATGCGGATCGCCTCAAACCACTCAGGTATAGAACAGAAGCGCTTTAAGAAGTCCCAGTTCGTTGAGGCCCTCCAGGACCCCAAGACCTGGCTCTTCTTCCTCCACGCGTGGTCTCAAGAGATGGCCAACGGCATGACGAACCAGTACTCGCTCATCATCAAGTCCTTTGGCTTCAGCACCCTCGAGACGACCCTCTTGGGCTGCATCAACGGCCTGACGGCGATCGCATCCCTCGGGGCGGCGGCTATTATACTCTCCAAGACGAAGAATGCGCGGGCATGGCTGTCTGCTGCTGCGTATATACTGCCAATTATCTCTTGTATTTTGCTTATTACGCTGCCTTGGAGTAACCGGGCGGGTCTTTTGGCTGCCATCTACATTCGGGCCCCTGGAGGAATTGCGTACAGCGTGGTGATGATATGGGCTGCTAACTGCTCGGCTGGGCACACAAAGAAGACGACAGGTAGGTTATTTCCGCATTCCCCTCAAGCAATATTCTCCTGGTTATCATCTGGTCCCCAAAAACGACATGATGGTCTTTGTAGTCTCACCTCGAGTTGCTAACCATTAATACTCAAGTGATCGCCCTCTACCATGTCGGCTATGGACTGGGCAATATCCTCTCACCTCAGTTGTTCCAGGAAAAATACAAGCCCAGGTACATTGTCACCTGGTGGGTTATATTGTGGGTTGCTTGCGTTCTCCCGCTCCTGGTGGTTCTTTATCTACGGTACTACTTGAACAAGGAGAACAAGAGGCGTGATTCTCTCGCCCAGAGGGGTGAAGTCAGGGAGACTGGAGTTGTGGAACATGTTGACGAGAGTGGCAACCGGACGGAGGAGCTCGTTGATGCGAGGCAGTTAGACCTCACGGATCGGGAGAACCTGGCATTGTAAGTTGCGACAGACCGCCTCCCGCTCCCGCTGTCAGGCGAGAGTCAATTTGTTTCGCCCGTTTGCTGACGTCTCACAGCCGTTACGTCCTGTGATATACACAGATCTAGGAGGGCCGGGAGCCTGGAGCATGTTATCTGTCCCGTTGGCTTCCACTTCGGTTTAGGTTATACCATCGAAGATATCGTTTATCTCCAATAATGACAAGGACAATTGCTGGACCGAGACTTGTCTTGACCCATCCCGAGTCTTGAAGGAGAGGAGGGCGCGCACTTGGGTAGGCTTGGCTTGTCACTAGAATATTGTTGCTGTGTAGCTATCAAGGAACTTTTGCAAGCGTGGTAAGGGACAGGCAAAACCTTGCCAATTCGCATCCTGAGGTCAACACGGAAGATCCCCGTGAATCCCCTCTCTGGACGTTTCTCGCCAGTGTGTTTGTTCACTTGGCTGCCAGCTTCGCTTCCTCACAGATTTGCCCTTGGCTTCGACTGCTCAACCAGCCAGCCAGTATTCTGCTAATTAATTCTGGCAGCGGCGTGGGAGGGAGGCATCGCTTAAGCGGGTGCGACGTTGAGGGAGAATTGTCGGGGAATTTATCCAGGCTTGGAACCACGGTAAGCAGCCGAGCAGCCGAGCCTTTGTTTAATTATAACATTGGTGGCGCTGGGAACCTGGTCTAGAGCGTCCAGAGCCCCCTGGATTTGGGGCTGACTTTGAGTTTTCAGCGGCTTTACTGCCTAGACTCATCTCGCTTCAGGCCGACCAACCCAATCGGTACCAAGCTTAACGTACCATGCTGCTTAGCTCCGCAACCCACAAGAGGAATGGACAAAAGAACAACCACCAAGTCACCATCATGCCTGCAGGTGATGACTGTGAAGGATGCATAGGTTATTCATTAAATCCTTTTACCGATCCCTTGTTGCCTAATTCGTGCCACTAATCCGAGTGGACGTCGAGTTAGACTCATATCTACACCATGGCTGCTGCATCGTGACTTTGACCTTGACCTTCACCCTCACCTTCTTTCTCCGTGGCGCTCTGTCTTTTCCTCACTCGCTCTCACCCGTCGCCGTCTTCATAATGAAGACATACATTCGTTTGGCGCTCATTGGCGCCTTTATAAACGCAGCAAATGCTGTGGTCCAGTTTCCCTTTGCTAAACATGCCAACACGGAGCATGAATCGGCCTCGTCCACCATTCGTCGTGCCGTGAGCACAGATATCTTCTTGGGTGATATGATGTATATCGTCAATGCCTCTATTGGGACACCGGGACAGACTGTGTCACTTATTCTTTCACCGTCGTCATCAGATACATGGGTCCTTGATACGCGCTCACAATATTGTGCTTACTACTCGACTTATGACGATGAGGCAGATGATAGTACCGACATCTCACAAACGACTGACTGTGTCTGGGGTACTTGTAAGTCAACCAAGCGATACAGGACTCGATACTCCATCTCAGAGTCACTATCATGATCCTTCAAGAGCACTCTGGCGGGTAATGTGTGCTGACCACTCTCCAGTCTCATCAAACCTGTCGTCTAGCTATACGCGGCAAGACTCGAGTAACGATGACGATGACTACTACGACTACGACTTTGAATCATCATACACTGATGGCAGTTATGCATGGGGCGACTATTTCAACGATACCATCAGCTTGGGCGGCGCCATAGTGTCGGACTTCACAATGGCTTTGGTCAACGACACAAACATGTATATTGGTGTGCTCGGCATTGGCTACAACGATACCACATATTCCAACCTACCGGATCGTCTGCAGGAACAAGGCTTAATCAACAGCACCGCGTACTCGATCTGGGTTGACGACGAGCGGGCCAGCTCTGGAAACTTGCTGTTTGGCGCTATTGACACGACCAGGTTTGACGGCAATCTGACCCGCGTCGCGTCCTACTACGGCTACTCCCAGATGTCGATTCAGATCGCCGGCATCAATGGCACCACGAGCGATAGTAACGGTCCCATGGCCATCACGTATGACTACACCGACGACACCGATGACGACAGCTACTATTCCTCTAGCAGCCAGTCGAGTGACTACTTGTTCGTCGCCATCTTTAGCCCGCCCGAGACATTCTCCACCCTTCCCACCGAAGTGGCCTCGCAAATATGGGACCTAGCAGGTGCCCACTACGACTCAGACATGGGGTTGGCCCTCATCCCTTGTGTAGCTGCCAATAAGACCACCACGAACTTCACCCTGCAGCTGGGTCAGGGCATCTACGGGCCTATCATTACAGCAACCATGGCGGATCTGGTCATCCCGGCGGATGATGGTCAAATGTCGTCGAGCTACTCCTCGCTCTACCTCCCCGACGATGACGAGCTCTGCCTGTTCGGCGTGCAAAACAGCAGCATGGCTGGTGGCTACTCACCCGGCAGCTACATCCTAGGAAGCACCCTGCTCCGCCGGACCTACACCGTCTTCGATCTCGTCAACGACCAGATCGCCGTCGCTCCTGTCAAGTTTGACGCCACGGCGACGAGCAACATCGTGGCGTTCCCGAGCTACGGTGCTTCGATCCCTTCGTCGACCCTGCACTGCGTCTACTCGGACTGTTACGAGACCACATCGGACGGGACGGGCTCTGGCGACGATTCCGAGTATTACAATGACAGGCTGCCTGCGGGAGTATTGTCCGTGCCCGCCCTCATTGGAATGAGCTTGGGCATTGGCATCGGTGCCCTCCTCCTGGGTGTCATCGGCTTCCTCGTCTGGAGACGCCGCTTGAACAAGAACATGGCCAGCAAGGAGGGCCCATCGGTGTCCAGTGCTGAGACTGGCGTCGTACCTCCTTTGATGCAGCCGAGTAACCCTGCAGGAGGACCTGGTGCAGCCCCTGAGATGACTCAGGCTGCTGTACCACCAGCCGTGGTTGGGGGGAAGGGGAAGGAGCCCGAGGTCCCCGCGCCGGCCGCGTTGGACTCCGGCGAGGGAAGCCATCAGAGTTCTGCAGCTCCCGAGACTCCTGTAGCCCCAGAGACCTTTGCAGCACATGATACCTCTGCGGTCCATGATGCTTCTGCAGGTCACGAGACCGCTACAGCCTACGAGGCGGGTGGTGCTGTTCACGACAGCGGCGCTGCCCACTCCGCGTGAGGCCATGACTCTTAACGTACCTAATTTTAATGTAATATGGAGGAAGTGATAAGATGCGGAGGAAGTCCGTTATGAATATTCGGCATAGCATAGCGTTGCGTTACCACGAATGATACCCGATACCCCATCGTATACCTACCTATCTACCTGACTTGACGCGGACAGTAGTCTGCGAAGCAATAGATGTGATCAACAAGTTACGAGTACGAGATAGCACGAGTATCCTACCAAGGACGATTGGGCTGTTTGGTCTTGAAAAGCTTGTCGCCTCCGTATATGTAACGAACAAGACTCGCTGCTGGCAACTTTTGCGTCCGCTCTCTTCAGACAATACAGCAAGGGGGCACATACAACAGACTGCCTAGATCCTACTCATTTACAACAACCTTCTTCTCCGTCTCACCAGCACTGCCCTCCGTCTCGTTCACCAGGCCATCCCTCTGTTCCTCAGCCAACACATGCCCAGTAACCGCCTCCACCTCCTCCACCGTCGTCTTCGGGCCGGTAAACCACTTCCTGGCATCAACAAAGTAATAGATCGTAGCACCACCCCAGACAGCCATGTTGACCACCACAGTATAGTTCATGGTGTCGGGCGTGGGGTTCGGCCCGCCATCGGGGAACATGGCCAGCACGATCCCAAAGACCAGGAAGATGACCGCGGCCCAGGCGATGGGGAGGCTGAACTTGTGCCCGGTGTAGAACGGGCCGGGCGTGAACTTGTCGCGGCCCCAGACCGCGCGGGCGAAGATGGGGAGACCCCAGGCTAGGTTGTTGCCGGCCACGGCGAGGGAGAAGAGCGCGGAGGCGGCGGCTGAGGCGATTAGGCATAGCAGACCGAGGATTATGGCGACGAATACTGCGCCCCAGACTGCGCGGAAGGGGATGTAACCAAAGGTCTTGGACTGGGGAGGTGTCAGTGTTGGATTTTCGGTGGTCACCACCAGCCAGGGGAAGGAAGAAAGGGGGTGGGTGAATGAAAGAAACTTACGATGGGCCGGAAGAAGGATGAGAAAGGGAGGGCACCGTCCCGGGAGAAGGCCCACATCTGGCGAGAGGCGGCAACAAGGATGGAAATGCCCATGAGGTATTGGACAATGAAGAGGAAGACGATAAACCCCATGGCTCCGTGCTTCCCGAGGGCATCGTAGTAGATCTGGGCCATCTGCAACAAACGATTGTCAAGAACCAGAGGCCACACAAGAGCAGCAGAGATAAGGGAAGGGAAGAAAGTAAAAAGACTTACAGGCTGCCCGAATGAACTTCCCAGCACGTTCTCGATGTTCGGGTCGATACACGCAGCCAACACAATGACAATCACAAACCCGAGGACCCAGCACATGCCTATAGACCCAAGGATCCCCAGCGGCACGGCCTTGGCAGCATTGCTCGCCTCCTCGCTCATGTGGACACAGCTGTCGAACCCGCCGATGGTCCAGATCGGGGACAGCCAGGCCAGCATGAACGCCCAGCCCGTCGGCCATGTCGTCAGGTTCTCCACCTTGGCGAAGATGAAGTCGCCGTCGTTTCGCTTGTTGGCCATTCCTACCGGCAAGGCAATGATCGTTGCGAGGATGAGAGCGATATTCTGAGAGTAAAGGTAAGCTCGGTGCTGCTGGCAAGGTCGACTAATGTTCGGCGCAGTAATAATACGTACCAGGAAGACGGCAAAGGTCTGGAGCTTATTCATGATCCTGGTCAGGGTCGACGCGAGAATGCCATGCGTAATGGTACAGATCAGAAACACGACATATATGATCCCGTTGCTTGGGCTCCAGTCCCCGTCCTTGGATATGACTATAACGGCGCAGAACATCAAGGCAAAACCATAATTAATAGAGCACAGCCCCCCGATGAGGCCCAGGCTGTTACTATACCCAACAAGAAAACACAGATAATTCCGCGTCTTGGCCGAGCCGAAGTAATGCGTCCACCAGTACAGCCCACCCGTCGTGGGCATGGCGCTGCCCAGGTCTGCCATGGCCAGCCCGACGACGAAGATGCACCCGCTGGCCAGGAACCAGGACCAGACCATGCCTGCCGGCCCGGCCGGGAGGGAGAAGGACAGGGAGCTGGAGATGGAGGGGAGGAGGCCCATGATGGAGAAGGCGATGCCGAAGACCTCGAGCGTCGAGAAGTTGCGCTTCAGCTCCTGCTTGTAGCCCATCTTGGCCAGCAGCTCGGCGTCGGCCTCGCTGGCCAGGATCTCGCCATTATCACCTGTGACTATGAGGTCTGGATGGTGAGGGGGTGTTTCTGCCCGGGCGGCGTCGGGGGCGGATACTTGGTTGGTGGTTGCTGACATTGTGAACAGCCCCAGCTGGATGCCGGAGGGGGGTTCTTTGGCGTGTTATGGGCTGATGGCTGATGGTAGAGTGCCAACCTCTGTCTCTCTGGATAAGCGATGTTGATGACGGTGATCGGGTATCACGGAGGAAATGAGGTCTTTACGAGGAGCTGCAAGATCCGGCAAGATGTTAATCTCTACCTAGATATCACTGCTCTGCAACTACAGTGTTACACGGCGTCAAATCTCACTGATAAAGCTACCAACATGATGTTTCCCCTGCCGATAGATAAGACATTCGCGTGTGGAAGTGTACGTCAGATGCAGCTTGGGCAGGGTTGTGCTTACGCGGGGCAGGATCTGGATAGAGTTGCCATCTTGGGGAAGCTTTTGATACCACGTAAATGTAGGAAGATCACATATCAATGACCTATCCCTTACACCGTATATCCACACTTGCGGCAACAACGTTGTTAGATATGGAGAACTTTATTTCAAAGTTAGATTCTAACGCACGGAACATCGTAGGGAATATCTAGAAGCGATTTAGGGTCAACACCACATTCCCCCTCTAGCCCTCCAGAGGCAGACAGTTTAACCTCAGTTGTTACGACCACATAATCGATAGCATCACAGCTCACGAGAATGAAAAGCAAGGCTACTAACGTAGCCATTACATGTTACGACAAACTTCTGAGGCCCTATATTGTGCCTTGTAAGGTGCAGAAACCACCCGTCTCCAAGGAGCAAAGCAATGAGATATTAGGGGTATACTACTAGTTCAGGTTAAAGACTTGGAGTAGCTTTCAGAGGTAGGAAATCTCCTGAAATATATATAGACAGAAGACGGTACTATCATGGAGCTGCACGTATTTCAGTTGTCTTGCATAAGTGCCAATGAATAGCCGAAGGTTACTGGACTCAGTGCAACTACGGAAGTATTTCAGACAGGGTAACAATCAGGCAATGCGACATGGGCGCATATTACTGTGTATCGAGATCTACTAATTACTGTCACAACAGACTTTGGGGCTAACCATCGCAGCCAATAATTAGTCTCGCTTTTCGATAAGTGGCTATGAGGGATATGTATTGCGAGGATAGACTGCATCATGAAGTGATAAACATATACAAAGTTTCCCTCGCCTGTGCTTCCTACTCCGATCTATTCTTTGCATTGTTCAGATGCGTGTTTCAGCTCATGGTTTCTGTCTTCAAGTAACTGAGGTTGCCACTAGTAACGGTACCTAATGCGGGTAACAAACATCCGCATCTTGACCGGGACATCAATGTCTAAGTTGGGCTGCTGTCCTGCCGGGTAGAGAAACATAGAGTCTAGACTTTTCAAAGCAACTCAATTACTACAGAATGAGCCCCTTTTATCCTGTATGTACGGGGAGCCCTCTGTAGGTGTCTCCGCCTATATCGAGATTTGCATAAGTGTTATATGCTAATTGGAGATGGTCAAGGCCCCCTCTCTTCCAGGTCTGGTACGACGACATTTGCCCTTGTAGAGCCCCCTACTCACTGTATGATTCCCTGGCCGTCACTCGATAATGATTCAGCTACAGGCATTTCTGCAATAGACGTGGCCATCTACAGGATGACTCTTCCTTGTACATCAGCTACCATATCGCCCGGATCAGCATCGAACCAGTCAGGCGGTCAGGATGAGACTCCAGCCATTTCTTATATACTTCACACTGCTTCACCCAGAAGCATGCATACCATGGAGGCGTTTATCGTCTAAAGAAAGTTGAAAGCGATTAATACACTCTTGAGGGGAAGACATGCCAACATCCACCCCTGACCTGACTTACACGCTTGGGTTTGGGGGGGGGGTGGTCTGGCAACCTCAGGGACGAGTAGGGTCAGGGTTATTATTCTGCCGCACGTCACATTTGCTCAATCAGGAAGGCGGCAGTCCCACATGCGCAGGCTGTCAACATATATAAACCCCGTCCCCCTCCCACCATTTCTGATTCTCTTTCCTCTCTCTTTTTCTTCTTCATACTTACCTTGTCTGAATCACGGTAGATCAAGAATTACCGTGATTAGGTTGGAAGGCCTGCATTGCACATCGTGGCGCTGACCGGTCTGGTTTGTCCTACGGGGCCGACCTGGGCGGAATTTTTGATATTTCAAGGCTGTTGACTTCTTTTCATTGTGATCATCCGCTTGCGGTTGACATGACGAAGAAATGTAGCTGCTTCTGCTCCTGTGCTGCTCTTCGAGTCTAATAAGGCTCGCTTCTGTATGACTGTATGATACACAGAGGAAGTCTAGGTCTTCCAGTCATAGCCATCGTTTGACCTGTACCGTGATATCGCTGCCTGTTTCCCGTTTGCCTCAAGGTTGCCTCGCGCCCAGCCATCGCGACGCGTTCACAACGATGCAGTACTACAATGGTACAGTAGTAGCTTCGAGGGCCAAGTCTATCTGAGCACCTCCCAATGGGAAGGGTTATAACCTGACATCGTTGTGTAACAAAGCTCAAGGCCCCACCAGGCCTCGCCGAAGCTGCAACAGAAAAAGAGCTGTCGCAAAGCATGGAGCTCCTGGAGCTGTCGGAGCTATGGAAGCTGGTGCGGAGACAGAGACAGCGTCATGAGACGGTATAAGACGGATCTGCCGACTGCCCCGCGTTTGCATCGACAGAACGTCAAACGACCGACGTGACTGAGTAATGGAAACTGACGATCGTAAAAACCAAAGCCCGTGATATGTCAGCCCGAAATGGCATCATTATATTCTCAGTATTCCTCATGTCTCATCTGCAATACATTACACACCATAGGTATTATATAGTACAGTCAATATAACTTGCTTTCCCTTCTTCCAGACTGCAGTCCGACCTAGATACCAACAATTCTAGGTACATACCATCACCAACTTCACCACGTACGCAGCACACGAACTACGAACCCAATCAATCAACATGAGCAAACACGTCCTCGTCCTCGGAGGCCACGGCAAGGTAGCCCAGCTGCTCACGCCACTCCTGCTGAAGAAGTCCTGGACCGTCACGAGCATCATCCGCGCCCAGGAACAAGTCCCAACCGTCCAGAAGCTCGGCGACAGCCTCCAGGGCAAGCTGAACGTGCTAGTACGCAGCATTGAGGATGTCAAGAGCGAGTCACAAGCCAAGACCATCCTCGACGAGGTCAAGCCCGACTATGTCGTATGGAGCGCCGGCGCTGGAGGCAAGGGAGGCGCAGAGCGGGTAAGAACACCACCACCCAACCTCTTCACCTCTCCAACAAGCTATATCCTTTCTAGCCAGACAAAGTAAACAACATGCTAACCTACCCACCTTCTGTCCAGACCTTCGCCATCGACCGCGACGCCGCCATCCACTTCATCCGCGCCTCCGCCAACTCCCCCAACATCACACGCTTCCTGATGGTCTCGTACCTCGCCTCGCGGCGGTCCAAGCCCAGCTGGTGGGACGAGGACGGGTGGAAGGGCGCCGAGGAGGTCAACTACAAGATCCTGCCCACCTACTACAAGGCCAAGATCGCCGCGGACGAGGTTCTGTACGAGGAGTCGGCAAAGAAGGGGACGGCCTTTGTCGGCATCAACCTGCGGCCCGGCTCACTGACCGACGAGCCCGCCGGCAGGGTCGAGCTGGGCAGGACCAAGACGAGCCGGGGCGCCGTGAGCAGGGAGAGCGTGGCCCAGGTCGCGGCGGCGCTGTTGGGTGTGGAGGGGGTGAGGAACTCGTGGATAGACCTGTTGGACGGCGAGGAGGATATCGATGCCGCGGCGCAGAGGGTGGTTAAGGAGGGTGTGGATGCTGCTGAGGGTGAGGCGATCTACAAGGCATAAAATAATGAGGTGGCGAGGTTGTGCTATTGTGTCCACGACACGACACGACGGTCATCATCTAATCGCCATGTCGCATAGCAGGATGTGGCAAGAAGCGCAGAATCTATTCTTTGAACGTTACTGTACCGATTCTCCAATGGTTTTCTCGGACAGACCGCGATACCGGCTGCCTACCTGAAACGCACGGTGTCGCCGTTTGTTTTCCCGTCCATCCTCGTCCTCGGGTACGGTACATTCAATCGCTCCCCTGCCTCTCATCGCTGTGGAGCTTCCTTGGCTCCGCTCGCCTTCTTGGCACATGGTCGTGATGTTTCATGTTTCATGGTGAACGCAGGTAGTGGGCCCCCCAGGGACAACTGACCAGACCCCCAGCACGTGGCATTGCAAACAAACTCACCAGATCCGTATTCGTCCAGACTGACATATTCGAAATACAGCCGTGGACCTCGGGAATAGATACCAGCAATGATGATAGCCCGTACCTCTTCCCTCGGCTTTCTTGGTCTCCTTGGCGCTGCCATTGCAGGAGGACGTTCTGAAGGCGACTCGGATTTCATAACCTGGAGCGGCGAGACGTACACTTCCACCTCGGCCGGGTCCCCTTCGGCGTCATCCCGGAAATGGCTTCCACAATCCAATGAGTGTGTCACCCGCCAAGCGCCCCCCCCTCTCCCCGATCCTTACGAGTTGGGGTCGTCGTAGGCATTGTTCAAAGGCCTCAAAGCTAATCCTTTTGCACACAGATACATGGGTCTGGGGCAGAGTAGCCTGGGCCCCTTCTTCGAAGCCAGCAGACCCGACGACGGTGTCAGCCCGCGGCACACGTTTGCCACCATCACAGGGTTTTGGCACGACGCGGAGGGCCGTCATGACAGTAGCATTGCCGGCATCCCACACTTTACGGACCTGCTCGTACAGGCCTGTGGGAGTACCCTGAACGGGAGCGTCGACACCGCAGAGATCAGTGATTTCAAGACGACTTTATCATTGTGAGTCAGCAGAGGAAAAGAACAGTGGACACTTATCCTCCTTGCTAACATCACGTCTTCTACCCAGCCTAGACGGGGTCGCAACATGGGCCTACCGGTGGACCCCACCGGGCTGCGCGGACCAGGACGGCACGACGACGACGGTGCTCGACATCGCGTACGAGGCCTTCCTGTCTCTCGACAACAAACAGCTCGCGGCCGTCAGGCTGGAGGTGGCCCTGGGCGGTAGCAGCGGCGGCCCGGACGTCGTCGACGTGGGCCTCGTCGACATGCTCGACGGGCGCAGTGCCGACCGGACGTCCAACTTCCAGTCGAGGTTCTTCCCGGGGCCCAAGAGGGGCATACTGGCGGGCGTCAGCCCGGCGGGCCGGGACGACGAGGACGACACCATCAGGGCTGCTGCTGCTGCTTATGTCTACTCGACCGTGTCGGGTCCGGACTTCCCGCCGTATGCGACTTCGATGTCGTCGGATCCGGATACTTCGTCTGTTAGTCAGACGTATACTGTGCAGCTGGGACCGGGCGTGGAGAGGTGAGTCCTACTTGATATCTGCCGCTGTTTGTCTCTTTACTGTTGATAGTCTCCCCTTGCTGCCTTGCGTGGGACAGGCACCTCGTGCCGGATGATCATTTGACTTTGCCTTCACCATCGTCCATCTACTTGCCCATGTTAGTTTCATCTAGATCACTGACCTCCGTATCTTTTTTGACAGGCTCAAGACGACCGTCGTCAAGTATGTTGGCGTGGCGGCAACCGAGCATTTCGAGAACGCCCCGAATTTGGCCATGCAGACGGCCATTCAGGCCTCGAAAGCAGGTTGGGATGCCATCCGCTCAGCTCACGGTGCCACTCACAAGGAATCTGACCATGTGGGTAGTGAACCTGGTACTGGTCACGATGAATTGTAATGAAGTCTCAAGGCATTATATATTTCGTTATGTAAATCTAGAGAAATTGTTATTCTGGTCAAGAAGGCCTATCATCCACTGGACCAAGGCGACAAGAGCCCCTCATGGGCCTCCTCTACGCAGAGCCCACACGACTCCGCTTGTCGTTGCAGCCTTCGGCGAATAATAACAGATAAAGTACGAATCAGTATATACGGCTCATGCATGCTGTAGATCCCACTGTCGGCTGATGACGAGAAAACGGTTCCTGTACACGTGAGAGGTGGAGATCCGCGCACATCATAAGTACATGTGTACAACGTACACCAGGTAGCAAATACTGTAGAGATGGCAGCAATCCTCCATCATCGCATCGGCATCACGAGCGCACTCCGGAAATCTCGGCTGGTGCTGCACAGTTCGTGCCCTCCAGGCCTCCAGGCCTCCAGGCCTCCAAATCTCCCCCTCGCCGTCCATTCCATTCGGATCGACACCCATACTCAGCATGATCAGCACGGATCTTCTCGTGCATTTACCCTGATTGGGGGTGTTCCTGAGACACATACACGCACACGCGCACACACACGTGTGTGCTGGATGCCTCCGAGATCCACGACGACACCGTCTTGTCATCCCTGATCTCCCACCTCATGCCCGATCTAATCGTGAAGGTCGCTGAATCGTGCAATCTCCGGGACCGCTTCGGCCTCGCGACGTGGACTCAGAGCTCTGTGGTGTAGGAATGTGGGAGAGAGAGGGGAGGCATCCGCATGTGTGTTGGGACCTGCGTCACGGAGCGAGGCTGATACCTAAAGGTTGCGGTCCGCTTACTCAACCCGTTGATGCGATGACACCCGGCGCAAAGTCTCTGGCGCCAGCTGCGTATCGTCCGGACGAGGGATTTGGTTCCCGGGACACGTCAGCTCCGCGAGCAGGCCATGGCCGTTTTGTAGCCTGTAGTACCTAGGTAGTATTGCAAAGATCACTCGGGTTGTCCTTGGCTGACCTCGGGAGCGTAGTCTTTGCCAGTGATAGCATAGGGCACGGCCTAGACATCAATGGCGGCCTTAGAGAAGGTCTCATTAGTCAATTGATGGCAGACTGAAACGTTGATGATACTCAAGGCGTTTCCCAGCAACTGCAGCCTGCTGGCTGTTGTGTTCAGCCGTGATCATTTGATCTGTAGATCATGGGCTTCTTCAGAGCTGTGACAGCTAAGCTGAATCTCCATGGCAGAAACCCCCGACAACTGGGAATGGCCATTGTAACAAACAAGGGCCCCCATGATATGAAGCTTGTTAAGCTTATTTCGATGGCAAGCAAATGTTGCGTACAGTACAATGTCTTCGCCCGCGCCGTTGCATATGACGGGTTGGTATTGTCTTCTTTTTTTTATTATTTTACTTCCCAGGTAAGGTTGATGGCAGCAGACAATAGGCAGACTAGGGAGCGCTCAATTGTTCATCCCCATACTCCCAAGGAAGAGCCTAGCTGGAGACAATGCCAAGTGGGCAAGAGTTGTAAGTAGTTGTAAGTAGTGTGGAAAAGAGGCGAATGTGTTGTGGGATAACATTGAATGAGGCTGGTAACGATGTCATGATGAATCAATCAATTGGTTACTACATATCGGACCGGGACCGGACTTGAGTGGCTGCTTGTAGTGTTTTGTTAGCGCATGCACTTAACTGACGGTGTCCCTTGTGCCCTGTTGAGGCCTGAAACTACCAGCAACTAATGGACAAAGTTAAGCGCCAGGCGCCTGCTGACGTTTTCCATGGCCTTTTTATTTTTATTTTTTTATAGCACATCATCGTTGAGCCTCCAAACTGCAACCACATCCATACATACTTTTGCACTGTGCACAGTCTGACATTATATGGGATGAGACATACATAAACCGTTGGCTACCAGCACGTGCGATGGTAGCACAAGAACTTCACCATATCACCAAGCAGAATCACTAGCCTGGGCGATCTTCCCTGACATGGCCTGCTTTGCTTGTCTGTTCGCCGTCGATCTTGACGCTACCGCTGGCTTGTTGACGTCCACACACTGCAGGCACTACCAGCCTGAATCGACGCACGATCTGTCTTGGCTCTTGTTCATCAAGGCTGCAAGGCTCTCTCTTGGTTTCGAAGTTGGATGTCAGGATGTCTACCCGTGTGATTTACTCATGGGTTGACAAGTTCTATGTTTGTACGTATAGTTAGGTGTACTGACTTAGTTCTTGTCATGACATACAGTATGGGGATGATTCAGGGTTCATGCTCGGTAAGCGTCCCAGACTGCAAGCCACAGCGCATCTCCCGGACTGCTCATCCATGATGGGTCCTGGATCTTGGACCTTGGACCTTGGACCAACGGCCAATTGCCGACTAAAGGAAGATCGTCGGATCTACAGTACATACACTTACTCACTACTACTATGGTACAGACCGGCATGTACATGTACAGGTCTTATGGACCAAATGAATCAGATGAAAACCCCTCACCAGCATCCACCTGTCAGAACTACGACTAGGAGACGGAATAATAATGGCGTGCATTCTGAAGAAGACTGGAAGAAATCACAACAAGTTGAAAGCCGATGAAATGAGCGAGCCAGCCAACCAGCCAGCCACAATTGCCACGTCGTCTGCTCGACTCAATCGCCGCCTTCCAATCAACCAACCGCCTGGGACCTGGGGCCTGGGGCCTGGAACCTCAATACCTGGGGCCTGCATCTCGGTGATTGCCCCCAGTATGAGATCGCGAAAGATGCAAGCTTATTTCTCCTGAAGTCAGAAGGGTTGGTTGATAGATACGCCAAGACCGCCAAGGGTATAGCGTCCTCTCGAACCCTGGTTGACGACCATCTCTTTTGGGCCACAGCATCCCGTCTTGCAACAAAGCAACCCTTGTTTTGTCTTCTTCCTTACCAGGGGACGCCAGCAAGCACTGGCTGGCTATGGATGCCCCTGAGACTGAGAGACGGTACTGCGGTAGCTTGGCGTGCTTTGGGTCATGCAAAAAGACCCATATATCTCATCAAGTCGACGTCTTGATTCGTCTTTACCCCTGCCATCTTATATTAGGGAACTTCCGCCGTTCCTGGTGCACTTGGAGCCGCGTCCACAGCCGCCCACATTTACTCTCTCGGCATGTTTCAACTTGGTCGACATGCCAATATGTTTCTTCTTCCAAAGCCTTCCGCCGACCAACTTGGCGGCCTCGGCAGGAAATTAACCGCAATGGATGAGAAACGGTAGCTTTTGCCTCGACTCCTGGGTATGCTCATCTACACTATCAACGCCATCCCAACTACAGGACCCTACCTACTCTAGGGTAGTGGCTTAAAGCCACTCATTAACGGCCCCTGAACCCCCACAAAGAGCAGCCGGATGCTTGGCAGAAGGGAGTGCGTTCATGGTCCCCCTAATCAAGGCTTCACTGGGCGATGATGCTCTTGTAGCCTTCCTTGACCGCTGTGCTAGTGGGCGTGGTCTTGCTCATGTCGTGCTTTCCCAGGCTCCCAGGACTCCATGTTGACCCAACGTCTTCGGCCGGGATCTTCACCTCGCTCCAGCTGCGCGTGGTTGTGGGGGTGGTCCAAACAAACCCTGTCCTGCCCTGAGCACATCTCACAGAGTGGGTACCTGACGATCCACTGCATTATGATGCTGAGGTTGCTTGTCCGTGTGTGGTGGCTCTCGCCGGAATGGCACAGTCCACTTCGACCATCTTCATATAATAAAAAGGAGATGAGAACCGCCAACGATCTTTTACCCCATTCTCTCCATTCTGTTTACCTCCCCAGCCTCCCCTCTAGAGACTCAATTCCATTATTTACTTGGAAGATAGACTCTCTCGTCATCGTCACTCATTACCCTTTCCTTTACTTCTCTTGATAGAGGGTCGCTGTGGTCGCTCCTCGTGTAGTTGCTGTGCTGTACTATTATATTTTTTTACTTTCGTCTTTGATATCCCTAATAATTCCCCACCTGTCGCCGCGTCTCTCATTCAGTCCCGTGCATAAGCATCTTTAATCATCCTTCGCCTACAAAACTGCCACTCAAGATGCAGTACACAACCTCCTTCGGTGGCTTCCTCGCCGCCACACTGGCCACGGCCAGCATGGTCTCCGCCTTCCCGACCATTCCTCCCCGGGTTCCCGTCCCCATCTCTGGTATCTCCTCCATGAAGCAGGTCCGCAACAACAAGTATAACGGCAAGAGCAAACACGGTACCATCGCCCTGGAGAAGGCCTACCTGAAGTTCGGTGTCACCATCCCCGACGATGTGTCCAGCGCCGTCTCCCGTGTCCGTAACGAGGTCCTTGCGGACCTTGCCGCCCTCGGCCTGTACAAGAGGTCCAACGGCACCGGCTCCGCCGTCACCACCCCGCAGGAGTACGACGTCGAGTACCTCACCCCCGTGCAGATCGGCACGCCCCCCCAGACACTCATGCTCGATTTCGACACCGGCTCCTCCGACCTCTGGGTGTACTCGTCCAACACGCCCAGCAGCGACGTCAAGGGCCAGACGGTCTATGACCCGGATGCGTCCGACACGAGCATGAAGCTCGCGAACCACACGTGGAGCATCAGCTACGGTGATGGAAGTTCCTCCAAGGGAGATGTCTACAACGACAACGTGACTATCGGCGGCATGTCGGTCTACCCTATGGCTGTCGAGGCCGCGAACGATGTCTCTGCCGAGTTCACCTCCGATACCGACATCGATGGTCTGCTTGGCCTGGCTTTCAGCAAGCTGAACACCGTCACCCCCACCAAGCAGAAGACCTTCTTCGAGGCCGCTAAGGACCAACTGGCCTCGTACCTCTTCACGGTTGACCTGAAGGCTGGTGAGCGTAAGTTATCAATTTCTTCTCTTGTCCGATAACAAAAACCTTTTTGTGGTTTATGCTGACCAACATATATAGCCGGTACCTACAACTTTGGTTACATTGACGACAAGGCCTACACGGGTGACATCTCCTACACCCCCGTCGACACCTCCAACGGCTGGTGGAAGTTCAGCACGACCGGCTACCAGGTCGGCGACCAGGAGTACCAGACGGAGCCCATCTCCGGCATCGCCGACACGGGCACGACCCTGATGCTCCTGCCCACCGACGTGACCGTCGCCTACTACCAGTCCGTGCCCGACGCCAAGTACGACCAGACCCAGGGCGGCTACGTGTTCCCCTGCGACGCCGACCTGCCCGACTTCAGCTTCGGCGTGGGCGAGAACACCATCGTCGTCCCCGGCTCCTTCATCAACTACTCGCCCGTCGACAAGACCAACAGCAGCTGCTACGGCGGCATCCAGGGCGACAGCTCCATCGGCTTCGCCATCTTCGGCGACGTCGCCCTCAAGGCCGCCTTCGTCGTCTTTGACGGCGAGAACGAGCAGCTCGGCTTCGCAACCAAGGACTTATGACTAGCCGACGGTTCCCGTGTCGTTCGCCACAATGTGCAGGTGAACACCGTCACGGTCTACTAGAAGACGCGAGCCAAAGGAAAGAAGGCTTGAGGAAGAGAAGGGGCCTCGTACTTGATGTGCTTGGCTCTTTTGAAGCGTGGGGTTTACATTCTGGTTGGTTGGATGAATGGAAATAAAGTCGGCATCGTGGGATCCGATCTTTGTGAGGGAGGGCTGGCTCACCTATCCACCCCCGATGGAGCGGATAAAAGAGAACGGAGTAAGGAGATAGGGATGAGAGAGAGCAGGACCGAGACGGCGTGAGAGGAGAAAGGAGCAGGGAGGAAGTGGAACTATCGACAAGGCAGCAATGACCTGACGAAGATTTTCGGCACGGAAGGAAGGAAAGAAGGAAGTTAGTGGTGCGAGAAACACGGACTCGATATATACCCAATACCCCCCCTCCCCCTCCCCCTCCCCCTCGATAATTCGTG
>LKEA01000038.1:5571-82592 GCA_003795315.1 Cytospora schulzeri | reverse complement strand
CGCCGTGTCGGAGAGTCGGAATGTGCAGGGTGTGTGCTGCAGGGTCGACAGGCTAGGCGATAAGGTAGGGTAGCCTAGAAGGGAGGAGTGGAAAGCCTGCCAGCACCTGGGTGCATATAGGAATCGATCGATTGGCTTTCGTAGGCCGGTACTTTTTGCTGTCTCTCTCTCAGAAAGCTATGCCGAATTGACGTTGCTGTTGTTCCGCAAGAGTCAATGGGCTACCTGTACTGAAGGAGCACTTGAGACGTGGGGCACGGAAATAGCTGAATGTCCCCCCGTCGCCTCGCTCTCCACTCACCAATTCAGACGGGCGAACAGCGCCAAGAATAGTCGACGATAAGAATGTTGATGTTCGGATTTAGGAAAGACGGAATATGACGTCCTCGCCGGGATTATTCAAGATGTCGGCCGTTGCTTTTTCTTCTCTTGGGCGCAATGCTTGTCTCAAGAGGGCTGAAGAAGAGGGATGTGAGACAAAAGTCAGGCTGCATGAGACAACCAGAATGTCTGCGGCCTTGCGTGTCGCTTGGCGCGTAGTGGCTGAAAGCGCGACGCCAATTATGCAGGTGCCCTAGTTTGTGGATTTCTTTGTCTTCACCAGTCGCGCAATTGACTTGTCTGGGTTTCAAACCGATGAGGCGCTTGGTCGCTGGCGAAAGAGTCAGGAGACAGAAGTGCGCGCGCTGCGGAGGTGGTGTCTGTAGCAGTCCGTAGTGGAAGGTGGCGAGTATGGCCAACCAAGTCGGTTTTCGATTTGATGATTAGATTATATCAAGGCTGAATGGTGTTGGTTGTTCTGGCACTGCGACGTTGCAGCTGGAAAGAGAGAACTTCGAGAAACTCAAGAAGCGATTGTTGGATGTTGGTTGAAAGGGACGTCGTTCGTACTCCCGCTGTTGGTCTAATGGCGGTGATCTGTATGTATCGATCGTAACGGTCCCAGAAAGAACCCTGGGCTTGGTAAAGTTGAGAAGGGCAAGATAGATCAACCAACTGTCAACATGAGGTTGCTCCAAAGGAGGGGCTGAGATACACTCAAAGTCTGTTTCAAGACTCAAGTCGATGTTCGGGACGACGATCGAGATGTTGTCAAACGAAGACGGACACGAGAGCAAGGAGGCGAGTCGATGGAAAAAAACAAAACGCTCGCGGGATGCTCCACTCGACGGTGAGGTAGAACCTCCCCTCCAGCAGCTCGGGCCAAACTGTATCTACTCTGGCAGGCTGGTCACCGTCCGTTCTGTGGCTTTCCCGCTAGATGGGCCCTGACGTTGTCGTCTGGTCTGTTGCAACGTCTCTGACCGCTGGGTACGGGGTCCTACTGGGATGTCGTTGGACGGGGAGGAATCTGAGCTCTCCCCTGTCTTGCCTGTTCGTGCCTTTGTTCTCCACGAGCTCGGACCGCAGGATGGCAGCGCATGGCGGGTGGCACTGAAGGCAAAAAGCAAACCTTGACGATCCTGCCGAGCCTGCATGAGACGACAGCTTTCGCGGGCTTCTAGAAGGCCTGCTAGTAGGGCCTGGAAGGCCTGTAAGGACGTGGAAGCCCGGGAGAAGGCAACCCTCACTGCCGTTGGCTAAGCCGTGTTTGGCAGGTTGACCTGGGTTGCTGGGCTGACGTTAAACGGCTCGGGAAATAATAAGCAGACGTGCATGTCCTCAAATCTTCCAGCAAGCAACCGATGACGCGCAAGGTTGTTGGTGTGTGTGTGTGTGTGTGTGGGTGGGTGTGGTATTGCGCGCTGGCGGCATCTGGTGCGTGCAGCAATTGAAGCCATCACATCACCGCGAAATAGGGCACTGTGTGCTCCGTGAAACCTCCCATTCCCATGGTGTGGGAGTTCTGGCTGGAATTCGAGTCCCTCTTTTTCACAATGTACATAGTAGGTACTTTTGCTCCGTAGAAAAGGGTCACAAAATGTCGGTGAGCAAAAATTTGGACCCTGACCATGAGATTCAAGACTCAAGACTCAAGCCACAGGCTCCAAAAAGACCCTGATGAGCTGTCGGCTCGTCAGGCCGGCAAGCCGGTGGTGGAGGAGACAGCATCAACCCCCAAACGGAAATTTTCAAAGTCGTGGGCTTCAGTATTGGATATAAAGTCCATTGGGGGTTCCCAATGACAAATAGACTGTTTGCTGTTATATCGTCTCGGGTGCTTTTCTTGCAATCAACAACGTGAGTACTCCTGCCGTCTGGTAATCTACCGCGACAGCGTGAACAGACTGCCCAGGTGCCCAGATAGATGCCCAGGAGTGCCCAGGATCACTGTCGCGGGCCAGTCCGGCCATTGTTAGTAAAGGATATCCACCTTGGTCGATCGATCTCCATGAGGTGTTGGACATTCTGTGATGAATGTTAATAATAGCTGGTCAGCTAGTAATAGTGAGAAAGTCTGTCGGCTCTTTTTTCAAAAAATCTATTCCCAGGTTGCCCAGGTTGCCCAGGGCTGCCAGGATGTACGATGTGGTGACATGTTGCCGTTCCAGGGGCATCCCTCGGTTTCATGCTTCTGCTTGTACACTAGAAAAGTCCCAGGAACCAGGCACGCCAGGGCAGTTGCAGCTTGCAGTTGCGGCGCAGCGCGGGGTCGCGGTGCCTGGGTGCCTGAGCCGGCCGTTTCCAAGGTTCCAAGCTTGTTTCGAGAACGATTCTAGCGTGTGGCCCGTGCTCCCCTTACAGCAGTGTGTACCTCTCTACGCCTTATACGCTGCTACGGTAGCATTGCCCTTTTTCTTTTTACTTTTTACCACTTTAATTTTTATTTTTCTATCTCATCTCCTGAAATACACTAATCACAAACAGGACTATTTCACATGCCAGTCATCGATCGCATCGCATTCTTCATCATATCCTGCGCCCGCACCAAGCCACTTTATGTGTAATAGCACGTAAGCTGCAACCATCAGCGCGGTCGCCTTTCCCGTGCCAAGTCACAGACGCAATCTTGGAGCTCACGGGTTAGGAAGGTAACAATCCAACGAGAAATATACCGTCCCAACAGTCCCCGGCGAGAGCATCTATGAGCTTATGATGACTATTGTTCATGCAGCACGTCATTTCCCCAACTAGATGGATAGAGTAGTGATAGAGGAGCGATATGTACAGCAGATGGGCAACATGCGCTGGGTCTCGGGTTGTCGAGAAATCCATGAAGGTAAGGCATGCTCGTTCAGCCATCTTCAGAAATCACAGTCGACGACGCCCCTGCGAACCCCAGTCAATCGAGCTCTCACCCGCGCGAGCAAGCAGGTGAACAATGTGGCACCACAGGAAGTGGAAGCTTGGGGCAGTCGATCCTCGCAACAACGTCAGATCCCACAAAGGCCATAGCTCGCCATCATTTCGGCAGTATATTGGAACTCGCCGGCCTCCCCGTTGGCAATGATGATCCATGAGCTACCCACAGGTTTCGGTTACTTGCGATGAGGTCTATACTATGTACACAAGTGCAAGCCTCCGATAAGCCCGGCCGCACTTAGGTCTGTCAGCACTGCTTTCCAAATAGCGATTTGCTTGCGCACCGATATGGCCAGGGATATGCGAAGAGTTGGTAGGATTCGCGGTATTATCAATTGTCTAACGATGGATGGGCAGGTAGATACGGTAAGTAAAGGAGACAACCATGGAATAAGGTAGACCTACTCGCCTAGGAAGGTATGGGACCCAATGCCAGTAAGTGCACTCCACGGTCGTCTTAGTCTAACGGACACAGAATAAAAGAAGCGCAAAGTGCAGCGATGTCAAGAAACGTCTTGTACTCATCCATGGATGTATCCTTCTGCAGCCCAGTCGGCTTAAAATATCCTCGAGAGCTGCGCTTACATAGAGACAGAAACCAGCAGCATGATCTATTGCCTATATTTCTATTGGATGGTATGTAATCGCATATTGCCATCCAATAGTCAAATCCTCTCTGTTCGAGTGTCGCCGTGATAATAGCAAGCGTTTAAGCCTACCTAGGTACTGCAGTGGGAGATGTCTATGCGTTCTCAATCCTTGATGCCCCAACTGGACGGAACAAATGTGATCGTATAGCGATCTCGATTTTAGAGACGATGAGCAAGCTCCTTCGGTGAGTAAAATCCGACAAAGACCATGGGAGGCCTGGATAGGATATAGGTCTTTCGCTTAACGCGAGATACTCAAGGTCTGGTCTGGTACTAGTGCCCAGACAAGTACGGCTTGTTATTGGCTGAATCAACCTATTCGACTTGGTTCTATTGGTTACGAGCCGCTTACCTCAAGAAGCTCGGGCCACACCGGACTTTGCGTTGGTTTCGCCGAAGCTCCATCGAACCGAGCGAACGTCATCTAGACTTTATTCAAACTTTCGCCATCACTCTCACTCATACTTGATTGACTGTTCAACACCAGCTTCCACCTACCTCTTGTTTCCCACGATCCATTTTCTAGTCATCCTTTTCTTTGTTGAGTTTCTGAGAACATTCGAACCACAGACATCACAGCGTCAATGTCATTCACAATAACACTCCGCCAGGGCCCAGCCCGCCTGGCGACCCGCCTACCTCAAATCTCCCAAACAGTGGCAAAGACCTCACCCAGCTCCTCCATCGCCGCACGCGCATTCCACCAATCCAGCCGACAGCAAAATGCCTTCTTCACGAGCAAACTCGTGCGGTCAGCACCCAAGACCTCCCTCACAGCCCGCCTCATCAACGCCGGTGGCAAGCGCGGATACCAGACACACGCACCCCCCGCACCAGATAACACATCGACAATGCGCAAGCTCTTCGTTGGCGGTGCCATCTTCGGCGGTACCATAGTGGCTATTAATGCCGTTTTCAACCGGGAAACCCGCGAGGATGGTGGCATGCCTCCTTTCGAGCGCGCATACCTCAACAACACGTTCCTCCACACTGGTCTGGGCATCGGCATCATCGCAGTGACGGCACGGCAGATGGTCCAGAGCGGCTTCGTCTACAGGCTGATGGTGACGAACCCTTGGGTTGTCGGAATCGGTGGTCTTGCGCTCAGCTTTGGTACGATGATGGGAACTCGGGCTATTGACCCCGATAAGTAGGTTGCCCTTCAGGTCCCGTGCACACACTGATTTGTAAGGCGGAAGAATGCTGACGATATATCCACAACAGCTACGTTCCCAAGTATGCCCTGTGGGCCGCTTTCAACGCCACCCAGGCCGCCATGCTCGCCCCCCTCCTTGCCTTCGCTCCCGGTCCTCTCATCGCCCGTGCGGGCCTGTACACCGTCGCTATGATGGGCTCTATCTCTTTCGTCGGTGCGACTGCCAAGCAGGAGAAGTACCTGTACATCGGTGGTCCTCTCCTGGCTGGCGCCGGTCTCGTCCTCGCCTCTGGTCTCGCCCCTATGGTCATCCCCGCGACTGCCGTCCGGACCCTGGCCCTGACCGAGAACATCTGGCTGTACGGTGGACTGGCCGTGTTCGGTGGCTTCACGCTGTACGATGTGCAGAAGGTTCTCTATCATGCACGACTGGCTGAGCGGGGCGCCATCAAGCGGGACCCTGTGAACGAGAGCATTTCGCTCGAATTGGATTTCCTGAACATCTTCATCCGCATGGTGCAGATCTTGATGATGCAGCAGAACCGCAGGAAGTAAGGGATATATCACGATTGGCACGTCTATGGGTTAGCCATTTGATTAGTGCGCAAGTTTACACAGCGTTGTCTGTCTGTCGCTTGCAGTGGATGATGGTTTTTGAAGGGATCACATATTTAATTCTCCTCTCATCTCCGGTCAGACCTGACCACGCAGCGGTGCAGGGTCGACCTGCATAGGTATAGCTAGCTATGTATCAGATTCCCAAAACCAAACTCCCAGTATCCTACGCTCATATCCCGGGCTATGGAAAAACATCCGAATAGGTTCGTTCCCGTTTGCCATGTACACACCAACACCAATATCTTTTGTTTCCTTGATACCTATAATCGTCCCAAATTTGTTTCATGGAGCGCTCTACTATATCTTGTTTTACGCTTCCGTCCCAATTAGTTCAACGACGGGAACTCCCTGACGTAGTGACTAGCACACTGGTACCCAAAGGGGTTCTTGTCCAGGTAGAGCTGGTGGTAGTCCTCGGCGTCCCACCACTGGCCGGCGGGGTTGATCTCGCTGATGACCTTGCCCTTGTACCACTGCTCGTTGACGGCGGCGGTGACGTCCTGTGCAATCTTCTTCTGCTCCTCGTCGTGGTAGAAGATGCCGCTGCGGTACTGGCTGCCCGTGTCGTTGCCCTGCTGGTTCTTGGTGGTCGGGTCGTGCATGCGGTAGAAGAACTCGAGGAGCTCGCGGTAGGATACCTTCTTGGGGTCGAAGACTATCTGGGTGGCTTCGGCGTCTGTTTTCATTGGTTTGAGTTAATCTTATGTCAAGCGACTGTTTCCTTTCTAAGGTTCCCAGGAGGATAGAAGAGAAAAAAACGAGTAAAAGCAAGGGAGAATAAAACATACGTCCTGTCTCCCCCGAACAGACAGCCCGGTAGCTAGGGTTCTTGGCGTCCCCACCGATGTATCCCACGCGGGCGTCGTACAGGCCCTTGCCCTCAAAGTGCTTGCGGTAGATGTGCTCGACGCCCCAGAAGCAACCGGCGGCCACCGTGCACTTCTGGGCGCCCTCGGGGATGGTCGATGCGCCGATGCCGTTCTCTGCTGCTGCGACGCCGAGCATGGTGGCTGTGGTGAATGGCCGGGCCAGGCGGGCGATGAAGGTGGGCATCATGATGGATGCCATTGTGTTTTGTGTTTGTGTGTGTGTGTGTGTGTGTGTTGTGTTGTGTGCGCTTTCTCTGTGTGGCGAGGCGAGGAATGCGACGATGGGTTGAAGCTCGAGTCCCAGATCGGAGTTGGTTGGTGGGGGTAATGATCCGGGTATTAGGGATTGGAGGGGTAACTAAACTGTGTTGTTGACTTCAAGTTTGAGGGAAGATTGTTGAAGATGTCCACGAGCAGTCCGTGAGGCAAAACGAATTATAGATTGTGTAGATATCTGGAGAGTTTACACAGCTTGAATGAGTGGTGTGACGTCTTCTACTTACTGTTTGGGAGATGATATTCTTTGAAGCATTTTGCATGCAAAGCAAAGCTCCATGACAAATCCCCCCAGCACATGCTAAGCAGCAGCAGCAGCAGCAACAGCAGCCCGCCCATTCCACCACCCGCGCAGATCTGACATCAACCCGACGTGCCCGAGCACACGCCGAGTAATGCAATGCAGGAACGCCACAGCCGCCCCGCGCCCGTTGCCTTCCAGAGCTTTCTGCAAGGATTACCTAAGTACTCGGGGTACCTGGGTACTTAGTACTTACCTAAGATTGGGGTGAGAGAAAGGAGATCGTTGGTAGCGAGCGGGTGCGATCTTCATGGACAAACTTTCATTCCTCTCTTGAAACAATCAGATATGTGACCTCTCAATTCTTGTTGCTGGCATCAGAGGCTTGGAACACTACCTAGGTACATAGTAGGACTTGAGAGAAAGTATACAAGCACTCACAGATTTGTCCAAATGATTCTGTTCCCCGGTATTGTCTCGAGTCAATACTTTGTTTGTGTGCACTAAGACCTTTCAAAGGCGTTCAGCGTTTCAACGACAACTTGATCGCTTCAACAAACACACACAACACAGTGATGGGCACCTGGCAGCTGACGAGTCTTACGCCAAGGTGTGTCCTGCATTTTGCATGTTTCGAGATAATCCATGTCGGCTGGGGTATGTCCACTAATAAACAGGCGGAGATGTTTCTACATGTGGAACTTCGAGCCTCCTTCGGGTACGGAGATTATAAGGAACCCCTGGCGAGCCGCCCTGGGGGTCGACGGAGTTGCAGCATCGTGGATGCCTTTTGGCTACGGATCCGTACCATGTTCCTCGCCAACACTTCCTATCTATGATATATCAGTTTCATACCAGTACGGCTTCGACCCTTTGGCAATATATCCGACGAGGATCAAGGGTGTCGGCACTTGATTCAATAACGAGAGAACAGGGGGTCCCCTATTTTTCAAGTGAAGGAAGGGGGTATAAACCTGGCCTATGTAAGTTCAAGAGGTAAGAGGAAAGGCTTTCTTCTTCTGACCGTCTTCAACTTCATCATTCGTGTGTCAGTCCACTCGTTACTTGACGTTTTT
Source organism: Cytospora schulzeri (assembly GCA_003795315.1). Taxonomy (NCBI): domain Eukaryota; kingdom Fungi; phylum Ascomycota; class Sordariomycetes; order Diaporthales; family Cytosporaceae; genus Cytospora; species Cytospora schulzeri. The sequence goes on along the minus strand of LKEA01000038.1, from coordinate 74,463 downwards.
TTGCGACGTCGACGTTGACCACTTCATTTGTTTCTGCGCCGGCGCATTCATTCCTTACATTTCTTTTCACGTGCCACATCAATATACTACACTTGCTCATCAGGTTCGCGAACATGAAGTCAACAGTTGCTCTCGGCCTCATTGCCGGCCTTGTGCAAGCTGCCGCGGCTGCTGACTATGCTGTTGTTGGCGCAGCAGAGGGTTTCGCATACGGCGTCACCGGCGGTGGTGATGCTACTCCAACCATCCCAGCCGATATTGACGAGCTCAAGACTCTCCTCACTTCTGAGGACCCCGCTGTCATCGTCCTCGACAAGACTTACAACTTCCTCGGGTCCGAGGGCACCTCGACCGCAACGGGATGTGCCCCCTACGGTACCGCTACTGGGTGCCAGGAGGCCATCGATGCCACTGGCAACTGGTGCAGTTCGGACTACCCCTCGGTCAAGGTCACTTACGACGAGGCTGCTATGGAGGGAATTGAGGTCGCTTCTAACAAGACCATCATTGGTGTTGATGACAAGGGCATCATGATTGGCAAGGGTCTGAGGTTCACCAATGGTGTGAGCAACATCATTGTACAGAATATCATGATCACCGATCTGAACCCTCAATACGTCTGGGGTGGTGACGCTCTTACCTTTGCCGACTCTGATCTCATTTGGGTCGATCACGTTACTGTAAGTCAAATTTATCCATAATAAAGACATACTAGTCCGGCGAGAAACATCAAAGGACTGACTGAGCTTCACTCCAGACGCAATACCTCGGCCGTCAACATTATGTATTTGGACAAAACCCCAGCTCCCGTATTACGCTGTCCAACAACTACATCAACGGATACACCAACTACTCGGCAAACTGTGACTCGTACCACTACTGGACCGTCGAGCTAGTCGGCACAGACGACCAAATCACCTTCCAAAGTAAGTTAGATAACGGGAGCTGTTCTCTCCTTTTCTTTTGTCAAAGCCATCGACTAATAACTTTCGCAGACAACTATGTTTACCACACCTCGGGCCGCAGTCCCGCTCTGTCTGGCAGCACCCTCTTCCACGCCGTCAACAGCGTCTGGGAGGACAACAACGGCCACGCCATCGAGGGAGACACCGATGGCCAGGGCCTCTTCGAGGGCTGCGTCTTCAACAACGTCACCACCCCCATCGTCGACGGCTACGTCGGCCACGTGTTCGCCGCCACCAGCGACAACGCCGACGAGTGCTCGACATACCTCGGCCGCGCCTGCGAGGCCAACTCCCTGACGGCCTCCGGTGACTTCACGACGGAGGACTCCAGCTTCTTCTCCAACTTCACGGGCCTGAGCATCGCCAGCGCCACATCGGCTGATGAAGCCGCGAGCAGTGTGCCTGACAATGCCGGATTCGGAAAACTCTCTTCCTCTTCTTCTTCCTCGTCATCGACTTCCAACGCTGCTGCTGCCGCCGCCGTTTCCGCTTCCAGCTCGGCTCCCCAGGCTTCTAGGTCGGCCAGCGCGTCCTCTGCGCCGTCTGCGTCCTCTGCGTCGTACTCGCGCCCCGCGGCCTCAGCCACGGCTTCCGCTACGCCTTCTGGCCTGTCTATGCCCCAGCATGGTGGTGGTGATGGTCCTTCCGGTCACCGTCCTCATCCTCAGGACTCCGGCTCGGCTGTCCCTAACTACTACACCGAATCCTCAGGTTCCAGCTCCAGCTCCAGCTCTGGCACGAAGACCTCCAAGTGCAAGCGTGACGCTAAGCTGAGGCGAGCTCAGATGGCTGAGGCTCATTAGAGGTTGCTAGGCAGTGCCATGTATTGATAAGTATCGGGGTAGAAGGACGGTTGGGGTTTGTTATAATCGAGGATACGCACGCTGTTATACTACCCGCGTGGATCTGCGGGTATGAAATAGAATTTTTCTGCTAGATATCTAATTCTTATACTCTTAAGTTCATTTAACTTATTACTTCTCAACTTGGAAGTCCTGACATGGCAATCCAGAGTCTCCTTTCACCAACTCTGAGGCACGGGAAGTATATATAGGAGGGTCTGGAAGTTGCATTCAGCAGCCAGCAGCATAACCGTGACCCAGACCACTACCACTACTTTGACGAGCTCGATCCGAAGCGCTGGCTCAAGCAGCGCGAGGTGATTGACCACCACAGGGTTCATTGACCCGTCGACCACGGACAACTGGCTGAACTGGGGCAACGGTGCCCGCGAGTGTCAGGGGCGATTCCTGGCAGATGTATGGATGAAAGCTCGTGTTCATCTACCTGCTGACACACTACGAGATCAAGTACCCCCAAGAGGGGCACCCAGTTGATATGCGGAACAATTTTGTGATCGTGCCAGATATGACGGCGCCGGTGCTGTTCAAGGAGAGGATGATTTGAGATGGTGTGAGCTGGGAGTACAACACCTTCCTGGACGTCTAGACTAGCTGAAATTGACAGCTTCAATGATTAGCGACATTCTCTTCTGCTTGTAGGAGAGGAGCTCAAGACGCTGGGTCAGCTGAAAATTGTCTGTTGCATGCTGCATTGGTATCCTTTTGGGTAGCTTTGGGCCTTTGATGGCTATATTCTTCCGCATAAATCAAGTATCTTTGTAATATGTCCAGATATCATGTTGATGATACTGGAGATTGCTTGAACACCGACCGAAGCTATTTGGTTTTAAGAATGAATGCACCTTCGTCAATATCTACCGTCGTCGACGACTTTGGCTTTGGAGGGCCTGGTAATTCCCAAGAGGGTAAATCTCTCAAAAACATGCCCTGGATATCTTAGAAGCCAAGCACTGAATATTTCGAAGCAAGAATCTATGGTATAGCAGTGCAGCGTAGCGTCCCAAACTCATATCCGTGAGCCTCCAGTATGAGCACTTGAGTTGGAAGAGTGTGGCAGCGTGCCCAAACCTGACGACCATTATAGAGCTCACAACATGTCGCCTTAACATCCAAGTTGGTCCCGTAGCTCAGCTGGTTAGAGCGTCGTACTAATAATTCCTGAACGGGAATCATTAGTGATGCGAAGGTCGCGAGTTCGATCCTCTCCGGGACCATTGTTTTTGTCTTTTTTTGCTTTATTTTTTATCCTATTCAAGCCTTTAATGCTCTATGCTGTATCCTGACGGTTTTTAAGACTAAATCTGACGGGGGTGGTTGGCAATATCAACTTTTGAATGGATTGTGGTAGTTGTTTGGTTATAAGCCGAACTCCCGGATCGGGAACGGACTTTTCGTGGATTTTATAATCCCCGGTGTGACATTCCGGTTGACCATGAATGCCTGAACGATGTCGAATGTTCTATTTACCCTTACGTATATAAATACTGTCTGTAAACTCTCTCGACAAGCCCCTTGAAGTCTAGACTTCACTTTTTAATCTACTTATATCTAACGTGCCTATACGATCCGGGCATACTTGAGACTACAATCGCGACAAAATTATACTACGCCCATACCACTTTTCAACACTTCATCCAGTAAACCCCAGCTGCCGTCTGTCTGTAATCATTTCACATCACCGAATCCTATTACCTTTCCCCACAGTGTCCTAAACATTACAAATATGGCATCACCCGAGAAAACATTCAGAGTAGGCGTCATCTGCGGAAGCACTCGCTCGCCCCGGGCGGGCCCACAGATCACAGAGTTCGTCCACAAGACGATCGAGACGCACCTGCTCAAGCCCCAAGACACAACCAGCAACGCCCCAGCTCCCGCCATAACCCTCGAGCCCGTCGACATCGCCGCCTTCCACCTCCCCCTCTTCGACGAGCCGGGCATCCCAAAGGCCATCACCGACCGCCCGGCCGGGTACGCGCACCAGCACACGCGGGACTGGTCGGCGCGGGTGGCCGCCCTGGACGCCTTCGTCTTCGTGACGCCGCAGTACAACTGGGGGATCCCGGCGGGGCTCAAGAATGCCATCGATTACCTCTTCCACGAGTGGACGGGGAAGCCCGCCATGATCGTCTCGTATGGCGGGCACGGCGGCGACAAGGCGGCCGGGGCGCTGGGGACGGTGCTCCAGGGGTTGAGGATGAGGACGCCGGGGGGGACGGTCAACTTGTCGTTTCCGGATCGGGAGTTTGCGGGGAAGTGTTTCGTGGGGGAGGATTTGGGGTTGATGGAGGAGGGGAGTGAGGTTTGGGTCAAGGATAGGGAGGATATTGTTGCTGTTTGGGAGGAGATGAGTGGGATGTTGAGCGAATGAGCGGTTAATGAATTTCGGGTGTTTGAGAGCCTTGGAATTTGTCACCCTTGATTTCGTATATCTTTCGCTTTGGTTGAAGGTGGAAGGCTCATACTGGGTTCCAAGGTTTATCAAGGCATGTTCTGGGTTATGATAACATTGAAGGAAGTGTTCTTCTGCACTAGGATGAAGATGAATAGTCTACCTGTGGACCTTATGGCGGCTTCCTTTTATTCCATTCCGGTACCATTTATCGCTAAAAAATCTGGATTTCAACAGTCGACCACCTCAATTGTTTCATTCCTCAATTTTATATGCTGGCACATCATCGTCAATGAAACCGTCATGCCCCGAGCCCAAACAATCTAAAAACTCAAAGTAAAAACCCGCCGATTTTAGGCCCTTACTTGCCGTTCTATTCTATAAGTCTCGAAACACTTCTCAAATGCCATGTATGATCGCCGAAGTTTCATACCTGCGCTTTTCACCACATTCAATGTTATTTTGTCGTAGGCAGAGACATGCTCGCCATTTCCTTCCCTCGTATCTTTCCCCAAGCGTAGACAATGCCACTCTTTCCTGGTGACTTTTTCTTACTCTAGTCGAGGTAGCAATAACATGGTTTCGACTTCTGCGAAGTCGACTGTGCCCAGATGAGAAGGTCTTCCTGAGTTTCAGAGTGACCCGGGAGCCAAATGCAGGAATAATGGATTTGGTACATAGCACCATTCAAGCACCCGTACATACTAGATACCTAGGTAGGTAGATACTTAATATACTTGATACATCCCGAATCTACCTAGGATATACGCAGCGGGATGTACCGAGAGATAGGTGTCGTAGACCGAATCTAATAGCCACCCAACTTTTGTCCATTGTGGTCTCGGATTTCGCTAGTGTCGACGAGTAGACGAATAGTGGAACATTTCCTAGCACGCAACACCGGCCCGGCATCACGCCAAAACGACACGCACCCGACTGGACGTCAATCAAGAGCTTCCCGGGATCATAAACATTGAACGGTGTATTTTGGCCGGTACTGTGCAAGTCCATTATAAAAGATGCCACGTTGAGTTGTCAACTGGGAATTGCAAAGACCAGCATCCCCGTTGTATCTGTTTCCTGAAGTCATCCTCGACGCTACAGCTATCTAAGCCAGCCCTCCACTTGTACAGTCGGTTACGCCTTCCAGATCTGTACGTATACATCAATCTCCGATATTGCCCAGGTGGTCTTGAGGCGGTCCAAGTAAAGGCGCGTGTCGTGAGATAACGACTGCTGCGGTGTGGGGCACGGAGTAAGACGTCGATACTCCCGTATCTTGCCCGTCCTGGTTTAGATGAACGACCGCTGTCTTCCACAACGCACCGGCCCGCCCACTGCATATTCTTTTTAATACTTAAAAGACATATCTACTCCAAAATCAAACACAAAGTCGTATACTGACACGCAGCAGCTAAAGTCGTATTTGATACCCAATTGTACGAAACACGTCCGCCAACATGGGCAGCATCACCCCTGGGACCGAGGAACTCGGCGATCTCACATATCAACTCGACCGGTCCAATGTCTTCCATTCCTGGAGCGCACAAGGAGCACTCAACCCCCTATCCATCGCAGGCGGCTCAGGAAGCGAGGTCTGGGACTACAGCGGCAAGCGCTATCTCGACTTCTCCTGCCAGCTCGTGAACACCAACATCGGCCACACCCACCCCAAGGTCGTCGCCGCCATTCAGAAACAGGCCGCCGTCCTGCCGACCGTAGCCCCCGCCCACGCCAACCTCGTCCGGGGGAAGGCAGCCGAGCTCATCCTCAAGCACGCCAACGGTCTTCACCCGGAGGAGCGGTTCTTCGACAAGGTCTTCTTCACCAATGCCGGTGCCGACGCCAACGAGAACGCCATCCGCATGGCGAGGTTGACCACGGGGAGGGACACGGTGCTTTCCACGTACCGCAGCTACCACGGCAGCACGGGCTCTGCCATCTGCGCGACGGGCGATTTCCGGCGGGTACCGAACCAGTTTGCCCGCGGCCACACTCACTTCTTCGGGCCGTTCTTCTACCGGTCCGAGTTCTGGTCCAGCTCCCTTGAGGAGGAGACGCAGCGGTCACTGCACCATCTCCGTCGGGTCATCGAGTCCGAGGGTGCGGCTTCCATCGCGGCCATCATCCTCGAGACCATCGCCGGCACGGCTGGTGTCATCCTGCCCCCGCCGGGGTGGCTTGCGGGGGTGAGGAAGCTGTGTGACGAGTTTGGCATTGTCATGATCTGCGACGAGGTCATGGCTGGCTTCGGACGCACGGGAGACTGGTTCGCATGGCAGAACAAGGAGCTCAACCCCGAGGGCATCAGGCCGGACCTGATCACCTTCGCGAAGGGTGTCAACGGTGGTTATGTCCCCGCAGGAGGTGTCATTCTTTCCAAAGCCATATCCAGCGCCTTTGACGAGCGGTTTTACCCTGGGGGTCTCACATACTCGGGCCACCCGCTTGCTATGGCGGCAATAGTGGCTACCCTTGAAGCCTACGAGGAGGAAGGGATACTCAAGAACGCCACTGCAATCGGCAAGGACATTCTGGGCCCGGGTCTGCAAAAGCTCGCTGCGAAGTATAAGATTATCGGCGATGTCAGAGGAGTTGGTGTGTTCTGGGCGCTGGACCTTGTGACGGACCCGGCAACAAAGCAACCAGTACCGGCGAGCGTGATCGGAAAGATCAAGGGCGAGTGTCTGAAGAAGGGCTTGCTGCCGTTCGTCGTCGATAACAGATTGCATGTCGTGCCGCCATGTACTGTCACCAAAGAGGAGGTGGAGAAGGCACTGGTGATTTACGACGAAGTACTTGCTGCCGTGGAGGGCACGGTATAGGATTACGGGAAACGATAATTACTGTCACTTTGAATGAGCAATGAACATCAGCCACCATTCGTCTTTCGGTTACTTTAGACCACATTGCATGACCGATGATGCCTAATTGATAGCCTCCCTCACATTTTCTGTCGTTGCCCTGTGCTTGAAATAAGGATAGGCTCATTGCCGTAAGAATGTTGTCAAGAGGCAACAAGAAGTCTGGGTGCTGTAATTGAGACAACTGATTTATACAGGGTAAGTGTAGTGTTCGAATATTACGACTTCTGCAGACACCGTACGACGCAGATGCCACTGGATCTCATATAGGCTCTTCCCTCATTGTAACGGAGGTGAAAAACTAAGTGCTATCTACCCTCGGAAGAAGTGGAAGTCTATCTCTGTTATTCTATCATATATCCAATTTAGCTGTTCAACGCCCGCAAGACCTCCTTCTCAATGCGCCCAAAACAATCGAGATCCTCCGTCTCCTTCTTCAGGACTTGAACTCTGTCATGAAACTTTCCTTGGCCTAAGACCGCCTCCAGACTTGCTTCGATATTTTTCTCGCCTGGTCTCGGGGTGCCCAAGCCCGCTCCAACGCCAGAAAACCGTATCCTCTTCACGTTCTCGGTCTTATCCTGGCCCTCCCCGGCCACAACCATGGGCACGCCATGCGCGATCCCATGAGTAATCGCCCCATAACCCCCATTGTGTACCCATGCAGATGCGTAGGGGAGAACGGCATCGTAGTTCAGGTAATCAGTGACGAGTGCATTCCCCGGCTTTTCGAAGTCCTCGGGCAATGTCGCACCCCTGCGTCCCATGATTGCTACCACGAGGACGTCATCCCTGCCTCGCATAGCCTCGATGGTGGGAATGATGAGGTCGTTAGGATCTGTCTCGACCGTGCCCTGGGCCACGACGACGGCTTTCTTGGCCGTATTATTGGTCGTCAGTTCATCCCACCAGCCAGGAAGGTTCGGGTACCCATTTGGCGGCGGGCGAGCCAGCGGGAGGAAGCCCACGAACTGGAACTGCGGCGGCCAGTCGCTGCGAGGATACTCGAAGCTCGGTACGCCGATCTGCATGATCGCGTCGTGGCATGTGTAATTGACGCCGTCCAGGACCGGACCGTCCGGGAAGCTCGTCGCACCCGCTTCAGCCAGCTTGGCGTCGAACAGGTTCTTGAGGGCAGATGTGTCCTCGGCAAATATCTCCCAGACATGGGCGTTGCGAGCACGACCCTCGGGCGACTGAGAGAATGGAAGGGGGTAGCCGAACGGGGGGAGGTCAACGCTGCGGATGGCCGGGGGTGTGACGGATACACACAGCGTCCTGGGCTTCTCCACGCCATCGGGTAATGGCGCACCGAAGTAGAGTGGGAGGATCCCGTGAAAGAAAGCCTCACAGATGACAATGACTGGTAAATCCGGACTGCGTTTCTGTAAGCTGGCCAAGGCCTCCTTGACGCAGACCCATTGTGCCGGTATGGGGTCGAGGCAGTGCTTCTCGACGTCTACCAGGGCACGTTCGTACCAGAGCAGCGAGTGATAGCCGGGGACAGGGGGGTCCGGGCTGTCGGGCGAGTAGTACAGGATGTCATCGATGTCAGCTGCACCTTTCAGGGGGATGAAGTCGACGCCGGAGCCGGAGATGCGCTCACGGTGCGTGGTCGGGCCGAGGAAGGAGACGGGCCAGCCCCGGCGGTGGAGTTCGGAGGCTACGCGGAGCGCGGGTGTGATGTGGCCGGTCAGAGGATGGCAGAGGAAGAGGATATGAGCTTGTCCCTGGCCATCTGGTGGAAGACTGGCGGACTGATCCCTGTGCTCGACTGGCATTTGGAAGAGTTATCGATGTGATGCTGGCTGTTGTGAGTGGGATGAGAAAGATGTTGAAGATGAGAGACTGAGACCAGCCAGAGGCGGTTTACGCACGGACTCTTAACGGCAGCTGAGGTTCGCCCACGAAACTCTCTTCCACCTACATTAGAAGCAAACAATACATCAACTTGAATACTACGTACATGCTAGAGTTATTTGCATCGTGCCTGACTGGGGATAAATCAATTTCCGTGGCTGCGGAACTACTGGGTATTATCGACTCGCTGCCTTTCGAGTTAACTCGACTTGAATCACCTAGGTACCACATACTGCCTCTACCTGGGCATGTTGAAGAATGCCGATCTTTACTCATCCCTTGCTTTCTTGGCCCTCGCCCCCTTCATCTTGGAAGGATACCCCAGATCGGGTTACTGTAGACTATGAATATTGCAACACGTCTCAGGCGTTAGGACAAGTGCTATAAGTCGCCTCCAGGCCACCTCTACGGCAGTGATGCTATATTACACTCATTACACCCAAACAGCGTTCAGGGAGGGGACTTTCTACATAGAAGTGAACCTGCTCGTATGACTATATCATAGTGAAGCGTGGTTGAGAAGCCATCCTCATAAGCTCAAGTGCACTCCGGCCCCAAAACATGATAGACTGTGTATTGAATTAAACCAAAATCTAGCAGCAAACCACTGAATTCTTTCCATATATGTGTGTTAATACCAATATAGTGGACATTGAAGCTGAAGAGATACCTAGAGATCAATATTATACTGTGATAATTGTCATTAGAGAAGGGTCTAATCCGCATGGCTCTTGGCAAATTCCACAGCATGAGCTATCCCTCCCGGCTGACTCTACTAGACTTCATTTCATTGTTGGTAACGGTATTATCTATGGAAAGATTCAACAGGTACCTTAGACTGCTCTTCGTAGATACAATCTGGCTTACTGCTGTGCCCCGTCTCTTTGTCAACGAGGCTACAAGGGACTGTTTGTACCTGAGCAGTACTCATTCCGACAGTCAAAGGACCTTGAAAGAGAGCCCTGGCCGGCCGACTCTTTCATATACCATGAATGGTATTGTACTCGAGACATAGATCGACGTCTCATGGTGAACTATTTAAGTCGTATACTATCCACCTTCACCCTGTAATTATTTCCCAGACTCAGCAGGAGAGTTTGATCACTCACAACAAGACCGGGACATTTTCTTTCTTCTTCTATCTTTCTTACTGACCAAACAGACCAAGCCCTCTTCCTCCATTGTATACGGAATACTCCAATAGCTGCGCTGTGTACTCTTCTCTATCACAACTCCGTGTAGAACGTATCAGGAGCCTTCCACCAGCACACCAAACATGTGCTACTACGAGCTGAACGAGTTCACTGGCTGCGGCTGCATCAAATCCAGTGCCCACGCGACCCTCGAGCAATGCCCCATAGCCCAAAATTACGGCAGAGTGTGTCCGGAATTTCAGTGTGGTCCCGATCCGCGCAGGCAGCCTACGGAGCGGTTTGGTCTGGTTTGTATGGACTGCCTTGAGGGCAATAGTGGAAAGTCCGGTAAGAAGCAGAAGAAGAGCAAGAAATAGATGGAAAGATATCAGAGGGAAGGACCAGGTGAGTTAAGTCGATTCCTCCCGTTGAAACTCCGATGCCAGTGAAGGGAACCCGCGACGCCCATCTTGAGTATTGGAGGAAATAGGGCTTCTGGTAAATCGCTGTCTTGTTGTGAGAAAAGGTAAGTCTTCCATTTCAAAGGGGCTCTGCGGGCAGAGCATTGGAAATAGCTCAAGTGCTGGATGGGCTGTTACAGCATAATCGAAAATTCAACACTCTCTTCCAGAACAACCTTCTCTTCTTTTCTCATCTTTCTTCTCTTCTGATGGTTTGCATTTTATTTCCCACCCCCTTTACCTTTTTTTTGCTTCTTTATACGTTCAGCCAGAGTTACGCTGGTGAGGCTATGTGAATACTAGAGCTGACTTTGCTCTGGAGATTTCAACGATGAGATGTATGAAATTAGGAATGAGCCTGTGACCCTGTACTCACTGCCACTTTCTAGTGCATTCACCAAAAAACCTCCATCTTATGGACGAGCCGTGGCCTCGGCTAGCTGCTGTCTGATGGCTGAACTGCTAATCTTAGACGAGAAATCCTCAGACTGCTGCGATGGAGCATCCGTAATACCCCTTGCATCAAGAACATCGACTTCGAACACCTCCATGGCCCTCCAACCGCGATCAGCCCGCCTATCATTAACGGCTTTACCGCCTGACCTTGTCTCGGCCGAGACGACTAGAGCATCCATGTTCTCCTCTGTGATGGTAGGCCCAAATGGGTCTTGTATTTTGACACAGTGAATTGTGACCGTGCCATCGCGGAAAACCGTGGAAAAATTGCCGTCGTCCTCTTGAATGGAGGGTACAGCTGCTCCCTGCCAGCCCTTTGGAGACAGCTCTAGTATCGAGGAGAGGAAGTAGATGACATTTCGTGCCCTTACATCCCACTGCTCGATATACTCTGCGCCTCTCTTATTCTTGAGGAGCTCATCACCGGTTATGCCGATGATATAGTTGCATGTGCTGGCTGAGCCTGCTTCCGGGATATCCAGTAAGTAGGCACCGGATGTCAAGAGGAGTTTGTGGCCAGGGTGTAAATGGTCGAAAGTGCCGCCTAGGCAGACAGTCGAGTGCGGCATTGTGCCTGGGGTTGGCGGTGGAGGACCTTCGGAGGGCGGGACACTGAGGGTCACACCACCTTTCACCGTGATGAGCTGATCTTGTAATAGCTGCTGACGCCTCTCGGCAAACTTCAGGTAAAGTGAACGGAGTTCATGGGCGGCCTCGCTGTCAGCGCTGAAGATGTAGTTCCATGGATAATAGGCGGAGGCGAAGGTAGGCAGGTCGACAATTGCCGTGTTGTTGGACTCTATTGCCGCCCGGAAGTCCTCTCCATAGCGTTTTCTTCTGTCGTGATCGAGCAGTACCACTGTAGCGTCAACAGAGCCTGGGCCAGCGTTCACATATGATGGGATATGCAGCTCGGCGCAGACAACGGATATGAGGGTGTAGAGACCAGCGAGAAGAGACTGTGCCTGAGGCCATGTCAGCGTCTTGTGTCTCAGGCCGGGACCGCGCAGTAGTGAGCACGCCACGGCGATGATAAGCTTTTGGCCCTGGCCCGTAGGTGCATGTTTCAGCTTCTCAAAGGCTGCTGTCAGTGCCGGCCTGTAGGCTGCATTGAGAGCTGGCCGACTTGCTGGATCCGGAGGGAAGGGCAGCAGAAGTAGTGATGGGAGATGGTCCCTGGTCATGGTGTAGAGTGTCCTGTCTTTGTAGATGACGGAGGATGACGAAGACACTTGATGTAAACCGTATTGGCGTACAGCTTATTAGAGTGTTATCAACTCGCTTAAGTGTAATAAAAAGCAAAATGTGACTATTGTGAGAGTTTCAGGAGCTCAATGGTCCTGTATGTACGAGGTTGGAAACGTGGTGATGTCAAAGGTTGACTAGTTGAACCCGTCTGAACTGTCTTGTCACTTCCGAGGTCGTGCGAGTGTTCGTGCGGGTGAGGAGCTCTGACTGAGCGACCAAACTACTTACAGTTTGTAACTGTTAGCAGTGACATTTTAGATGTGGCAACGAAACACTCAAGAATATGTAGTTCGCTAACAAAGCCATCCGAGTTGCCCGATCTCCGTGATGCCATGTGAAAGAACCTTTGTTTGGGAGTCCTTCAGGATTCAGAAACAGTCTGGGGAAGAGTATGTCTCATGTAAATAATCAACCAACTGCACATCCCTTCATCTCGTAGTTGATTTTATTTCAACTTTCATTTTGCTTGCGAACAGCTTCATCATCTTTCAAACAACAAGTCGAAGGTTGTTTCCGAGTGAACCTCACCTGGGCTTTCATTACTCGCCTGGCCGCAACATGGCGTCACAGCAAAAGGGACCGCTGCAGCACCATTCCAGGGCTAACAGCTCCATCTCCGCGTTGTTAGGACACGCTGGACAGGCCCTAGGCGCCGTTGCTGCACCTTCTTCAGCGGCGACTTCAGACCAGACAGGCCCAACTTCTGTACCGCGTTCCACCAGCACCAGCGCCATCAGCGCCATTAGCAGCACCAGCCAACCTCAGCTGGGCAATCCAACAATTTCTCCCTCGTTCGGAATTGGGCATCCACAACAACATCATCAACATCACTCTGCCTCTTCCTCTTCTTTTTCTGCCTTACCAGCCACTGACGATACCTCTCTGCACCTGCACCTGCAACCGCCATTCCAATCCTCTGCCGCTGGTGTTTCCGGCACTGGCACTGGTTTTGGATCCAATCAACGAGCTGTTTCTGCAGCAGCGTCAACCTCAACGAATCATCCTCCTCCTCCCACTTACCACAACACGGCGGGGTTCTTGACTTCGCATGCGCATGCGCCTCAATCACCGTATCGTCCCGCCTCGTACGCCGATTTAGGTCAATCCTCACTGCCGTCCTCGTCGAATACCGAAGATCATCGCGCTTTGCCGCCTTCTGATGTTCTTATCCCGGGACTAAGGTCATCGTTGGGTACTGCACAAGAAGGCTCAGGCTCTTTTCCTAGTCCTCAGTCAATGTTTGATCTCCCATCCATACCCACGTCCAACGACGACTTTGCTTCGATTCCCTACCTCAATTCGAACTCCACGGCAGCCTCAAGCTCGACTCCGAAAGATACAATGAGCCAGCAGCAGCAATACGCTGCCCCGCGACGGACTGGCGGGTACGACGAACAGCATCACATGTCAGGTTCAAGCCAATACCAACACGGCCAACTCTCCCCACGCGAATACTCGACTCCATCTGCAGGACCTCACATCAAGCTCGATCAAGCGCCCAGCAACCCATCCTCGTACCAGAACACTCCTTCCGTCCCAAGTGTCCTGCAGCCAGGCCCTCCGATGGGCGGCAGACCACCAGCCATCGGAGCTACTACCGCTCCCACCCTGCCCACGATGCAAGCCTCCATGCCCCAGCAACAAGACTACCAGACCCCCTCCAAACCTTCTTTGAGCCTGTCCCACAGCTACTCCCGTTCGAGCCCCTCTGCAGGAGGCTATGATGCATCGAACCCCGGATTCTCCCCGTACACCCCGACCACACCAGGAGGGGCGGGCGCCAGCTCTTCGCAGTTCATGTCGCCCAACGACCGAAGCTACAATGCGCCAGGCTCACAAAGAAACATATCACACACCCCACTTGGGCTGGCCGACATCAGGCCGCGCGCCGACTCGAGCCTGTCGGACAGCATGCCGAGCGGTCTCGACTATGGCGCGCAGGGCCCGCCTCCAGGGACCAGTAATTACATGGCACCTTGGGCTACATATGCATTCGACTGGTGCAAGTGGGCGCCGCAGGGAAATGGCGCTGGTAAGGTGGCCATGGGAAGTTATCTGGAAGACGGTCATAATTTTGTGAGTGCTCCTTTTGGTCGCCGGGGATCGTCGCAAGCGCATATAACTGATTGTGTTTCTACCAGATTCAAATTCTTGATACCCAGATTGTCCCTACGCCCTCCGATGTCTACAATACCCATGGCGGCCCAAAATGGACTATGGACTTCACCAAGATCGCCGAAGCGACACATTCCTACCCGGTGACGCGCCTGCTCTGGGAGCCTCCCTCCTCGACGAAACAGTCGACTGACCTGCTCGCGACTTCAGGAGATCACCTCAGGCTGTGGTCTCTTCCCTCTGACACACCGTCGAACCCGGGCAACTCGATAACGGGGCGCAACCGAGAGGCTGCAAGTACCAAGCTCACCCCACTTGCGCTGTTGTCCAACTCAAAGACTCCCGACCATACCGCACCGCTCACCTCTCTTGATTGGAATACCGTCTCTCCTAGTCTCATCATCACGTCCAGCATCGACACGACCTGCACGATCTGGGATATACCATCTTTGACGGCCAAGACCCAGCTGATCGCGCACGATAAAGAAGTGTACGACGTGCGGTTTTGCGCAAACAGTGTCGACGTGTTTGTCAGTTGCGGCCAGGACGGTAGTGTCCGCATGTTCGATCTGAGGAGCCTGGAACACAGCACTATCATCTATGAACCTACCGGCAAGGAGGACAGAGGTATGTAACGGTGATTTGCTAGCTATTGGTCCGTTTCGCGACGCTGACGTTGTTTTAGTTGATGTAAACGGCGGAAAGATGAGCCCTACACTTGCGCAGCAAACGATGACGAACCCCCCTCCGCTGCTACGGATTGCTACCTCTCCTCACGATACACAGCTACTCGCAACATTTGCCCAGGACTCCAACATTATCCGCATATTGGACACACGACAACCTGGTCAGGCATTGCTCGAGCTGCGGGGACATGGTGGCGCTGTCAACTGCGTGGATTGGTCCCCTACGCGACGAGGCCAGCTCGCATCAGGAGCTGACGACTGCCAGGTACTCATATGGGATCTCATGAACCAGCAGCAGACCAATGGGACCTCCCAGTCCGACAGCGTCCGCAGTCCGGCGGCTAGTTGGCAGTGCGAGTACGAGGTAGGCAACCTCGGATGGGTGCCTCGACTGCCCAACGACGAATCTGGCGAGTGGCTTGGAGTCAGTGCTGGCCGAGGTATATGGGGCGTGAGGATGTAAGGGAGACCCGCTATACGTGAGAGTAGCTCTCGTGTGGGCGCAACGGAAATGAGGAGAGCCTCATCGAAGAGAAAGGAAGACAAGTCAAGAGAAGCAACACAGAAAAACAGTGGTCATTTTTCCGTTCCGTTCTTATAGAATCTGGCTGATCAGCTGGTTGATACGTTTACATATCCATCACGACTATCATGGGCGGACCATCCGCCAGAGGTTGTCTTCTCTTCTTCTTAGGCTTCTTGTCTTGCATGGCGAAGCACGGCGTTTCTGATGGATTTACGACCGAACGAGCATGAAATAATGGGACACGGTGCTTGAGGGCGGAAGGAGGGTGGGTGGCTCACGTGTCTTTTTGAGTTGACACTGCAGACGACATTAATTGAACAATGCTGGTCTGCGGTTAAGATGGAAACATGATGCATCTTGTCCTGTCTGACTGCCCAGGTGACTCCAGAGAGAGATATCACCGCGTACCTAGGTGGCTTAAGTACCTATCTAGATAGGTAGGCTTCTTGCCCAATCTGTATTTAACTTGCCTGAAGTGAACTCTGATCAGAACTTGAATGCTTCCCCAGGTGCTTCTTAGCTTACTATGAAACCTCTCAAGGGTGATAGTGGTTGCCCTAATCAGTACAGATGCTTAAGTTACACTTCAGCCTCATTTGATGCTGCCAAACTGCCAGGTGGGGGCCAGCTGCAATTTAGCGGGGTTCTGAGGTGCACCGTGCCACCCATGAACAGCCTGACATTAGCGTCGCTGTGTCCCTGCTACCCTTGCCAGCTCTGAAAGAACATTCAAAGGCCAGTCGAGTGAGTGGCCAAAGCTGCATCCCGTCAACAACCGCGGTCATCCAACCTTCCTCCAGCTCCGTCGACTTTCCTTTAAAGCCAACCCCAGGCCCTCCTACCGGGCGTCCTGATTCTTGATAACTCTTCTCTTCTCTCTTTCTACTTGCGCGCCGATTAATTCTCGAAACCGTCACCAAACACCCCATCAATCGCGGCAAGATGTCGTCACCGCAACACAAATACGACGACTCCGACTCGGAGGGCGATGACTTCAACCCTGCGCCCGCCGACATGTCTGACGACGAACAACAGCACGAAGAGCCCGGGTCGTCGCCTGTCGCGTCCAGAAACGATGCTCGGCGAAGCAGCGTGAGCCGCGACGACGAGGATGCTGATGCCGATGCGAACGGAGATGGACACTCGGCGCACGGTCACGATGATGAGGACGGCGTTGTAGAGGAGGACGAGGAAGAGCCCACTGTAGGGCGCAAGGCCAGAGATGACGATGACGAGGAAGATGAGGACGAAGAGGATGAGGAAGATGAAGAGGACGACGACGATGAGGAGATGCCTGTACGTGCAATGGTCCTTCCACGATGCGCCAGCTATCATTCCTCCTCACCACTACCAGGCGCGGATTGCCGGCCCGCATTTCCTCTGTTTGACGCTACTGCTACCGCGACACCCCGCTGACCAGCCTACAGACACACCGCCGCAAGCGTAGAAGGGGCAGGGACGCCCGTGCTGCCTTCTTCGATGTAGAGGCCGAAGTTGACGAGGATGACGAAGAAGCCGAGGACGAGGAGGATCAAGCGGAGATAGGAGACTTTATTGACCCCTCGCACCCCGACGAACTCGCCGAAGCCGGAGACATCGATGATGAGAGATACCACCGAGAGCTCGATCGCCGAAAGCAAATCGAAGATAACGCCGGTGCCGAGGAGGTTGCAGAGCGATTGAAGAGAGACTATGGCAGGAAAAATGCCTACTCGGGTCGCGGCGGCCTCGGAGACTCGACCGTTATACCCAAGAGGTTGCTTCTTCCCAGTGTTAACGACCCTTCCATTTGGGCTGTCAAGTGTAGGGAAGGCAAGGAGAACGAAGTTGTCTTGGCCATCATGAAGCTCGTGGAAGAGAGGATGGGGAGCAAAGATGAGCTCCCTATTACCTCCGCCTTTGAGCGAGGTGGACCAACCTCAGTCATGAAAGGCTACATCTACGTCGAAGCCTACCACCACAACGACGTCATCAAGGCTCTGGAAGACGTCCTGAACGTGTACCCGAACTCCAAGATGTTCCTGATCGAAATCAAGGACATGCCAGATCTTCTCCGCGTACAAGCACCCCCCAAACTCACACCCGGTACCTGGGTGCGTATCAAGAGGCCGAAGGTCTACGAAGGCGATCTTGGCCAAGTTCAGGACATTATGGACACCGGCCTCGAAGCTCAGGTCAAGATCATTCCTCGAATTGACTACTCTCCCCGTGAGGAGAAGCCAGACAAAGCCAATGCCTTTGATAAGGACGGAAAGAGGAAGCGACCTGGTTTCTTCGCCAAAGCTCGTCCGCCACAGAGACTGTTCAGCGATGTCGAAGCGAGGAAACGCAACCCTGGCGGACTCTCAGGCAATCCTATGACAAACACGTGGATGTACAAGAACGAAAACTACGTCAAGGGCTTCCTCATCAAATCACTCAAGCTCCAGCATCTTGTCACGACCAACGTCAACCCAACGCTCGAAGAGGTTACCAAGTTCGCCAGCTCGGATGAGAAGGATGGCGCTGAGAACCTCGATCTCAAAGCCCTCGCGGCAAGCTTGAAAGATAGCAGTGCCAATGTCGCCTACCTGCCGGGCGATATCGTCGAGGTTTTCAGGGGCGAGCAGAGGGGTGTTGTTGGTAAGACCACGAATGTCGTGGGCGACATTGTTACCGTCGCGGTCACCGAGGGTGGCCTTGAAGGCCAGACCATCGAGATTCCTTCCTCGGCATTGCGAAAGCGTTTCAGGCTGGGTGACCACGTCAAGGTTACCAGCGCCAGTCGGTACCAAGATGAGGTCGGTATGGTCGTAAAGATCTCTGATGACCGCGTCACCTTCTTGACAGATCAGAACAATACCGAGATCACCGTCTTCAGCAAGGATCTCAGAGAGGCTAGTGACATCAGTGGGCAAGGCTCTCTGGGCCAGTACGCACTGCTTGATCTCGTTCAGTTGGATATGACCACGGTTGGATGTATTGTCAAGGTGGACCGAGACTCTCTGGTCGTTCTCGACCAGAACGGAAGCACAAGGCAAGTCATGCCATCCCAGATCGCGAACAAGATCCCCAGACGGAAGCATACCATTGCTGCCGACCGCAATGGCTCGGAGATCCGCCTGGACGACGTGGTCAAGGAATACGGTGGTCAGCAGCGACAAGGAAAGATTATCCACATCCACCGATCCTTCGTCTACTTGCATAACAATGAGTCCAGTGAGAACGCTGGTGTCTTCGTCACTCGTTCCAGCAGCCTGATGACAATTGCGGCGAAGGGTGGCCGAGTTGCAGCTGGACCCGATCTGACTCAGATGAACCCTGCGATGAAGCGCAATCCTAATGGAGGCGGTGGCATGGCGCCGCCACAGAAGCAGCAGCAGATGTTCGGACGTGACCGTTCGATCGGACAGACCGTCACCATCAAGAAGGGTGGCTGGAAGGGCTTGCTGGGCATTGTTAAGGACACCACAGACACGCATGCTCGTGTCGAGCTGCACACCAAGGGCAAGATTGTCACTGTGCCAAAGGTCGACCTGGTATTCAAGGACAAGGTCACTGGCCGGTCTATTGACATCAATGGCAGAGGTGGTGGCTTTGCTGGTCGTGGTGGCTATGGTGGTGGTCGTGGAGGCTTCGACTCGGGCCTCGGCAGTCGCACACCTCAAGTCTCGTCAGGATCCGAGCGAACACCGGCTTGGGGCTCTTCAAGAGGTAGGCTTTCTGCCCCATCTCTTTGGTCTGATAAATTGCTAACATTTCACAGTCGCCGCTCGTACACCAGCGTGGAGCCAAGGCCCCTCCTCGGGGTCACGCACACCAGCCTGGGGCGACGGATCCCGCACCGTCAACCCTTACGACGGCAGCCGAACGGCCTACGGGTCCGGGTCTCGTACCCCGGCATGGTCATCAGGCGCAAAGACCCCAGCACCAGACGGCTTCTCCCTCGGCAACAAGACGCCAGCCTACGGCGGATCAGGTGGCGACTCAGCATGGGGCGCAGGATCCAAGACCCCAGCCTACGGTATCTCCGCACCCACACCAGGCGCGAGCCACGACCCCTGGGGTCCCACGCCAGCTGCCTACGACGCACCGACTCCCGGAGCAGGCCTCGGAGCCCCGACCCCTGGCGCGGCGCTCAACGCGCCCACCCCCGGGGCTTACAATGCGCCGACGCCGGGCGCGCTCAACGCCCCTACGCCGGGTGCATGGCAGGGCGGCTGGGGGGCTGACAGCGCACCGACGCCTGCCGCGGCCGCGCCTACGCCCGGCGCGAGTGGTGGTGGGTACTACAGTGCGCCTACGCCTGGGGCGTTCGCTGAGACGCCGGCTGCGAGTGGACCGCGGTACACGGATGATGATTGAGTGGGCTGGTGATAGATGGATGTAAGAGGTAGGGGACGGGGCGAGGTGGGTACAACCCGAGGCGTTTATGAGGACTTGTAGCATAGTGGCATTTTTTTGATGATGAAGTTGCAGGTGCAGGAAGGGAAAATGATAAGAGACATCAAATCGCAATGATTATTTCGTAATGGTATTGGTCTTGAGACTGGACTTCGCTTGGGGCAGATTGAAGTGAGCTGACTATTTGGTGTTCGATGGTGATCAGGTGCATCAAGTATTTATGTATTTATGTAGTGATGATACTGGTGATCGGAATGCTGAAATGTGAAGATTGCTCCCTATATCTGTCTGGCACACAGGAGGGCTACCAGAGATTCAAGGAGTTAGCTTGCCCAGGTGGCTGCGTCCAAGTTGGCACGTAGCCAGGATGATTCACAGACTGTATGTATTTCCAATAGATATGAGATTTGCCAGACGGTCAGGTGTGAGAAGCCTTATCGAGGTTACATGCAGGGTAATAATATTAGGTCCCCCCGCTGGTAAATCCTCCATCCACCAACCCATGGGAACCGCCTGTTCCGTGTTGGTGTGTGATAATAGTCATAGTTGCATTCAATCTCCCACTTCCCCTCTTTTTGTTTTGCTTTGTGTGAGTGAATGCAGCCCTCTCATACTGTTACGCTTCCAGCAGTCAGGGCTTTGGAAATGGTGTGCTTGGTGATCATCGACGCGGCTAACCCGGACGATACATTTGTATCACCTCACCTCAATACCGAAGCCAATCTAGATGCGCAGGAGGGTTACATTGATGCGTTGATCAAAGGTGATAGCGCGCTGAACTTGCCATATATGGACGGCAGACTGCAATCATTGAGCTGAAAAACAGTCAGTTACCGTATCGTTGGCATTGTGGTGTCATCGTGGGGGATATCGACTTGGGAAGGCCGGAAGGCTGACAAATTACCCGGGTTAGGGCTCACGATGTTGGCAGCCTTGGGAGCACCTGAGGAGGTTATGATTCTGGAGGCCACATGTGGCCTTCATATCGCATCGAATGAATTAACTGTGATTACTCTGGTCTCTTATCTTCAGGGGTGAGACATGCTGTGCAAATGGTTGGAAGTCCAGTCCGTACAACTACACCAACACCTTGTGAGATACACAGTGACAGTGAGTGAGTGTATGGCAAAACCTACTTATCTATACCTACTCAATTAGATACTATGTGATATAGCTTCGTGGTGCCCTTCTTTCACATTTTCTTCTTTTTCGCTATGCCACCACTCAAGAAGAATGGTAGTGCTTGAGAAACATCTGAATTTTGTCCTAACTTAGACAAGAAAAGAAGGAAACAAAAACCACCGAAACCACAAGCCTGTGATTTTGTGACATTCAAGTATCTCTTGAGTGTCCAAACTTTCCCAACAGTTCTGCTAATACCACAAGTACTATCAATACAATATCCAAACGTGTGCTGGTCCCTTAAACTAGATATCTATTTCTCCCGCCTCTTTGGTCGCCGTCAACACAGTCCGGATTTGCTCGAAACCGAGGTTGCTCTTCTGCTGCGCGGCCAATAGCGTAGCAATTTGAACGACATTCTTGATTTGCCTCCCATTCATAGGCAACTGCGCAAGACGTGCATAGGTTTCATCCGTGAGGGCATCTTCCTGGGCCGACCGTGCTATGAACTGGCGCCATATATGCTCCTTCGCGTCAGCCTCCAGGTCCGGGTAGAACAGTGTCAGGTGGACCCTGCTTCTGAATGCCCGATCGATGCTATCGCCACGATTGGTGGTCATAATGAGTATACCACGATAATACTCGAGCAGGCTTTATCTCACATTAGTTCCTTCTCCGGGCCAAAACACAAAGTGATGCGGGCAAGGGGGGCTGAACGGTGATGCATATCAATGTATCAAATGATGAGCAGGGAAGGGGTGCTTACCGGAGAAACACGGCAACTATCTCGTTGTGACCAAGGTGCTTCATCGAACGCTCCTGTAAGAACACGTCACACTCATCAAACAGAAGGACAGCGTCCCATGCTTCAGCAAGCCGAAGAATAGAACTTAGGCGATGCTCTACATTTCTTGCTTCCTGTCCAAGCTCGCCCGCACTCAAGGCGTACAGTGGTCTCCGGACCTTGTCGGCGACCGCCTCGGCCGTCAGCGTCTTCCCCGTTCCCGGGTTCCCGGCTAGCAGCATAATGAGGCCGAGTCCTTTGCCCTCGATGATATCGTCGAACGTGCCCTTGCTCGTGGCCTTGCCCTCCACGAACGACAGGATGAGGTCCTTGTAGCCACTGGGCAGCATCAGGTTCGGGAACGCGCCGTCGTTCCAGACGATTTCGCCGATGTTGTCCACTTCAAATTCTCCCCATTGCTTCAGCGTCAGTGAGTAGCCGCGTACGCGTGGGTTGCATAATAGAAGTTGCTCGTCCGTGAGGTTAAAGTCTAGAAGACAAGAGGAGAGGTCAGATCCTGTCAAGGACATTGTCGCACCATGTTGATAGACGGTGGGCTATCGCCAGAGGGGTGGACAACAGGCTATTTAGCCACTTACCAGGCTCTGCTTTCTCTCCCTTCGGTAGGTCCCCATTATCCAGGATGTTCGGGTGTCGAATGGCCCCCGGACGTTGGCCCTTGAGCATTGTGTCGGCGACCACACGGTTAGGATGTGCTTTGGGGCTGATGTGGCCCCGTTCCTCGATCTCCATCTGTGGTCTGATTAACTTTGGGTCAAGGGCAGCAAGGCTGATCCGCCTATCCGACTTGTTGTCGAAATACGAAGCTGCATCCACAACAGTGCGCCCATCCACCTGTGTTCTAGTCAGAAACGGTCGCTCTGGATATGTCGTGGCGGCATACCTGACGAACCACGCTCTTACCGCCAATCTTGTGGCACCTGAACGCCCCAGAATAGGTGACATAATGGCACCCACGAAGCTCCACGAATCGTCGCCCACGAGCTATAGCGTCCGCCTCTGCCTTTTGCCTCGGCAAATGGAAAGATGCAGGAAGCACATTAAGCTGATCCACTGCTCGCGTGCCACCATATTCGAATATGGGAATCGTTGTTTTTCCGTAACCAAAGCGATGTCCATCCCAGTCTACGAACCGGGCGTTGATGCCAAGGTAGTGTTCCATGCGGTTGTAAACGCAATCCTCGACAATGAAGTACCGTCCTGGTCTGCCATCGTTGAGAGACAAGATACGGATCCCTGGCTCGAAAAGTGCCCAAAGCAAGGGGTAAGTAATCACGCGGTGGCTGATGAGGTCGTCAATCTCGGTCATTACGTCTCGGAGCTCGCTGTAGAGCACGTCGCGCAAGAGCTGCGTATAACCAGCGGCCTCTGGTTCTGCAAGCTTTTGGCGCTGCAGAATCTGCTCGAGAGCTGCCCAGCGGTAATAGAAGGGGTGGAAGGGCGATCTGAAGACTAGCTTCTTCAAGGACGCCGTGATACCCTGATATCCCTCGAAGACCTCGCCGAGTGTGCTCTTCAGGGATGAGCTCTGAATCACAATGGAGTCCAGGACTAACAACTTGCCCTCGTCATGATTCTTGCGCATGCGTACGACAAGGGCCTTTTGCTTTGTCTGCTGTTGTTCCTCGATTGCCATGCGTAGTTCGTTAGGGTATTCTTCAACCCAGTTCTTGCAGCATTGGCACTTGGGCGGGCCCTCGTAAAGGGTTTGTATCGCACATTCGGAGCCCTCCAGAACCTGTCCCTGATGGGATGCGCTCACATCCTCTGAAGTCTTCTGCAATTTCGTATTGAAGTCGATGATGGAGTCCGTATTCGTCATGGGCTTTGATTCCTGAACACCTTCCGACAGTAACGGTGCCGCCGCTGTGAGAAGTGGCCCAGAAACCATGCCATGTGTGTCTTTGTTCGCTTCGCTGTCCATCATGTCACCCTTGATTGACTCTGCGATGGCTGATGTAACTGCAATAAGACTGACAGGGCGCAGTAGACCAGGTACCGATGTCAAGACGACTGAATATGTTGTTGTGAAGGGCCTACGTGCGAGTAATAGGACCGGGGAAGTTGACTTCGAGTGTATGAGAACTTAACATTGTCCTCTGCTGCCCTCCTTGTATTGGAGCGGGCGAGTAAGTTTGCACTGCCTCTTTTGGACTTATCAATCAGTACCCCGCTCAAGTATATACAGCTATGTTCTAAAAGGTTACATGGCACACCGGATTCATGTACGTCGTTCGCTGTCAGCGGCGATCAGGCGTCCGAAAGGGTCATATGCAGCACGGACCAGGCGTGTTTCTCTTTTCTCATCCTCCCATAGTAAGATCGTTCTAACGTTCAAGCCGAGCTACAGCTTAGCTACCCTCTTGAATATCGAAAAATTTCAACTACGCTTATTACTATCGGTATACATATATATACTGTAATATACCCCAAAGCAAGGTGACTTTAACAATACTAATGTCATTTATGAACAAGAGGGTTTAGTTCAATAGGCCACTAGAAAGGTGTAGAGTAGTACGATTATCACTTAGTCCGTACTGTATATGTAACCTGTGTAGGCTTCGGACCCCTTAATCGCTGCTGACAACGTGTCTTGGTTGCCCCCCCACCTTAGTCTGACATGCAGTAAGCTACCTGGGTAGTGCTTACACCTGCAATTCATGTCAAATCGCTGGTCGGATGCTGGGTACCTAGGTAGTTACATATTTAGGTGCTACCTTTCACTCACTCATGTCTTGCCCGCAATGTGTCTAAACGCCCTTCACGCAGCCTGACTGCTCGATTACTAGGTGCGTGTTTCAAGCCCTGAACGGTACGGGCAAGGATCTTGAAGGATTGAAACTCAGAAATTGTCTCGGTTTTTCCGTTTCGATTTCCAAAATCCGGAATACTGCGCCTAACGTGACGGACTTTCGATCACCAATATACTGAGGATATCGATCATTTTCCCGAAAATACCAAGCTTCATCGTCACTTGCACTTCTGGAAGGTTGGATGGTGGTAGGCGTATCAAAAGGCGTTGAATATGGGCGAGGGGTTCAGACGGTTGACAGATAGGTTCAAGGGATGCACGATCGCCTCTGCATCATCCGGAATTATTTGGAGAGTACTATCTTTCCATCCATAAGATATAGCTTCCCTGAGGAGGACCGAAAACCGCCTTTTGAAAGGCATAGTCCAATGGATTTGAGACGCTAACATCATTCATCACAATTGGGTGTAAAGGTTGTGTGGTGATATTGCTAAGTGACTAGGGTCACTGCTGACAGTTAGGCTCGGAGGAGTGACTGATGAGGGGCCAAAGGAAAGTTTAGGAGCTGTAATAGTCTCGGATAGCGTTTGATAATCGAAGGGAAGTGAGAAGCTCTTTTCTTCGTCTTGGACCGACAACATAGGATAATATACGACCTCCTCGATCTTCGTAATGGCGTATAATTACATGGCTAACAAAAAGGACTAATGAGAAAGGACCAATGCATATCTCCCCGTCTCGGTGACCTCCAACTTCAGTCCCAATACCTTTGCCACTCCCTCCATTTCACTCAGGTCCTCCGCATCGGGAACAACAAAGGGGAGAGCAGAATCTTTCCAGGTTTTGAGGCCCTCGGATTTGTTGACGAATATAGTGACGAATACAAGCATGGCTGCCACTGTCGCCAGCGCGGCAGGGAAAGAAAACCACGCCCAACGGACGTGGACGTACATCTCCTGATGGTACGCCTCGCCAGGTATGTTAGTCGCATTAGCTGTCCTAATATACCGTGTCATAGACTCCGACATGTTTCTGAATACCTTGGATACATCGCTGGCTTCGGTCCACAGAAGGGTTGCAATCATATTGTAGGTACTGCTTCCATAGGCTGATTGCATCGTAGCGGTGAACATAGACTGCAACTCCGTGGAGAGAAAATACCAGTCATTGTAGGCTAGCCAGTAGGTCAGGTTCGGCTCAGCATTAGAGGGGAAAAGCACATAGTCCCCGTCGCCCGGTGAACTAGATGTACTGAAATTTGTTGCCGTTTGTTCGGGGTTGTTTGCTGTCCCGTTGATGACCTGGAGATGTGCATAGCTACGTTCACAGAAGCGTAGGGAGCATTCATAGGTTTGGCTGTCGGGGCCAAGCGTGGTGGAACTGTAATAACTGTCCGCCGCGGACCTGTACATGGCGAAACTCATGATATCAGGTAAAGCGATATCAGACTGATCGGCCGCCGCTGCGGACAGTAAGGTATTGTAGGTTCTGGTAGCGCTGACTATGCCCTTTTCGATAGAGATATTGAAGCCCCCGGGTGTTGAAACGTAGCAAGTTTCCGTCGGGTTGCTTGTGTCATTTCCGAATGCGCAGTGACCCATCGTTGATTGGGATGTCACGTTGAGACAAGTGCTGCAGACCCCCAAGGTGTTGATGACTGGGTACGAGCAGTTTCCGGTTGAACAGGCGTACGGCTGACTGGGTAACTGCCCAAACATTCCCATGTATAATGCTCCGACGATCCCCTGGATGGCTTCTTGCCCTTTGTTGGAAAGAATGATATGATTAGTCATTTATTTCAGATGCTAATCGGACTGAGCCAGATTCAAACACTCACAATCCGGGGAACTTTCCGCAACAGCTCCATTTCCGAACCCATGAGTATACACACCCGATACCATGCCTTCTCCTCTCGCAGCTGACGCTAGGGAAGAGCTGGTACCCAGCGACTTTTGCCTCACTGGGAACTCGATGATCTGTTGTGTAAAGGGACCCATTGCCAAGGATGCGATGGTGATGAGTGAACCAGCAATTGCGATTGTGTTGCGGAAACCCAGCCGTCCCAAGAATCGCAGTGATCCCCAAGGGCCACGGCTGGCTTGGTCGAACCGCTTCAAATCAATAAGGCGACCTCCTTTCTGGAAGTGCAGCCACTTGCTTTGGCTGATGCATTGGGTCACAGCACTCATGAACGCGCAGCTTGAGATAGTAGAGAGGATGGATATCAGTGAGTTGGGCTGGATACGGATATTCCAGTGAGGTTGAGGTTTCCCGTCCATTGCAAACAGTACTGCGGCCATTGCGGCAATACCAGCGAGACCGAGTAGAGTACCGAGAATCTCTGCAGTCCAATTGGAAGAGCATATATGCAGTAGCTTGGCAAATTTACTTTCTTCTCGCTTCTGGGGACCTGCCGATACTTCGTCTTGAGACATGCTCGTTGTTGCCACAGCTGAATACTCTTTCAGCTCAGCACCGTCCACTCTCATACGGGCATTATTGGTGCTCGAAGCATTTTCAACAGCTAGGGCGGCTCTTGAGGAATTCATGTTGCTCATTTCTTCCCAGTATAAGTATTGAGTGAGGTCGATGAAAGTTGCAAGGTGGCGATATAGAAACGATAATAGCTGATGATGTGTACTAGTTGTCTCCGAGGAATCGGGATAAAGCAATTGCAGTAGCAAGTGCGATCCAGGCCAGCGAATAAGTTATGAACATGATTAAACCTGGATCTAATATATAAATACTTGAAGTGTCGCTCCCCTTCCACATTTCTGACCCCGTTCCCCCTGCATCAACAGGTTTGCTTTATCTTGCCCCTGTACCAACAGAACTACCCTACTCCATCAAGTTGGACCGACCCACAGTAAGGATGTTCCAGGACCACAGCTCTGGTATTCATGATTTGCCGAGTAGCTCGACCCCCGCAGCTTTCGATGATGAATATTGATCAGCCCGGAACTGCCTCTAGAGTGCTCTTGCGGGCCCCCTATGGCAGGAGGGGGTTGTTGCCCCCCATCAGGTTACTATTTTCGTAATACGCCCAGAGAACTATCAAGTACACATGCTCCACAATATCCGACAGTGGTAAAATATGTTGGCCTGGCACTATAGTGGACAAGAACTCTTCCAAGTACAATGTAATGGCCTGGAGAATTGCAGCGAGGCAAGAAGGGCACTCAGGGGGCTTTCGTGATGAGAGTGGAGGGGGAATAGTGTATGCCAGACGTAGCTACTGAGAGCACTACAGAGACTGTTAATTACTTAGAGGGGGAAAGGGATCAAGATCCCTTTGGAGGCTCCGCGTGGGGAGAAGCCCTTATATAGATGGGCCCGGCCCCTCGGCCCCGGGGCGTTACAAGCAGACCTGGTGTTAGATATTTTGAAGCGACCTGCGCGCCTTACTATTGAGTCTGCCGAAGATAAAGCACTGCGCTAGCTAGAAAAGACAGTCTGAACAGCAAGTCCTCGACTTATTGTGTGATAAAGCAATATCATATCTCAGGTGATAATCATCAGTCGAGAGAAGGACCTAGAGATAACACATAACTCAAGATGTAACCCGTGCCGCGGAAAACTGTTCATTTCGCATAGTTGTCACCAATAGTAATTTCCATTGATGATGCTAGGCTGCAAAAAGTATACTTACCTACCGAGACTGGATGTCAATTTCTACTGCCCCAGGCGTATTATACACTGCTACGAAATATTCAAATTCAAGTACATCAACCAGAAGCAGGCACAGCGGTGCAGCGAGGTCACTAGGCAACCTGATTGGGATCAACGGGTGTCAAATGTCTAAAGGACGCCTCACCAACAACGTCCATTGCCCGGCTGACAGTCAATTATATTCCCAAGCCAGGCAGCATCCTTGACGAAAACGCAACGATATTGCACTAGTGGTCAACATTTCGGGGCTTTGACTTTCTGGACATAATTAGGAACGGTAGTGTAGATGGTGGACTCTAGAGCCCCTGGCACCTAGTTCAGGTGCCCGAGACTCTTCTTTATGGGCCTCTCCTGTTAGTATAGAGAGGGAACAATAACACCCACTTGTTGCACATGGTGGCATCTTAAGTCGGAGATATGTAATATAGAGACATGATCCTGGGGGCACAGTAGAGAAGTGTCAGTGGTTGGACTTGGTTGCACTGGAAGGCCTCGGTAATTACCTAGGCACTGATCAGAGTACAGTAGCAATACCTAGGTAATGATCATCGTGGATTGGTAACATGTGCAGTCGGTGAAGCTTCTCAGCTAGGCAGGTCTCGAGATATGCTCCCTCCATCTAGCGTGGAAAGATGGATCTGGATACGGACTAGCGATCGGACTTGCACGAGCTTTTTGGTAACGTGGCACATTCGGTTGGTCAGATATTCCCATTGCGTCAACAGGCAGGTTCCGGCAATTCACCACAGGCCGAGTGCCGTCCTCCGTGCAAATGGCCGGCTTGGCTGGGAGACGAAGTCTGTCCACACATGGTAAGCTCCAGGGCTGATCCGGACGACTGTCATGGACGACTTGTCCGCTTCTGCTCCTCGTGGGCTTACATATCGGTTGCCAAAGATGGCCTATATACTCAGTAGGTAAGTGTGTCGGAAGCTTGCAACCGTTTGTTGTATAAGTTGCCGGGCTCAGAGGGAAACTAGTAGATTAAATGCAATTAATGACTCAGGATCACGTTATGTGTTGTGAAACATAAAAAAGACAAGAGGACAGAGGGATCGCCCGAGGCGATGAGCGAACAGATTGGAGAGTCTTCCAAGAAAAAAAAGGGGCCCAGTGCCCTGCCCCTTTAGCCGGTTATGCGAGATGAAACACGTGTTGCGCAAACAAGGTTGATTACGGCCCACGTATCGTACTGTATGTAGCACCGAGAAGTAACCTTCGGCTTTTATAAACGTCGACGCAACGCATGCGTGCTTTGGAAGGCAGACCGGTCCAGTTCACTTCGGGCAATGATTATTCGGACTGGTTTCCAGCTTTGTACTCAGGCACAAGAGGTTGATTGTTATAATGTGAGAATCTAATAAAAGCCGAGGCCCCCGGAGTCAGTGGACACTTTCCTCGGTCCCCATCGAGGACGAAGTCATCACACTTCTTGTTCCGTTTGGTGTAAGAAGAGAGAGACTGGGGGTCACAGCGATCCTTCGATGCCCATTTGGGATCCGGCTCCATTTGAATCCATGGCTGGCGGAGTTCCGTCATTCCTGCCAAACATCAACCACTCATATACATGGTGACCCAACAGGCCCAATGTATACCTCTATATGACCACAAATATAATAAGATCCAAATCTTGAGCGGTGACCCAGAGGGAGGGACCTGGCTGAGTTGTTCAAGACACTGGAGATTTCCTGATGAGGACAGGGCTTGAGCACATGCAAGACAGGCAGCTGAAATGTTGCATTTAGTGAATTGTGACACGGGCTGGGCTGTAGGCTCAAACTTGATTCGGGACTAGGCACATAGATTTGAGGGAATAGGCAAGCACGGTTGGTTCCAGCCAGACCAGAATAGCCCGGCCGGTGTGATTGTGTGTGTGGCGCGCTCTCGGCGGTATTAGGCGGAGGGGTTCATGTGCTGCTACTGTACTTATTTACTCCGGCCCAAATTTCTCGGCTCCCTTGCCTTCTTTGAACTTTCATCTTTCGAGGTTCCACTCATCTCAGCACGAGCTTCTTCACTCATCCACACAACATCATCTACCACCCTGGGGCAGACAACCTCCAATGAATAGCCCATCAACAACTCACGCTCGGACTGCTTCCATCGCCACCATGGCCTCCACACCAGATCCCCTACCACAAGAGGAGGCACCATCATCACAGCAAATTTCACGAAAAGAGACTTTTCATCAGCCAGAGGAATGGGAGGCAATGCGACCCATAATCCGGCAATTGTACATTGATGAGAAGAAGACTCTTGCTGAAGTGTCACAGACACTTGAGACTTCATATAACTTCCGCGCCACGTGAGTTTCATCGCGATACCCATAATTATAACGAGGACATTCAATAATTTGGGACCATCGGCTCACCGCCGCCGGCTTGCTGACACTACCTGACAGGCCAAAACAGTACAAGAACCGTTTCAAACAATGGGGCTACTGGAAGAATTTGTCCACTCGAGATGCCAGCAGGCTCATCAAGTTGAAAGCGTCAAGGGATTCTTTAGGCAAGACATCGACATTTGTGCGAGCAGGCCTGAAAGTTGATATTGATCGCATTGAAAAGACCATTCGCCGCAGCAAGAACAGATCTCCAAAGATCTTGGCAAAGGTCAGGTCACCGGCGACGCCTGAAGCAGAACCCGAAGAAGCCGCGACGCCCAACCTGCCGTCTGGAATAGAATGCCGAACACCTTCTCCGGAGCCACCACATCAAGCTAAGAATGAACTGTCCCTCTTTGATGCAAATAGTACTCATTTCGACACACCGGACTTCGACTACGATTTCGCAAAGTTTGAAGTCAACGCCATTGAGCCCCAGCCATCAAACGTTCTAGATGTGTTCAGCCCTAGTGTCGCAGGGCAGCTCGAACCCCTTGAAAGCTATACATACCACGATCCTCGCATCGATATTATCTGGGATTGTTACTCGACGGCGCTTCGCAAGTTGGCGTTGGCCCACGGGCGCCTACAGCCTTTGGCAGATCCAGATCCAGATTTGCAGCTTTTCAGGTACAGAAACACGCTCCTGTCGATGCTAGAGCCTATTCTATCGACGGAGCAATTTACGTTGAGGGAGCTATTCCTTCACAACTTCTCTACGACATTCTCCGAACGTACAGAGTTTCCGCAATTTGCTCAGCACGTCATTCAGGCTATCGGTGTCGGTTCTCCAAAGAGCGGCGCAGCCACTAATTGCCTTACCCAAGAAATTGAATCTGCTCTTCAAATTACAGGCATACACGCACAGTCATACACACGACAATTTCTCGAAGCTAGAAGCGGCCGCAATTTCACAAATTCACAAACATCGTTGTCAGACGACATCATCGTTTCCGATGGAACCGAGAGTACCCAGGCTCTGAGTCCGAGCACAGCATCCTCAACCTCATTCTCGTCCTCATCCTTAGGGATAGAGATGCCGCTTACTCCACTTGGTTCCGAAGGCGGCCCCCAAATGCATGATCTCGAGACGGCTACATTTGCCTACCACCTGGGCGAGATCGACAAAGCGGAGACGAGCCTGCGAGGCATTGCTGCCTACGATGGTAGAGTTTCCACAAAGGGGCAAGTGCTTATGCGTTTGGCTTGGTACTGCTTATGTTACATCTTACGGCAATCTGGAAGATTGGAGGATGCGGAAGGGTGTTTGATCCAGGCGGTCCGCGGGTCAACTTACTTCTCGGAGACAAACGGGACCGAGTGGGAGGAAGTTAGTTACCTTTTCGGCTGAAATCAGCGAATAAGTCGCGAATAAACATCAGTGAGACATGACTATACGAGACTGCGTGAGCCTGGAAAGAGGCAACCCAACAGCGGCCTATCATTTGCCTTAAAGCGGATCACACGGAAACCCAGCTTTAGAAGAGTCATAGAAACCATGATTTTGACATTAAGGCCATGTCCTTTACTTGAACCAATCAACCCCAATCATGCAGATTTAGCCCCATGAAGTTGGTTTCACAGGCGAGAGAAGTATGCCACTTGGACGAGGCGCAAAGGGTACACTTGCTTGGCCCCAATGCACGCAACCTGCAGGGTTGGTGGCTAGGCGCATAGATACGGCGTGGAGCAATCAATGGACTCCAGCCAGTCATCAATGCACAGCACACTTGGGGGTTTTTATGCGTTGCTTCTTCCTGCTGGTGTCGTACTGCGGTGTGACTGCTTTGTTGATCACCACCTGGGCATGGAAGATCAGTGGCGGTCCGGGGAACGACAAGACGTTTGGGGGCTGGCTGGGCCAGGAGTTCAAAGCTGTCAGCACCCCAAGTTGGGGCGGACGTAAAGAGGGGCGGTTATCGCCGCCAGCTGTTATACACGGTGTACGAAGCCCTGGATAGTGTCCAAAATAAGAAATAGAGGTCGACATCAACGCCGCTGTTGCCAAAGAGACCTTTATTCGCCCTCGCTCGGGCCTCAATGATAGCTCTAGTGTGACTGACTGTGTGAAATGCAGTAACCCGCTAGGCATGTGACGAGAGGTACATAGTATTATGCCAGAACCAAATCAACAGATTCAGGTGATAAACCTTTCTGTTCAATGCACTTCATACACAGTCCGGATGTTGTCTACTATCCCCCATCTCCAACCTGAAAGGCACTGGGATATCCTACTGGCTCAGGGGTCTTGCAGAAACGCCTATATTGGTTATGTTAGCTGACAGTTGTAGGGGCAGTTTTCCAACGAGGGACTGCAACTTATCAATGCCCATTTTAGTGATCTGAGATTGACAAATTTCCCGGGCATAATTAGCAGCAACAGTTTGTTTGAACAAGGTGGGCCATGAACCCATTACGTTCTGGGGTGGTTGTGAACATCCCAGTCACTTTCAATGGTTGAGATGATGTACTTTATTAGATGATAGTGATACACTATGCCCCAGGGTGCCTAGAGGAGGTCACATTGGTATGCCTTGCTTCATTAAGGCCTTGAACATTGACCCAAACCTTGAACTGGATTCCGAAAGGTGTACATGTTGTGGTTTTCCAACAAACCCTCGCATACCGCAATGACTTCCTGGAAGCTGGCCGTCTTTCAGGATATTTGTACCGAGCCTGGGGGTTGGTCATGTCAGGCCGGCGAAGCTATCGTGCCTGCACACTGTTATAACATGCCTCAGGAAGAAACGTCGACATCAAAAGGTGACCCTAGTTGACCGTGGTCAAGATTGCTGGGCAGATATCACGGACAGCACCGTATATATTATAGTGTACTGAAAACGCCCCCTACTTACCTGAATACAAGTAAGGAGGACCTCGGGTGCCGAAATATGTCGATGTAATCACCTGGGCATCTTTAGTACCAGTAATCAGTTTACTGCTGCAATGCATGCGAGAATCGATCATGCTTGACTAAATTACCACAAGGCGACATTTATCGTTGCTTGACTGTTACAGTAGTTACCCCTTATATATCATGTGGCCCATCTGTAGGATATATAGGGGTCCACTACTATATTATGTCCAAAGCCGGGATGGTTGGGCTATTTCCGACATCTCAGTTCACAAATAGGAAAACGAAGGTAGAAAGACCTCCCTCGGAGATGAGAAGATACTCGGCGGAGCCTCAGCTTGATCACGGACCACGGTTGATTATATGTAATGTGCTGCAGAACATTGTCAGTATAAAAAAGGGACGGCTTCCCTTTGATTGACTGTGAAGGATGTATCAGGACTTGAAACAATCATTGAACTCTTGTAGACTTGGACTTACGCGTGTCATCCTTAGTGCAGGGGCCATAAAACTGCACTAGTTTCTCCAGCTTACAACCTTATTGATTACTTGAGTACATGGATATAACTACAAACTTGGAAACTCTTACGCACTCGAAGGTTCAAGACTTTTAATCTGACGGATTGGGCTGGCGAATTGCGATAGGCCCCCCCCCTCCACCTACTGAGTATATACCTAAGTATGTATCGTGATATCTCTTAGGTGGTGGAGGCAGGGATTATTTCATGCTGTTGTGTCGTTGGTTGCGCCGATGACCATTTCGAAATCACACCCACCCGAGCAATTGCTCCCACAACACTACTTTTAGAATCTGCCTCGCATAAAATCGGGAGCAGCTAGATACGTTGCATATGCAGGAGTCGACGCTGATCTGTCCAGATTCTAGGACACAGCGCGGAGCTGGAGAGGTTGGGATGTCAGAATATGCATAGACCCCACGAATTGATACTCGCAAGTGGCTTGTAAAGCGAGAAACCGTAGCTATTGGGTGATAAGAGGACGCTAAGGGAGCATTTGGGTGACATATGGTATGTCGCATACTGTACAGCCTGCGTCGACGGTCTCTTCGTTGGGCGCAATTGACAGCTTTAAGCCCCATTTTCAATATCTCATTGATGTATGCAAGCATGACCAGTTCATCCCAATAGCCTGCATTCTGGGTAAGTTCCAATTGGTAAACTTTTTTTTATAGCATAGATACGGTAAGCGTGGAAAATCCCTAGACAATTCGTACATGTGCTTCAAGATTTGAGCAACTCGCGTGCGGAATACCCTTCCCCACCCTGGAACATCTTTGTCCTCACTTCCGCGATCGATTTTCCGGCTTCATTTATCATCGATGTACTGGCAGAACAACTCTGAATCTCTAGTACTCGCTTGCTCCCGACCCAAAAACCATTGGTGACCCTTAATACTCAAGCTATGTCTTCAGTCGGCAGAATCCAGGCGGTCCTCGCGGCTGCCACAAACGAAGTCACTGTCGCAGCGGCGAACCTGAACTTCGACTTCACACTGATCAAATGTGAAGCGCCCAAAGAATTCCAACCGCTAGGGAATGTCCTATCTCAGAGACGCAAGGACGACGCAGAGTACGGCTCGACGCATGTTCTCGCACGACGACTTGGTGCGTTATTCGAAGGCTTTCTCCCGGCCACTCCGAATCTTCTACAAGCATACGGGAGCCGAGTCTCAGAAATAG
The DNA here is from genome assembly GCA_003795315.1 of Cytospora schulzeri. Classification (NCBI taxonomy): domain Eukaryota; kingdom Fungi; phylum Ascomycota; class Sordariomycetes; order Diaporthales; family Cytosporaceae; genus Cytospora; species Cytospora schulzeri. Next base: position 39,227 of record LKEA01000038.1, on the reverse strand, counting down.
CCCAGGCTTCTAGGCGAACAAGTTCGCTAGAGCCAGAAAATAGCATGTTCTCGGCGCATGTTGGTATTGACGGCACTTCTATCTGGGCAGCAGCAACATCATCCTCGACGGCACTGCATGTTCAGTTACTAGCCTGCATGCTAGCTCGTGTCTGGCCGGCAAGCGAGGCCACATCTATCTGGGTAGAGCTGGTCAAGGAAAGGAGGCAGGAAATTGGAAAGAGATGGAACCAGAATGAGGCGCTTCCTTATGCGTCTTTGGCGGCAGCAAGCCAGTCTCAGATATCTCGCGTCGGCTTGGCCGAATGGGATGCGAGTGCTCGCTCGTGGCTGCGGACCGCTGATCGTGTGATGGTTAAGTGCCAGGATCAACTCATGATATTAATCGCAAACGTCAATGTTCCTATCAACCAGGACATGGGTGTTTACCTGAGTGTGATCACAGCTTGGAGTTCCGCCTTGGAATCAATCGAGAGATTGATGAGTGGGATGCCTCAGGCCAGTAACCATGGCCCATGTCTTCTGGCACTCAGCTCCTGGCACTTATACCCCGACATCATTTGTATGGGCCAGAACTCAGTCTCTCATAAGTTCGAAGATCCCCTCGTACGACCAGGCGGCACACTGACTCTCGGCCTTGCCCCTCCCGGTGGTAGTGCGCTTAGAGGAGTGTTCTGGTCCCTCTCGCTCGCCCACCTTAATTTCTATGGCCGCCGTCCGGTGAAAAGAGAAGCGGAGCTAAACCTGAAGTCGCAGAAGCTGACATTTCAGCAATTCACAATAGCAGTTTTTGGGGCATTCCTAGCTCGCTGGAATGTGTTTGGACCCGACGCGGAAGCCGCAGCTCGGTTCTTCACAACATTGAGAAGCGCAATTCAGATGAGAGCAAGCGGTGAGCTGTCAAGCGATGATCTAGGCGAATCTCCGTCTACGGTAACCAACCACAGCCTGCGGGGAATTGAAGTCCTTGCCACAGCTGCATCTGCTGCCCTGGATGCTTGGAAGTTTGACGACGACATCATCCTCAAATTGATAGCTCTGGGAGGGAAGAAAGCACCGAAGTTCATACCCAACAGTTCATACCAGGGTTTCAAGGGGCTTTGTAAACCTGGGGTCCTCCTTCCATTGGTAAAAGGTCCGGATGAGAGGATTACCTTGCTTCGCCGGGTCCTCTTGAACAGTATCACCACAGCTCCGAATCAAGAGACTTATCTCATCCGTTTCTTTCATACACGCCTATCACAAGTAACTTGGGAAGATGGTCGCAGCGCAGGTATTGCAACCGGGGATGGCCGACGAGACGCAATCCCCAATGATGGAGTGTCGAACTATCCTCATGTGCGGTGGGCTCCAGATTGGTACCTGCAAGGGATCGCCCGGATCCCGGGCCTCCATCACGACGTGGTCCACGAGATGTCATGTAACGATGCCATACTAGTGGGCTCCAGGAAGCACGAGTTCGTTCTCGAGAAACGTGACGATGGAGGCAACACATACTTACAGACATATCGATACATCTACGGCGATCCTGGATCTGCTGCTATCTATACCAGCACCGCTGAGGCATCCGAGAGGACCTTAAGACCTCTTACTGTTGAGGATCTTGTCTGGTGCCTGGAACTTGACTTGGTGGACATAAAGATTATGCTTACTTACCTTGAAACGTCGAGAAACCTTTTCGATGGACAACACACGCTGAGGCCATTGAGTATTGCGCATCAAATTTACCGAGCGCTTCCGAGTGCAACAGTCTCGACACGAGCTCTCAACCGTCCGCTGTCGTCTGCTCGGTGGGCATCGCTACATTATGAACATCGGGCGGCAAAAGTACCGGCCGGTTCACAGGAAGCACCCAAGATTAGTCAGAGCATGGCCTTTTCATGCGTAGCGTGGCTTGAGGCCGGAGCCGACATTGATCCTGATGATCTAAGACGAGTTTTTGCCCTCGCATATGAAGACAGTATCTACGTCTCGATGCAGGTGGGTGACAGCCCCCGTGCGGCCTTCGGCCGGATAATGCTGACAATGCAGCAGCTGACATGTGACCCTTGGGAGTCACCCAATGCCTACGAACTCAAGCGACTGACAGGAAACGTTGGAAAGCCTGGGCTCACGCTTCTAATACCACCCACAGATCCTTTGGTGCCAATGAAAGAGGAGTGCTCATGGCGTTTATTGAGCGTCTCTGTCTTCAATGGCCTTGCTGAAGATTGTTTCTCCAAGACTTCGATGCACCTTTCCTTCACCGAATACTATGTTCCGCTGGCCCAAACAGACGCTGAACAGAGTCAAGACCAACAAGTCTACTACCTCGAATCTGTAGTCTCTATCTATCACGCCGGAGAATGGATTGGAGACGTCGACATTCAGCAATGTCTCCGAGGCACGCTCCTGGTCCGAAGTCCGGAGACCCGGTGTAATAAGGAACACAGCACGAACAAATTGAAGACCATGAGGTCGATAGAATGCTGGGAAGATATCATTGACCCTCCTGCCGGCAACAGTGTCGTCAGGGCCCACGGCAACTGGGTAGCCAGGCTCGCAACAACGACTGTATTGATGCATGTTCAGAGAACGACAAAAGATCCCCGAGGAGTCGTTATTTTCGCGAACAAAAGCTGCTGGAGTTGTCTATCCGAATCTCCTCCCACTATGATTCGTAAAGTTGGTCTGACCTGCCACAACCCACTCGTGGACTATTCAGTGTACAATAATTTCAACTTGATGGTTTTCTAAGCATACCTACCGTAGAAGAGAGCCACGGGGCGCGGGGATACGGCTGGACATATATGCGCACACAACTGGTTCAGCAAGAAAACTGTCATAGATAATGGTATATTGTAATTATAGTTTTCCTGCCTCAAAGACAAACTTCTTTGGACCAAAGCTCACTTTGCGGCGACGTCGTTACCTGGCAAGACCGACTGCCCATGTACTCGGGCGCTAATAAACTGAAGCCCCTTATAAATATAGGGCCAATCAGTGCAATCAAAAGGATATCCCTTTTTGTAGGGGGGTGGGGGGACGGTTTTTTTTTTGGTTACAAACAAATTTCAACAGAAACAATACAATACAACACAATATAAAAATCTTCTTTCAAAAGCAAAAGAAAACAATTCATTAAGCAGAAGCCAAACTCGAAAAAGCGCCTCTGCCGCCATGACGAAAAATAAATGCCCGCTAGAGGAATCGAACCTCTCACCTCGTCATTACTAGTGACGCGCTCTACCGATGAGCTAAGCGGGCTTTCAGATGAAAAGCAACATTTCTAACTCATTCAAGTCTAGCAGTCCGTGCAAGCATGACATTACCCGATTTTGCAACAAATCCATGACCAAGCCATCTTCATTATTGTCTTTCTCACACAAGGGGACTACCAGTTCTAGAATAAATGGCTCGAAGGTACACCCAAGACTTAGTTCAACGAGACGATGCCTATCCACGAATTTACAATAATATAGTCCCGAATACCATGTATAGGGTCGCATTGGCTTAGTGTGGACGACCAAGGGTAAGAAGGCCCCAGGCCTGGTAAGTCGCCCCCTTGGCTCCTTTCAACGGTTTTCGAGGCTGGGCCAAGGCACTGATTAGGGAAAGCCAAATGAACAATACGGTGCTCAGAAGGATCTCACTGGAGCTGAAGGAGAATCAGATTAGATGGCGTAGGCTAAACATTTACCAAGGCATCCAATTCCGGGCTTGTTATCATAACCCGGCGGGAATATGCCCGATAGTAACATTGGATGTATCGTCCATTACAGAAGTCAGATGCAGGATATTATATGATATTTGTACTCTTTTATATACCAAGCAAGCCGTTTCCCTACGGGAGCCAGCATACCTCACGCCTAAGGAGTCCTGACCTTAAGCACAGGCGCCCTCTTCGCGCCCTTCATGCGCCTCTGGAGCGCCCTCCTCCTCTTGACGTCGGCCACCTTCCTAACCACCTTGACACCCTCCTCAGCGCCATCAGCCCCCCGCTTTTCCAGGTCCCCAGTCTGGCCAGCCGGCAACACACCCAGGCCATCCGTAATACTCCCAGGACCAAAGTCAGGCTCGCCACCGAGCGAACCAAAGACATCACCAATGTAGTTGGTCGCCTTGAGGCCGTCCTTGTACGTGCAGTTCCAGTCGGCCAGGACCCCCTTGGCGATCTCCACGCCGGCCCTGTAGATGTTCTCGACGGCGATGTCGAAGCCGTTCTGGTCCATGATGAGCAGGTGGTCGTAGGCCGAGATGCCGGGCGGCGGGCGGTCAAAGTCGGAGCCCGTCCTCATGACGATGATGCGGCCGAAGTCGACGAGGCCCTCGATGGCCATCCGCAGGAGCACCTCGAGCGTGGCGTTGTCCTCCTGCGCGCTCATGCAGTAGTTGCCCGTCCCGTTGGTCCACAGCGTCGTCGTGTTGTCAAAGGCGTCGGCCAGCAGGGCGCCAGAGTAGTACACGTCGCTGGTGGCGCCGTCGCAGAGGACCACGCTCGGGGCGGCGGCGCCGGCCGCGTACACCTCGCCCTCGGCGGCGTAGCGCGCGCGGTACTCGCTCGCGATGGCGTTGTCGCTCAGGTTGGCCCTGGACGCGAGGGCGAAGGCCGCCTGGCGCAGGTCCTCGTTGACCTCGAAGACCTCGGTGCCGTACCACTCGCCCGGCATGGTGTTGGGGAGCAGGGTGTCGAAGCCGAAGTAGCCGGTGGAGAAGTTGGCGGGCATCTCGCGGGCGTCAAACTCGTACTGGAGCGCGACCTGGACGGCGTACCGGGACAGGGCCACGCCGCCGAGGGTCGACCACTTGGGGCTGACGCCGGCGATGCCGCCGATCATGAAGTAGGTCGACGTCAGGTCGAACTTGTCGGACAGCGCGACCGCGGCGATGGTCGTGGCGGCGTTGATCTCCGACTCGCCGGTGGTGACCTGGCAGATGTCGTAGTCCGCTGTGCAGTGCACGTGGGGGAACAGCATCGAGAGGCCAGGCGTGCTGACGTTGACGGCTAGGAGATCTCCCAGACCGCTGGCTGGCAGGTTCTCATACCAGATGTCTGCCTCAGGGCTGAACTGTAGAACAAGTCAGTCTCAATACCCGGGCAGGGGGTGGGGTGCAGGGATGTCTGGGGGCTGGTCTGAGGCGTCAAGTGATTTGGAGCAAACACACCATGCTGATGACGAAGAACTTGGGCGCGATCTTCTGGTCGCGAACTGTCAACGGAGCCTTGGGGGCCTTGACCGTCACTGCAGCCGCCATTTGGGTGGCGGCGAGCAGCGCGGAGGCTGCCGTCGAGAAGAAGCGCATCTTGTGAAATTCCTCGAGCTTCTTGGACGGAGACGACGGGATTCCTTGTGCGAGTCAACAGGTAAGTGCTGTTGACGGTTGCACGGCTACCAACGAAGAATAACAGAGGTAAAGGCAGAGGCAAAGGGGGAAGAAAAGAAAGAAGGTAACTTGTCTATTGCAGAGGGGATCCGGAGAACAATAAATAAGTAAGCAATGCACATTCCGATTGATAAGCCAAGGCTTTTTTGCGGTGCGATAAACAAGACCTCACGCCGGCGGATACCGTACTTTTTGGGCAAGTTGGTACGCCCCACTCGGGGATTTTGCAAGTCAGTCACTGTGTACGCAGCTATCACAGCTATCAGGCCATGATCCCCGGAGCGCCACTTCCAATAGATCATTCAGGATAAATTCACTTACAAGGCCGGGCAGTCATGACATTGGTAGCCGCTAAAGACCCAGCTGGCTGGGCATGTTGTGTATCGGCAGGGGAGTAAAGACTGATTGTACGGTAAATTAAATCGCAATCCACTCCAGCTGCAGGAGCATGCATGAACACAACATGTTGGTTAGTTGGGTCCGCTATAGGAAGGTTGGATGCAGTGAGATGCAAGCGTCGGTGTGGGAGGAGGATCCTGGGAGGGAGCACTGAAGAGCACTTTACTCAGTCACTCAACACCTCGTTCACCCACAGGTGAATGAATGCTGACCATCTCGAAACCAGTGTGAGCTGCCCAATGTCCTGATACTCAATGAGGTTCAGTGACAGACAGCATTGGCACCCGCACAGAAAATGCAGAGGAGGTTCAAGCAGATCATCGGCTCCAGCTCACAGCTCAGTTGTGTGAGATGGGGCTGATGGGGAAGGAAAAAACGTCCAATGTGACATGGCACAATCGGTGACGTCCTTTGAGCTGCGCTATTTGGCTGGGTGCAGGGCTCCAGCGCCCCAGGAAATCGGGACCAACTCCAGAAGAAAAAGAAAGAAAAAAACGGCGACTGAGAGATAAGGAAAAACGTGACTGAATTTGTGTTTTGTGAGCAATGAGAATCCATGGGAATTGGTCAATCGACTCTCGAGTCAAATGAGCCTCGCGGTGCAGCTGAAGGGGCTTCAATGTTGGTTGTTCCATCCAGCCCACTGTAGCACCCAGAGCCGGTGTTCTGTTCTGTACGTAGATTGCTTGCGGTGGCACTGCATCACCGTTGAGGTCTTGACTCAGCTTGTTTGTTGGTCATACTGTGTGTATGTAGTGAGACGTCGCCCAAGTCCCTCGCTCGCTCTGATCGAACTTGCCATCGCTCAATACCAAGGACCTTGAAGGGACTAAGCCGGCATCAGCGCCCGGATTTCCCTCAGCTGCTGTGTTGGGCAGGTCGCCCCGTGCGCTACGGTGAGGAGCGGTGAGCCAACGATCAAAGGCGGCGTAGATAAGACAAGCAAGATGAGTGTCGACTGTTGGCCAAGGAGGCTGGGGTTGTGATAAACGCAAGCCTTTCTGAATTGAGCTTCTCCTTTTGTTGATGACACACTGTTGAAAGAAAGGATCGGATCTCGCTGTGAGGCGGACGCCAATTTGATTGTCAGTCAGTCAGTCAAGTTGTGCTGACGGTGTCAGTGACACAGCGTCTGGGACAGGAGCTCAAGAGTGATGTCAAGCGCCACATCTGGAGGTTCGGGTCTCGTCGACTTCCTATCGCAGTTAACTGTTGGTGTCAGGGCTGCCATCGGCGACACGCAGACAAGTCAAGACAACTCTCACAGGCAAAGAGGCAGAGACCCAAGGAGCTGGGCGGGCTTGACGCTGCAAGCACCCCGCATTCTGCTTATGCAAGGTACCACCCAAAGCAGTCCTAAGGTTCCCCACAATGGACACGCGACATTCCCAAGCGTGTTTAGGTGCTTCTTACATAGCTTGTTGCTTGACGGGCTGGACGGTTGAAGTCTCTGCGTGAGAACTCGAGGGAAAACAGTCCAATACTCAGGTGTCTCCGATGTCTGTTATGTCTGTCTGGGTGGGTGCACTGGCTGTTATGGTCAGCTCCCACCTGGGCATTGATCCGCCAGCGTACAGCGACAATGTCTGACCCGCAGGTACAGTCAAGGACATCGTGACAATGTTGTTGATTTACCGGTCTCGGTCACAAAAGCAGCGCTCAGCTGTCAAGAATCGACAGATCGCACGTGAATGAATCATGAACGATGGCGTCGACGCGGGGCATTCATGATGGCCCTGCCCTGCCCTGCCCTGCCCTGCACCACACACACACACACACACCACAGCATTTGAGCCCGGGAAGACCCGCTTTGGTGCCACAGACCTGCGAGCCGAGCTTTGGCGTCTTGGTAGCAGATCACCAGATCTATACTATGGCAGATCGTGCGGGTGAACCAGCGATTCATGTGGATCACACATGATCAAGAGCCAGAGAGAGCTTCATGCTCGAAGCAACTCTAAGAGAGTTTGCACCCAGTTATTTGAGCGTAGGGTTCAAACCCTATATATTTCCCGAGTCGGACCGAGTGATCACACCCCCTCCTTTCGATCTCAGGTAGGAAAGGAACAACACATTGGAACCATATGTAGACCTCGATGGAGGGCAAGTGGACTGAGGCACAATCCTGCTGGCGATCTGTATTCTATCCTCGAAGTTTCTTTGTGTTTCTTGTGCTGTGGTAGTATCCCTTTTCATTCCGTTCTTCGTCCTTCATTGGCATCATGGAAATAAATGCCCCAAGCGCCTACAACGGCGGCTTACGGCATTCCTACTCGCTGAGTTACTACCCCCCCCCCCCAAACCCCGGGAATTTCCCCTGTAGCGGTTGTAGTGCCCCAGGGTATCCAGGGTTCCAGGTAGCTTTGGGCTTGCCCACACCTCGGTAAGGCGATGAAACCTCCTGATGATTTTAGCAGAACACGGTTGTTCCGTACCTGCATATGTACTCCCAAGGCTATTATTATTCCCGTGCTATATAACGGTAGTGTACTGATATAGCAGCACCACGTAATCGCGTGCGGCATAGATGGTGCCAAGCAATCTTAGCGTTTCTGGACTCAGGGCACTTCAGGGGCAATGCTGTGCCTGCAATGACGATCTTTCGGAAGGAGGCCCCACTATGCCGCTTGTTTATTGAGGTTGTACTTTTAACAACAAGAAAAGAAAACAGGAGCCATGATAATATAGTTTGGTATTGCTTTCGAATCAGTCTATGAATCACCTCCTTCTCGGCCGAGTACAGGCTTTTTTCTTCCTCTTTAAGCCACCAAGGTACTTAGGATGCTTACTCGAAAATAGTGTGTGTGCATTGAGTATAGCCGAGGGGGGGTATCAGGGGATCCTGCAAGGGGCTTTCACATACATACAACATGTGTTTGAAGCTCCCAGTCTCTTCTGCAGATCATGTCAATTGTTGATCCGAAACAGGGACGGCCCGGGATGGCAGACCTCACTTCTTTCCACGGAAGCCCCCATGGCCCCCATGGATTCCATTGTTGGTGAAGATCTTCAGCGAAGCACGACCGATATTGAGTAACTGGATCCTCAACACAGTCCTCCAATGCCAACTTTTCCTTCGATCCAATCTGCGAACTCGCAGCCAACATGGCCCAGATCCTTCTCAAATCTACGGATGAATAACCGCCGTGCCGTGGCCCGGGGCCGAGACTGGTAAACAAACAGCAACATCCTGTTATGTGTGGAGACATGCAGCCCTCCCCCCCTAAATGTTTGCATGCGCGGCTCCATGTTGTTTCAATCCATGAGGCTGCATGTAGGATGTTGACCAGGGATTGAAGGTTCATAGAGTGGGATTTTTAATCTGTTTGAATAGGACGAACCCAGCTGCAACCCAACAGGAAGTTCTATTTAAGCTTGCTTCCTCAGCCCTCACCGGTTTTCCGAGTTTGTTTGGTATCACTATCTTTCTTTTCGGTTTGACTACCACACACTCTTTTTCACAACCCTTTCCCCTCGTTTGAAACAGTATCATCATGCGTTCCGCATCCATCCTCGCCGCTGGCTTCGCGGCCGTGGCGCAGGCCGCCACCGTTTCCGTCTCCGGAACTCCTGAGGGTTTCGCTGCCTCCGTCACCGGTGGTGGTAGTGCTGAGGCCGTCTACCCTACCACTACCGATGAGCTGTACGTATATTTTCCTCTTTCAGGAATCTTGGTTCCTTGTGTGTTTCGTTCTCTCCCTTTTCAAACCGCTGACATATAATTCCCAGGGTCTCATACCTCACGGACTCCGAGGCCCGTGTCATCGTCCTCCAGCAGACCTTCGACTTCACCGGTACCGAGGGCACGACCAACGGCTCCGGCTGTGCTCCCTGGGGCACTGATGCGGCCTGCCAGCAGGCCATCAACAAGGATGACTGGTGCACCAACTACGAGCCTGATGCGCCCACCGTCAGCGTCACCTACGACAACGCCGGCCTGAACCCCATCAAGGTCGCCTCCGACAAGACCATCCTCGGCGATGGAGCCTCCGGAGTCATCAAGGGCAAGGGTCTCTACCTCGCCAACGGCGTCGAGAACGTCATCATCCAGAACATCCGCATCACCGAGCTGAACCCCCAGTACGTCTGGGGAGGTGATGCCATCACCCTGGCCGGCACCGATCTCATCTGGATCGACCACGTCACCACCGACCAGATCGGCCGTCAGCACATCGTCCTCGGCGAGGCGGCTTCCAACCGTGTCTCCATCACCAACTGCAACATCGATGGTGAAGCCACCTACTCTGCCACCTGCGACGGATACCACTACTGGAACCTGTATTTCACGGGCTCTAATGACCAGATCACCTTCAAGAACAACTACGTCCACCACTTCAGCGGTCGTGCCCCCAAGCTCGGAGGCAACACCCTCCTCCACGCCGTCAACAACTACGTAAGTCTGCCAACCAGTAAACCCCCTTTGCATCAGATTTCTTTCCTTCACCACGGCATACCATTAGAAACCCAAGACTAACACCACCCTTTTCCACAGTGGTACGAGTCCAGCGGCCACGGTTTCGAGGTCCTTGACGGCGCCTACGTCCTGGCCGAGGGCAACGTCTTCGGCGACGTCAGCACCATCTACGAGGACGGCGACTCCACCACCGTCTACACCGTCAACGACGCCCAGGGAGAGGCCGCCTGCTCCAGCTACCTCGGCCGTGCCTGTGTCTCCAACAGCTTCTCCAACTCGGGCACCTTCTCCTTCTCCGACACCTCCGTGCTGTCCAAGTTCACGTCTTCCGACTCCGTCGCCGCTGCTGCCGAGGTTAGCACCGTCACTGGCCTGTCCAGCACTGCTGGCCACGGTACCATCTCTTCTGCTTAGATTTCTAGCGGGGAAGACTCGTGAATAGTCAGTCTCTCTTGGAAAGAGGGAGGGAGTGAAGTCTGGGTGTTGGGCCTCTGGTTCGACAAATAATTATACTGGATGGAGCCCCGAGGGGGTTAGTAGGAGCTAGTCTTTGAACTTCAGATGTATATAGATGCTTTACTTCATGGAATGATACTGTTTTATTCGAACTTCGATTTCACTCCCGATGCAACCTCGTGCCATCGAAACCATCGCAAGAATACCTGGGATTGGACCATGGCGATGTGGGATGGGACGACCCCCAAGAAGAACAAAAAGCAAAAAAGAACAAAAAAAGAAATTAAATGATTAATTTGACCTGTGCAGGGGTCGAACCTGCAATCTCCTGATTTATACTCATCGCTCTATTGCTAGAATACGAATCGTAGTCAGACGCCTTGCCATTGGGCCAACAGGCCGATGTTTGTCAGTGATTATTATTGTCCTTAAGCTCACCTTGACTCGTCCACTCTTCCTCTGTTCGTTCGTTGTGGTGCCGTCTGATCCTGTCCGAGTCGTGTTCAACGGTCGATTACCGTGTGTATCCTATCCCATCAAAGACCCCACAATGAAACAGCGACCCGACCATTACTGGCAAACAGTACATGTAGCCATGCGTTGATTCCTCTAGAGTAGCGGGATTTGTGCCATGCTTTGACTGGGAATTGACCCTGAGCGGTATTTCGTGGGTGATTCTCCACGTCGGCAGGCCAATCATCCTCTTGCACTGAGAAATAGGAACACTGTCGGGCCCAAAAAGCGTGCCTTCTCCAGTTCAAGTTTTGTAAGAAAATATTGGAAAGAGCTGATCTATTTGAGGTCGACGGGAGATATTTCTTGCCCACCAGCCTGGTCAATTGAAGACAGTGATAGTATATCATGGTTACCTTTCGCGACTGTACCTAGGTCGGAGGATACTACTGAAAACCCCTAAGGCCACACGACCATGAAAATATTTAACCCAGACTTGCCCAGGTGGTTCAGATGAATATCCCAGAAGTTAGAATGCGCACATGTGCGGGCATACCATTTTCTCACGGCCATGTTTGTCGGCGATCGTACCATGCAATCATTCCTAAATCCTATCATGTTGCTCAGGAAAAACTTGACTGGCTTATTGACCTTCATGCTATACGGCTTTTGCACCTGATTATCCGCTTCTACGATATGCGGTCCATGTATGGAATTACAAGTAATACCCAGATGACTCGGTGCCAGCCTGACCTTGTTGGCCTACACCTTCAAACTGCTCCAGGTTCAAGTGGGTGGAAATGATTTCCTCAATGAACTCTTGAAGACAGGGGCTATCTATTGTTGCATGGCAAGTAATAAGTTGGTACTCCTCGTGTGCAGAATTCAGGCCGTGTTTGAAATATTACCAGACGACAAAAACACAGAATATTTTAATGCAATCAGTCGAAAATGTCATGAAATCTTGATAGTTTGCTATCATAAACATATCAGGAAGCTATCATGCTAAGAACTTCGTATGAGAATAATCGTTAAGACGTCTCACGTCACCCCTGCACATATGTGCAACGGCCACATACATATTTGCCTTCCCCAATCTTGGCGAGGAACGGATCGGTGGGTATAATATTATCACACGTTCCTCCCAAACTCGATGCATCCCTTCCCCTTAGAAGAGCATACCCTTGACCTGGGCGACCTTGGCAAGGTCGATATCCCTGATCATGATTGTCCAGCCGATAGACAGCGCCATGATACCAGTACCCGCGGCAAGCATTCGGGTCTGCGCGTAGGCGTACGCCTTCTGGATGGCCAGTCTCGTGACGCTTCCGACCGGGTATTTCAGCTGGGTGTCGAGGTCGTCGTAGATGGCGTCCAGGTTGACCAGCTCCGAGGCGGGGAGGTTCCAGGTCAGGGACTTCTTGAAGGTGTTTGTCCAGATGGCTCCGGAGATGGCGGCGCCGATGGCGTCGCCGACGGTGCCGACGACGTACAGCAGGGCGAGGACGGAGGCGATGTGCTGGTGGTCGACGGCGGCCAGGATGGCGAGCTGCTCGACGATGATGAAGATGCTGCCGCCGATGGAGATGAAGACCTGGCACATGACGAGGTAGCCGACGGACTGGTTGGCGCGGCGGAAGTAGATCATCAGGCCCTGGGTGAAGATGTAGAGCGGCACGGCGATGTACAGGAGCCACTTGAAGCGGCCGGTCCGGCGGATCAGCCAGCCGACGACCAGCAGGAGCACGCCCGAGACCACGTCGAAGGTGTGGCTGACGTATCCGGCCTGGGCGATGGTCAGGTCGTTGACCACCTGCAGGAAGGACGTGTAGTAGTTGGCCCAGCAGTAGTAGGCGAGCTGGTAGGTCGCGTCCAGGAGACACGCGCCGATGACGGTCCGGTTGGTCAGGAAGGTGAAGTTGAGCAGCGGCGTGGGGGCAAACTTCCACTCGTAGAGGGCAAAGACGAAGAGCATCATGAATCCGACGACGATCATGGCGATGATGTAGCCCGATCCCCAGCCGTTGGGAGCGTCATCGGCGAGATCGAAGGGAAGAAGGAACACCGTGAGGCCGACAGAGAACAGGATGACACCGAGTGCTATTGAGTCCACGTTAGTTATTTCACAATATTCGGTGCTCAGTACAATTAGGCGTATTTACCGTCAAACTCCACGATGTAATACCAAGTGCTCTGGAAAACGTTCCGGCCGCTGTTTCTCTTGGCGGAAATACCCTTCTTCGCGGCCTTGCTCAGGTTGTACAGCAGGACGAAGAACAGAGGGGCAGCCACGAAGGGGAGGATAATGGCAAAGCAGCCGAAACCCCATCGCCAGTTGATCTTGTTGTAGAAATCATCGGCAGCCTTGGAACCAGCGAATGCCGTGATGATGTATGGAGAGGATGTGAAGGCATACGCCAGACCTCGGTTCCTCAGCTTGGAGGCATCGGCCGTGATAACATCCACACAGTACGTCATACCACCGAAACCAATGGTGTAGAAGACCTATATTTTAGTCGTTAGCGTTTGAAAATGTATTATGGCCAGCTGGCATGACAGGTCTTACATAGGCAGCACAGAAGGTGGGAAGGTTATGGCACGCAGCCATCATGATCAAGCCTATGGTAGCGAGCAGTGTCATGAAGGCAAAACCTTGGGGCCGGCCCCACACGTCCATGACCTTGGACAAGGGGACGTATATGGCAGCTGACAGGGCATCTGCGACAATGTAGATGACGTTCAGCAGCGAGTGCGATTCGAACTCGCTAGTAACAAAGGGCAACAGGTTGGACAGAATCGAGGACTGCATTGCGTTGACGAAGTAAAGCAGCCAGATGCTATGAGGGAAATAATATTAGCTACGATACATGCGGAGGTTGACATCTGGACGGATAGCGAGGGCACAAGAACGTACTTGGCGAAGACAATGATCAGTGATGTCCTCGACCAGGTCAGGGTCACGGCCTCAACATCCTGAACACCATACTGCACATCCTCATCGGGAACCTCTGCTTGTCGTGATTCCTCATTGCTGTTGCTTGCAGTGGCATCGTCGGTAGCCTCGTCGGTGGCGGTGGCAGTAGTAGAATCCTTCTTGTTCTCCTCCACCGGCTTAGTATCCTCCATGGCGACAGAAGTACCCAATGCGTCGTCGGTGGCCGTTCGCCTGAACGGCGCTCTGAGCTTGGCAAAGGCCGACATTGTTGTTGACCTGGGTGTGAGGACTGACACGCAGGATAACAACAATTAAAGAAACAGATCAGAAAAAGGGTGTTTTACACTCTGAAGGAGCTCACAAATGATGCGAGCATCGGATCATTGATCTAGGATGAACTAAGATCTGTGTAAGGCTATGTACGGAAACGACAGAGGGTCGTTTGGTTTATACGTACATCTGGCCCTCCGATGCCTTTCCGAGTTTCGAAAAACTAGTCGCAGGAGGGTGGTATCTCGGTTACATTTGTGGCGTCCCCTGGACCCTTCCATCTTCGAGAGGACCCCCGTCAAGAGTGCACATCTTTACCAATGTGGATTGACTCCACTCACATTGTTGCTGGGGGTGCCAGGCTCCTGCAGATTCAACCTTCAGTTTCCATGTACACTAGCACGCATACCTCTAATTCAATGTTGGGGTCCCATGTTACTTCTTTTGTGTCTCATAGGACGTCTTTCAAAGACAGCATGTTAGTTTTCTCCTCATGGATGGTTGCTGTTGGTTTGCAAAAGGCCGTATAGATCGTTAGTTGTTGGTGTTGTTAGGTGAGGTGGCCACGTATACCCGGGAGATCTCGATACTCACTCACTCACCCCAGTCTGGTCCGGGATGATTTCCGAATACAGACATGAGTGTCTCTGCAGTACTTACACCGTAGACAGCATGCAGGACCGAGAAAAGCGGGAGTGGGGGGCCCCGCGAGCTGGCAGTCTCGCATGAAGGTACCGAGATCTTCTTGGGCTGAGACGCCATCCGCCTGCTCGAGAATCCCGCCACAGAACCCACAGATCTGGCTCGTTCCAGGCATTGAACATCATGATGCACAAGGCGTTGAGATAGCTTCCTTGTTAGTGATGGCGGCAACAGAAGAACAAGAGAGCCTGGATGCGTGCGTAGCATGTCAAAATGGAACAATTGGACATGACGCGGGTGCTGCAATATGTCCCATGCTTACATCCCTGCTTAGCGTCTTGGTATCACACCATTCAGGTTTTTTTTATCTAATCAGATGATCTTATCTGATTATTATGTTAGGTTTCTTCCCACCTGTACCTTCAGGGCGTGATCGGCATCGAGATTTTGAGCTGTAACAGGCCCATGACCTGTGATTTCTTATGCTACCTACCTTGCTACCCCGTTGTCTGCCGTTGGTTGACATGTTGAGAAAATCATCAGCTCCCATAGAGTTTTTCTCAAGCTCCACTTTCTATTCTTCTTCTTCCCCTCGAGTAATAAGCCAAACACCCGAGCATCAACCCACGATGTTGAACCAAACCGATTGACCTCTATACGTATATAGTACGGTCAGGTAGTAATGAGCAGAGGAGCCGAGGAGGTGAGAGAGCAGCCCAAAGGCGGGTCAAGCGGCTGTCTGATCCCCATATATTTGCTTTCTCTATCAGATTCTTCAGCGGGCCCTGGGGTGGACCAAGCGGCTGCAGTCCCAGACTTAGTTAGTATTTACTTAGTATTTACTTGCCGGGGTCCACCATCCACGGGGTTCTTTATCAGATCCGTTCAAAGTTCCGCATTCAACTCCCGATCTCCACCAATAAACGTCTATTTTGACCGCCAAGACGACATCTGCCCCCATCTGCCCAAAGGAACACTCCCGTAATTACCTACAGGTTTTTCTCACCCGCCGCAAGAAACACACATACTTTGGTAAAACTGCCGGGCGTCCTCCCCCCCCCCCTCCGCTCCCTTGTCTCTGCGTTGAAATTTATTGCAACGCTCCTCTCCCCCGGGCCTCGGCCGAAATTGCTCACCTGCAGACAACCTTTCAAAAAAGGCTTGGCTTCCGTTGGCTCCAGCAGGTGGCAGAGTCGCACACATATGCCAGGGCATCACGTTGGGTGGGGCCCGGACCGGGAAGTTCTCCAGGATCCTTCGTACATATGACCCTTCTTCGTACATATGCGATACTCACTGGCCAGCTCAGAGTCGAGAATCGGATTCACACTTCGGTAGAACCCAAATGCTTACCTACATATTCACGACTACCGATCGAGTTTCCTTTCTCCGGTTGTTTCGAGGCCTCATTACATACAGATGTAGAAATGAGATGACGTTCGGGTTCCGTACCTCGGCGTCGATCGGCCGGTGGAGTCTGAGCCCGTGGCGTCCATACAACAGATACCATGATGACACTTGAAGCTCTCCAACCTGCTTGTCGCCCTACAGCTCAATACAAATGATCGAGATGTGGCAATACATATGCCGCCAAGTTTCTTCAGCTCCCTGAAGAACAGCTGCGTCACAATTGCTGGCGGCTGTCATGTGCCGCTTCTGCCGCCTCCGCCGCCAACACTTACATATATCTGATGATCTCGCGACTCAATGGCAGTAGCAACGCCCCCGTCGTCATTTATGAAAGTTGACGAGCTGTGGATCTGTCCCGAATATTCACAGGTCTAATCTCCGGCTGCTTCTCTTCCCAAGCTTTTCGCATCACCAGGACGGGATGGAAGGCCTGGCTGGGCCTCGACAGACTCGGTTCTACTGAAATTCCGATAATGCCGCAAACTCGTGCCCACCTGGACATCTGGCTCGAATAGCCGCGGAAAGGCTTGCGCGTCTGGGCTGGTGTACGTGGCCAAGTTCTCCAGCAGTTACGACTACCAGTCACGACTGAAACCTGCGTGGGCTTCGTCACCTCAGCTACCAGCTCCACGATCACGGCCACCGCTGCTGCTTCGGATAGCGTGAGCACATGGCTCGTCCATCTAAATGTCCCTGTGCTTGTGACTGCTGCCGCCTTGGCTAGGAACATCGCTGTCACGAAACCTGATGAGTACATGTATAGAAAAAGTGTGCCGGAGTAGACGAAGACGGATTAATGCATGCCGTGATTCAGTATCCACGCATGGTACTCTATACTTGCAACTGCATTAGAAGAGGAATGGTATGGGATCCGGGAGGAGGAGACGGCTTCATGGCTCGAGGGCACATATCAAATGATAAACCGGGGCTCATTTTATATCGACCGAGGATAAGCGATGAACTTTACTAGGGATTGGCATTAGTTGGTTCATCGTATTTGATCTTGGCAATTGAAGTACTGTATAACGCTTGGAATAATTAGCTGAGCAATATATGGGAACTCCTCTTCCTCCATCCAATGCACCCAGATCAATCACCAATGAACATTGCCATCAACACTCTGTTCAATTGGAGGAACCGATAGATGTACCTTGGACCTAGACCGTCTTACACCTGGGCACTCAGTGGGCCATAGTCTACGGGCATCGGCCGAACAATGTCCCCCGAGCGGCCTGTTGTTGCTGCAGGACGGCAGGATTCCGCTCATGATGCAGGGATATGCTTTGCGGCGTCTGCAGATGAAACATGATATCAAATCCTGGGGGTCGGGATGGTGCTGCATCTATGTATCTGTACCTAGGTTCAACGACTGTAGAAAAGTGCTCAGTTTGAGAATTGAAGGTCAAACCGGACCGTGGGACAGTGCTTTGCACTTCAACACGACTTCATTATTAATAAGTTGCGGTTTGTCCCGAACATGCTGTGGGACCCGTCCGCTCATCATTAGCTGTGGGTAATCGCCGGAAATACTCTTGGTGGACAAGTTGATAACGCAAGAATAGTTGCATTCGGCCGCGTTGTACTCCGTACAAAACTCCAGAGTAACGTGACACCCTCTAGAGATGACTTGAGGAGCAACTACCTTCTTATGTTTGCCCCCCCCCCTCTTTCCCCCATCCTGCATCATGGGCAGTCTCGGTCTTAACCCTGAGACGGTGAAAAGCCATGTCAGCATGTCAGCCACCCCGATCCTACGCTTTGCCCGACACAGTAAGACGGTGGAATAATCTGAAGTCCGAAACTCCGATGCACGATAAAGTCCGCTGATGACCAAACCCAACCTCCTTCTCGCCATCTCCTCGCCTGGTGAAATATGTCTCCCTACACCGTGAAAGTCCGCTCCCGAACTGTCCTGGCGTTGACTTGTCTGTGGTCGTGATGGACCGGAGCAGAGCTGAACCCGTGTCGGCATCGGCACGAAGCACCAAGGGGCATCAGGGGAAGTGGGGAAGTGCGTGTGCCGCCTGTTCAGCTGCAAAGGTGCGTCGGTGGCGGCAGGAGAACTTGGTTGTTGTCTGGTGACAGTCCGATTGCTCACATGCTATAGGCTAAATGTATCCGCAGCGATGATACCTCCGGTGCCCCTTGCGACAGGTAAAGCCCGTCTTCCTGTTTGGGTTTTCTCGAAATATCTGAACTTCGGGACAGGGCTTACTGACGGGTCATAAGGTGCAAGCGGTTGGCAAAAGAATGTACAAGTCAGGTGCATCATCCTCGCAAGAAGAGGTCGTCAAAGACATCGTAAGTGTATATATATATGTGTGCCGCCGATGTGGTCTTGAGATATCTTGATAACAAGTTATGGACATCTACAATGGTGCCTATAACCACATGATATTTCATGGCCTCGAGGTGTAGCTTCCCGTGCTGATACACTCCGCAGAAGAACCAGCCAGCTTGAGGAACGTCTGAACGGACTGGTTGATCTCCTTCGAGCTTCCGGGGAGCTTTCGACCGAGAATTCAAGGCGTAGTCAAAGCTCTGCTTTGAGTCCTGACGGAGAGCACGGTGTGTTGATGCAATATGCTGTCCCGCACGAATATACATACTGACCCCCAATGTCAGAAGATCCACCAAATGGAACTTCACCGGCTGCGTCCAGCAGTATTGGCAGCACGATACATATACCTCAGACATGGAACCGCCATGCTCCGCCGAGATGCATCTGCCGCGCCGAGTTGGGCGATGTTCCTCTACAGAGACGTCCGGACAGTGAACTCCTCGCAATATATCAGTCTCGACTCATGCCGGTCTTCCCGTTTGTTACCATCCCAGCAGGAACGCGGGCCGATCGTCTCAAGGCTGAACGCCCATTCCTATTCTCTGCCATATGCATGGCTGCGTCGATCTCAGACGTGAGATCGATGCGTGGGCAGATGTTTTCCATGATCCAGCGCCTGACGAATGAGGTGTTCATCGAGTCGAGCCGGTCCATGGATATCCTACAGGGCATTCTTGTCATGCTTGCTTGGTATCAAAATCACTGCATAATGCATACACAGCTCAATAACCTTCTCTACATTGCTCAATCTCAACTAGCAGATCTCGGCCTGAACAAACCACCCGAGGTTCAGGAGCGCACTAGTGTTCTGGTCTTGAATCCTCCCCAGCCTCATCAGAGAACAAACGAGGAGAGACGAGCGATATTGGGTGTTTGGTTTCTCAGTTCCTCGTAAGTCAGCGAATCCCTTGGACTTCCTCTGGGCCAAGCCAACTGACACCGAGACCGTCAAGGGTAGCGACAGGCTTGCAGAAAGTGTGCCCAATGAAGCTTTCGAAGTATTTCAAACAATGCCTAGAACATCTCGAAGCCAATCCCGATTCTGAATTGGACGCTGTGCTTGTTTACCTAGTCAGGATTCAAAACTTGACTGAGCAGATCTATAACTGGCGTTCCGGAGAGGACGAGGACGATGGTATTCCCGATTTCCCGGGGGCACCAGCTTCAGCCTACCAAGCTGCTTTCTATGGCGATATTGTTCGGATGCAGGCATCGTTACCGCCCAAACTGAGGGACAACAGTGAGTTGCCTCAATGGTATGCCGCCATCCACTTCAAATGCCAGGACTGACGAGACGCCCTCTGACAGAACTGCTTCGGGTTTACTTCACGTTCGCGACGCTACATCTCAATGAACCACCACCCATCGACGCCGCCCTCTTGAAGAAGCTTGCTGAATCACTTACCAATGTCAACTCCAGTACACCGTCAGCTCTTGACATCTTCTACCGCGCACAATCCGCTCTGCATGGCTTCTTTGAAAGCTGGTTTGATATACCAACGAACATCTATTCTGCAATGCCTATCTTCGTTATGATGCACGTCTTCTACGGTATAACAATGGTCGCGAGATGGGCCAAAATCCTGGGACCAGGCCGCTCTCCACGGCGATGGAACGTGCCGGGAGATATTCTCACGTCGCAAAAGGTCGTCTGGGACCCCTCCGCTACCAGGCCTGGGCCCAACTCATTCGGCGTGGGTCTTGCGCCTGTACCGTCATTCACCGAGTGTAGTAGCAGCAACGCAGGCATCGGCAGGATGAAGACAGACATACAGATGGACGTAAACGCGGCTACGCGGACATCGCAAGCAGCCACCCGCCTCGTCAACATACCACCGCCCATCACGCACCCATCCCAGATCCCAGCCTCCCATTTCCGGGAGTCTGCGGACCCGAGCATACCAAGTGCAGTCGCCTCCCTCAGGGCCAAGCTTCTGACACAGCCTGGTCTCAATCTCGACATCGTCGGTATTCTAGCCAGGTTGGCACAACGGTGTGAGCAGGTCCATAAGGAACTCACAGAGGAAGACAGGGGTGGGAACTGGCACAATGACGTCTGGTATATCTGTGCGAAGAAGATACTGATTGCGCGTGCCAAACTCGAAAAGTGGGCAGAGATAATTGCCTCGGGCGGTATGTCGGCCTCTTTGCCAGTTGATGCGGCGGCTCAGCATACAGACCAGTCCGACAGGACAAGAGAGACACGGATAGGTGATTTCAATGTTACGGCGACAGAAGCGCAAGCCAGTGCCGTCCAGCAGCCTCTGTATCAGAACAGGGATACCTTCGCCTCGTTCCAGCGGCAAATTGAGACAGCAGGGCAGGATATACTGCCTTCAGACTCGATAGATGATGCATGGCAGTATGGTGATGTGTGGACGGACGATATGTTCGACCAACTCGACCCGAGTCTGTGGCTGAATGATGGTAGTAGTGACTGGAGTATGGCTCTGCTAGGCTAGGCTCCATCGAGGAGAGTCAATATGGGTTGTGACGGGGTAAATCCGGTCACATAAGACCTAATTTCCCACTCTAGCGATCTTGATCGATGTTATCTGATCCGAATAGATCTCAACTTCACCCCGGGAACGTCAGGGGGCGGACTTGAACCTTGACGAGACCGACGAGCTCTGATGCTAGCTCCGACGCGAGGGCACTCACGCATTCCTTCGTGGTAGCTCCCGGCAGAAGCAACGTTCTCATTTTGGATTCAAGCTGTGAGCGAACCCCCGTCCACCGCTATTGCTTGACTGGTCAGGTTTCACACAACTCTGAGCTAGTCGACCCCGGACTTGGTCAGCCTTAAATCCAATACTAAGTACTTAGTATGCAACCAGTCGGTTAATACTCCCGTGGTCTCCCAATCTAAAGGAGGCTGGGAGGAGAGACATAGTTTCACTTAGGAGTTAGAGCGGGGAAGGACGGCCATGGCAACGGCAACTAGTACCCGCATGCAGACATGCCCTATGGCAGCGTTGTTCCTGTCGATCCTTACTTCTTCCACAAGTTAAACATGCTACGTCTAGTTCCCGGGCTTCTGGGCTCCCGCTGGCTTAAATGAGGCGAAGAAAAGATGAATCTCGAGGTTGCGTATCGGGTTGATGGTCAGGTGACACGATACTCAAAGCACTGTGTAGCCCCGGCAGGTTCGCGGCCGAGCAAATGGTTCGTCCCAGGTGCAATCACAGATCTTAGGGATCTATTTTTTATCTATAAGCAAATATGTATGGTTGTACACGTTGTGTATTGCAAACAGCAATATCCTGTTCTCCAAGATGGTGGGGCGTCCATGTTTCATTGCACATTCTGGAGACATTGGCAACTTAAGCCGCCCGGGCGAGACTCGATTGTGACTGGAGTCTAACCCCATTGGAGAGTCTCACTAGGAGAGCCCATGTCACATGAATGGGCGTAGTAGTACCGTATAGTCCGTGACAGCATTTTACTTGCCATCCACAGGATTATACTACTTGGTCAAACCGTACGGAAGCGGCGTTTCTGATGTTATGTCCATGATATTCGAGAGGAAGCAAACATGTTACCGATCCGGAAGTAGAAGTAATTATCTAATACCTACTTACTTAAGTAGGTATGTAACATGGGTCGGCATTCCCACTCTCCACCCACTCTCGTATTCTCTGGACTCACTTACTGCATTCCCTTGTTTCCTGAACCTCTTCCTCCAATTTACAGAACGTTTGTCTCTGTCCACCTTGAACCTGCCTGCCCCAACATGAACGAAAAGGGCCCCGACAAGACCACCCACGGCGACAATGTCACCAACGCCGAGAAACACAGCTCCGAGCTGGGCGAGTTGCGCTCTCACGCCGTCGCCGTCCGGCCCTAGGAACGCCTCCTTCATGACCCAAACGTGACCTTCGAAGAGTACATGTACTACGCAGCCAAGTCCCGCGCCGAGGAAAACGCAACCGCCCGGTCCGGTCCTGCGGCCTCTGCTGCCAAGGCCAAGACGACACTGATGGACATCTTCCTCCCCTCGGCCCGCGGTGGCGTCCGCGAGCTGAAGGGGGCTGCCGCCACGGACGGGAGCGGCGGCGCCTTGCGCGAGATGAACCTGAGTGACCCGCAGGTCCGGGCGGCCATCTCGGACGACGAGTGGACGAATGCTAGCCGTGCGCTGCGGACGGCGACGGCGGCGGCGTGTTTTTATCTTATTACCACGGATATCCTGGGCCCCTTTGGGGTCGGCTTTGCCCTTGGGACGATGGGCTGGGGGGAAGGGATTAGCTTGTATACTGTATTTGGTGCTTTTGCTGGATTGTCAGTGCCACCATTTATCCCATAACATGAGCTCTTGCTGACCGGTCTTCGACCTAGTTCTGGCTATCTACTATGGAAGGTTTTCATGAACATCGACAGCTATGAATTTCCCGCCAAGAACTACGGTGATCTAGCCTACCGCATCTATGGAAAATGGTTCCGCTGGATCGTGAACCTCTGCCAGGGACTACAGCTTCTACTCAGCGTGGGAAACATCATCATCAGCAACGGGATGTCCATCTCGCAGGTGTCCAAGTTCAAACTATGCTACAGTGTCTGCTGTCTCATCTGGGCAATTGTAGGTTACGCCATGGGCCAGATCCGAACCCTGAACAAGTTTACGTGGCTTGCCAACTGGGCTGTTTTCATCAATCTCATGGTCATGTTCATATCGATGGGAGTGATGGCCCACAGCGAACCGAACTACGTAGGAGCCCAGGGTGCCTCCGCTGGATCCGGTACATCTATGAGTATGGTGGCACAGTTACCCGACGGTTCATATCCGCCCGTCATGACTTTTGGATCAGTGCCGCCGTCTGATAATGGGTTCATCGGCTCCATCGTCGGTCTCATGCAGGGCGTCTATGCGTATGCTGGCGCACAGCTGTTCATCGAGTTCATGGCTGAGCTTCAGCGGCCGAGAGATTTCCTCAGGGTCATGTGGTTTTCACAATTCTTCATCTACGCGGTTTATGTGATCTACGGCTCATACGTGTACTACTGGCAAGGGCAGTACTCTAACCAGGTGCGTTGAATATCTATTAAACATGCTGAAGTCCACTGACATATATCTAACATCACACTGTCTAGACCGCCTACATGGGGCTCTCTCCGTACGCCTGGCAGACCGCTTGCAACATCATGGGCGTGATCTCGGGACTTATTGCAGCGGTTTTGTACGGAAACATCGGCATCAAGGTCATCTACAACAACATCCTCATCGAATTCTTCAATTTCCCTCCTCTGACGACACGCAAAGGGAAGTACCTCTGGGCGGCGGTGGTGCCGATCTACTGGAGCATTGCTTTCATCATTGCGGCTGCCATCCCCGACTTCTTCGGCCTCACCTCTCTTACCGCAGCACTGTTCTTTGTGCAGTTCACGTACACATTCCCCGCCCTTCTCGGCCTTGGATTTCTTGTGCAGAGTGAGGCGATGAGGGGCGAGTCATCGTTTGACCCGTACTCGGGTGAGGTACACCGTCGAGACTCGGGGGTCACGCGGTGGATGCGTGGCTACTTTGGCCGGTATTGGTGGGCTTGCATCTTGTTGACTCTTTATGCGCTGGGGGGACTCGTCGTGAGCGGTATGGGTTCGTACTCATCTATCAAGTCGCTGATTGAGAAGTTTCAGACGCCGCAGATCAACGCGTTTACTTGCAGGTCGCCCCTGGCAGGTTGAGATGGGACACCCGGACAACATTGGAGTGTATTGAACTGCTTTGGTAAAGCAGAACTATTAGGAGATTCGCGATAGCTGGTGTCAGTTTTGGCATTTGAGGAGCCTAGGACTTGTTAAGATTTGGTCTCGAACGCGTGTGGAGTCTCTTGAGCGTGTACATCTGACACTGCCTATTTTTCAACATACACATTCATAGCAATGTCCCCAAATACCTCCCAGGAGTGATCCAAACGGTCGCGAACGAGCTTCACTCGGGCCTCCATGTCTCTCCCAAGAGGAAGAAATAACTCGCCCGCCTTTCCAGCGCCAACCCCCTCACCAATGGCTACCTCATAGATAGCCTTGGCTGCTTTGAGCGTATCGCCGTCAGGATCAAATCTTTCGCTGTGCATGGACTGCAACGTCTTGTCTGCTACTGTGCCCTTGTAATCCCCGGCAATAGGCTCTTTGCCACCCAACGTCTTCGCACCCATAGATGTATTGAAAGCACCTAGAAAACACGTAAGTGTTCGGACGTTGAACTCAGCAACTTCTCTTGCCATAGTTTTCGTTACGCCTGTGTAGAGATCAGCTCAGTGATACTTTGTCTTAGCAATATGGCTTGAGCCGGCACTTACCATCGAACGCGGCCTTCGCAGCACCATACACCGCCATGGTCTCCCTCGCCTCCAAACTTGAGCCAGTGCTAATGTTCACGATGATACCAAACCGCCTCTTGCGCATATAAGGAACCACAGCCCTCGTGATCCGGTAGGGTCCAAAAAAGACTGTCTCGAACTGCGCCCGGACCTCATCCTCCCTGATATGCTCCGCAACCTGCAGGAGACCGAACCCAGCGTTGTTGACGAGAACATCGATCTGGTAGCCTTCAGCCTCCAGACCATCGATGAAGCTGGCGTTTCCAGGGTCATCGAGGTCCAGCTGGGCCCATTTCCCGCCCCTGGACTCGATCTCCTGAACGAGTTCTGGTGTCTTGCCTGGGTTGCGGGAGGTGGCGATCACCTTGTGTTTATTGGCTTGGGCTTGTCGTGCGATGGCCAGGCCGAAGCCTGAGCTGCAACCTGTTATGAGCCAGGTTAGGGGTCGTTCGGGCGTGGTGAACTTGGGCAGCTCGGGGTTGATTCCCCTTGTTAACGGATCCATCCTCGCGATGTTGGTGGCGGATGCCGTTTACTGGTGGGTTGTGATGGATATGTTTAGTCCTCCAGACACTCAACACAAGCAAGGGATGAGGAGGGTTTAAGTATGATTACGCGCGAGGGCAAACTCAACTGCTTGGTTTCACAACTGAGGGGCCAGGGCTTAAGCGGACTTAACATCCATACGGCCGAAGCCCAGATCAACCGAGTGCGAGTTCGTCATATTCAATACTCTTACGTGTGATTGGGAGTCAGATAGAGAGACTAGTATGGTCGATCTGCCGCCGGATCTGAGCAGACTCCCCCCGGTACTCATTCAGAAGTCACTCCCACTCCATTTCGTCTCCCACCTGATCAAGTATCTTGTCCGTCATGAACATCTCCACCACAGTCTGGACCAAGTCGTCGCCAGCCGCATCCATATTGATCACTGCGCTGTCTTCTTCATCCTCGACATTCCCAGCACGGCGAACAACTGGATGAGTTGCCATAAAGCGGTCGAAGTAGAGCGCCGCAGAGTTTAGGCCACGAGCAAGAGATATTGCTCTGGAATGAGCCTCCCAGTGCCCCTTGTGAGATCGTTTACGGCCTGGGTCTTTCCACGCGCTGTTGGTGACAGTTTCGAGCCCACGGGCGGCGACCTCCAAGTACAAAAGGAACTGCTTGTACATCGCCCTTGTCTCGTTCGCCCACTTCGCGACCGCCTCGGATCCCTGATCGACAATGGCGTGAGGAGGGACAAAGGCCATCTGGTCTAGAAAATCGTGAACCTGATTCTCGACGGCGGTGTCAATAGTGGTAGCAAAATAGTTATTGTTGTTGTTGTTGTTGTTCGGATCCGCCACCTCGTTCATGTCGTCTTGGTTTGGCTTGAGCAAGTCATGTCCCTTGCCGTTTTCCTCATACCAGTCCCTACCATCACCGCGGTACATCTCGGCGATGGCCACCTCGGTTGCTGGCTGGATTTGCTGCTCTCCCACGAGCCACAGACGCACGTCGACAGGCCGACCAGCCTTCCCGTCAGTGAGATCTCTCCAATGCTGATCAATGATACTCCAGTACCTCATATCCGTCTGCTTCAACCATTGCCCAGTGACGGCAGCATCTTCCTCCACGACTTGGGACATTCCAAGTCCGTACAAGGCACAAAGCTCCCTGCTCGAGGTCATGATGCGAACTTCTCGAAGAACAGGGTCTGCGGCGACAAGTGACTTGATCATGGTCAGGGCCTGGTACAAGCTCTCCAGAATCGCTTGTTCTTTAGTGTGTGGATCCCATTCTTGGAGGTAGGCAAGGGTGTTCCACGGGCACGCATGGTGGAAGAAGACGATTGCACCACCTTGTTTGTGACTTTCCCCTCTCGTGTAGATGACACCGTCGATAGTAATGACGAGGCTTCTAGGGTCTGTCTCCAGCGTCTTTGTGACGGGGTTGATAACTTGGAGGTGAAGGACGCGTTTAACGTCGTTGAAGACGACGAGCTGGTGGGGAAGAATCGCGCGGTGCCTCAAACTCAATCGGTGGTCAAACAGTCGAGTGGCCGGTTTTCCATCTGGGCCGATGGGCGATCCATCACCGGGACTATTGAGGACTGCGTCAGGCACTGAGACAGTAGTCGCCGGAGGAGTGGCCACAGCAGGTGGGGAGTATCTAGGAGGTGCCTTGATCTGCTGAAAGCTGCCATCGGAGGTGGCTTCTTGAATGGTGATGTCGGCAGGATCCAGCAGGGCTTGAACGTAAGGAAGGAGGCGATATTCCTCGGCCAACTCCAGCGCGAACGTAGGATGAATCCAAAAGTTATCATCGTTAACCCCACGTTTGGAGGTGGGATTGGACTTGATGTACTCCCGCTCTGCTTCCACCTCCTGGGCTGTCGCACCAGGAAAGGCAGCTTTGAACATTGCCATGGCCGATAAGTAGCCATCGCTGCTGCGTCGTAGCAGTGGATAGGATCTCGGGCTTCGGTTGAAGACGGCAGAGACGATGCCCTCGGGCAAAGGCACGACGAGGTAGGCAAAGTCCAAGGCGCCTGTGTCGAGTTGTAGGCGGCGGAGGCGGCGGCTCGAGACGATTTGGACATAATGTGGCACCGAGTTTGCCAACAACGGGTTGTACATGACTGGCAAGCTTCGCTTGTCGTCGCTGGCACCATCTGTCTGACAGAGCATGTACTCGTGGCTGTTGGCCTGGTCTTTGCAAGGCGTGCCGTAGCTGAGCTGGCCCTGGCGGGTGTATCTCGACGACTGCGGAGTCTCCAAAGACTCGTCCGAATCGGAGGAGACGTCAGAGTCATCGGTCAGTGAAACGCGTGATGGGCTCGAGGGCAGAGAAATTGCAGATGAGGTGCGGACCAAGGTATTAGAATGCTCGTCGCTGGACTTTGACTCCAGGTCTTTCGGGCGCATCGTGAGGTTGGCTGCGCATGGGCTGACTGTGGCGTTTGGTCCTTCGTCAGTCTTCGCCTGACATAGCGGACGATTGAAGATGTGTTGATGCATCATTGAGAAATGCGCGATGTTCGCGATTGGAGGTGATAGTGGTTGATTTGTATTGACTTCCAAGGTTGAGTCACTAAAGGAAAGCTGGCGGCGGTGGCCTTAACAAGAAATGGACTGTGGGCGAAGGGGGAAGTCTAATTGATTCTTCCAAGGTTGATGAAATATTGAATCGGTTTAACAATCACTTAAAGTATCTTGTCACGCCCCTCTTTCCCGCCCAGGCAATTGGTTAGTCAAATATATTTCGAATACTTGTAGAGGTCAAGCCCCGCTTTCAAGCTCGTCTGATGTTGACTTGGGAGGAGATCTGTATTGTTTGCAAATATTATGAATAGAAGGAAGTCCTTCTTTCAGTACGAGCACTTGAGATCTATATACCCTAGGGAATTGAAACCGTAGCTACCGAAATAGAAGACGTCTGACAGCAACACACAAACTCAATGTAACTATCAGTTAACATCTCCATTGTCAATTATTCTTATTCCGAGGAGTCCATCTTCATTCAAGTGTTGGTGAGTAGAATTAGAAGTTTATGAGAATGGAGGACACACCAGTCCCTCAGCCACCAAGCAAGGGGCCGTGAATACATGAGTGCGGTAGTGATTGTGGAAGTCCGTGGAAAGTTCACTGTCTGAGGGAAACCCTAGGAATGCCATGGGGGATGTATATGAGAAGTTAGCAAACTGCAATACACATATCAGCAAACACACTATAGAACAAATTGTGAGCATACAGCGCATGTGTTTTATCAACCAAGATAGCTTCTGCTTTACAAATACATATCGCCACAGTGCGCTTTGCGGGCATATAGACAAATCCGAAATTGCATCTCTATCTCCTGCGATGGGTTCGAAACTACAGTATTATCCAAAAATGTATGTAGTTAAATAGGCATAAAGACTTCACTAAACCCCTTGAGTGGTGGAAGTCACATGCCTTGGATCAAACATACTCCTCGAAGATTTCTCGGATGGCTCTCATCTGGGCAGTCGTCATTTCTACTGGCAGATCTTATGTTGCACCCAATGTCTTCAGGCCACGGGCTTCTCATTTGTCAGTTTTGAATCCAAAGACCAAGCAAATTGATCACTAACAAGTGACATCAGAGTCTCCATCAGATCAAGGTGTTCGAACACAATAACGTCCAGCTGAGCAACTGGTCTCAGCCAGGCAAAGTTGGACAGGCGAGGTACTCACTGTCTATATTATCGAGAGTCAGGGACTGAGATTGATGGGTTGCACGACCTAGAGGACTGTGCCACTTGGTAGGCTATGGTTAGGTAAGATTCGTGTTTGACCCCAGAGGCCCTCGCGAGACTATTTCGAACTTGATGAGATCGCTCGGTCCTCGCCTTGGTGTCTGTCATCTGAGAGCGCGAGACATTTAAGGCCAGTGAGATCGTAGTCGGAAGCGATGTCTCGAAAGGCCAAACGAACCACGTCCCGAAGAGTCTATCTTCTTGACCTGTGGAATAACGCATCAGTTTCGTTTACTGATGAGATTTATATTACTCTGCTCAGATTCCCAAGAAGGAGGGGTGGTACAGCACACAGTAATCAGCAGACAATTTAGGTTTCTCAGTACAGTACATGTAACTTAGGTGACCTGGGTGCACAGACTACTCCCTGTAGGTACGTATTGTCGTAGACCGATACTAGTATGACGGCGTTGTAGGCCCCAGAGGCCTCTAAGTGCCTAGGCGTGATGTTGCTCCATATTCTACCTGTCCTCATGTCCTCACCCACTCACGGCCTCAATGTCTGGAGGCCCTAGCCGCTGTGCTGGCAACTTAGAAAGACTGTCTTCTAGTCTGTCTTCTTCATCACCTCTAGTTCTCTATATTCCCTTTCTGACTTCCCCACCATCACCTTTGAGCATCGGCCATGTTCCCGTGGTTTTACAAATGGAGTCGGAAGGCAGACCAAGAGGAGGATCTCCCACATTACATCCGGCTCGAAGATGTTGAAGAAACAGGGGATGCTTCCTCCGCAGACTGCGCAATGCGAGAGGTCCCGCTCGAACCGGAGAAGCCACAGTACCATCCTCCTGATAGACTAAGCAGAGCAGCTAAGCGGGTCCTTGATCATCTGCAATTCTTCCTTCCGAGTTTTCTACGGCCGGTATCAAGAGAACCAAAGAAGCTTCACCCGACAGCTTGGCTAGGTGTGTTCAACCAAATTCCACTGAGGAATAGCCATGTCTAGTTACCAAGAGCTGACAGCTGCATATCATCTCAGATGGCCTCCGGGGTGTTGCCGCCTTCCTCGTCGTATTCCACCACTCCAGTCTTTTGTGGTTCTCATGGGAGATTCACTCTGGCTGGGTACCAGGCCAGCCATTGTGGCTGGTCCAATTGCCAATCATAAGGCTCTTCATATCCGGACCCCCTCAGGTCGCAATCTTCTTTGTTGTATCTGGCTACGCAATCTCGCATAAGCCCCTGAAGCTCGCCCGCCAGGGCCGGTTTGATGAAGTCGGCTCGACCCTCGCCTCGTCTTTCTTCCGTCGACATCCGCGGCTTTTCATGCCAGCAGTCGTGGTTACCTTTGCCTCTGCCGTCATTACACAGCTTGGCTGGTTTGCGCATGAGGGTTTCCCCGGAGTGGCCGCTCCCACGAGAGAGCCGCCGCATGCCGGAAACCTCTGGGTTCAGCTGCTCCACGTCGCCTGGACAGAGGTGGCGGTGACGGATCCGGTCGGCCAGGAGCACGTCCAGGGCGGCGTGGGGCGACGGATTCTGAACCCGTATGACGCCAACCTGTGGACGCTGCCGATCGAGTTCAACAGCTCCATGGTGGTTTTCATGTTTCTTGCCGCCTTCTCGAGGGTCCATAATAGGGTCCGGATGGTGTTTGCTTTCGCCTTGATATGTTATTTCCAATGTATCTTCGTCTACTGGGCGCTCTTC
Source organism: Cytospora schulzeri (assembly GCA_003795315.1). Lineage (NCBI taxonomy): Eukaryota > Fungi > Ascomycota > Sordariomycetes > Diaporthales > Cytosporaceae > Cytospora > Cytospora schulzeri. The sequence goes on along the minus strand of LKEA01000038.1, from coordinate 8,316 downwards.
CTCTTCCTCGGGGGAATGCTAATATGCGATCTGCACTTTGAGTTGGAGCAGTGGCGCTCGCGAGCCGCCGAGAGACCCCTGTCCGATGAGACCACGGTAGCACCGATGTGGGACCAGGCTGGTCAAGGATGGGCATCTCGGGCCTTGAGAAAAGTCACAGGTTCTCGATTTCCTGGTCAGATCCCCGGTCTGGCCTTCTTTGTCCTTGCTCTATGGCTGTTGAGTATGCCGGAAATGGGGAGAAGTGCACATGAGGCGGCAGGATTCGCAACCATCGCCTCCCTGGTTCCGGCCAAATTCGGTGACGATCTGGTAGTACCAATAGGGGCAGTGCTCTTGGTGTTCGTCGTCGACCGAGCTACACACCTACATGTGCTCTTCACCAACCCGTTCTCGCAGTACTTGGGGAGGATCTCATATTCACTCTACATGGTCCACGGCCCTTTGCTATGGACACTCGGTTCCGTACTTGGACGAAGATGCGTTGCATTTACAGGAGGAAACACTACTGAGACGTACTCACTGGGTATTGCATTAGCAGCGTTCTTGTGGTGGCCTGTGGCTATTTATCTAGCGGATTTGACATACCGGTGTGTTGACTCAAAATGTGTGCAATTTTCAAGGTGGGCGTATGAAAGGCTGTTGAAGAAAGAGGCATGATTTATGATATATATGAATAGGAGTAAGAAGATCTGTGGGAAGGGTGATCAGACGTTGCCCTGAATATTACTGAAACATTGGGACCGCCCAAACCGCAGAACTCTTTAAATATTACTGTCACCTGAATACATGAATCTTCATACATTGTTCCAATCCTACACATCATGTACCACGGCCTGGAGCATATGAATATATCGGCTTACTGGAATATCTTCATTACGTGCGAACAATTCCTCTTTCATTAACTATATCTATGCCTGCAGTCACTAGGACTTCAAGTAGAACAACGCCAAGACAACCACGAGCTGCCCTGTCCAAGGCAGCCCCGGCTGCATGAACACTGTGGCCATGTTCTTTGAAAAGGATCAATGTTGCCCAGATGGTTGTTGATGGATGTAAGCGTGCGGCGGGACAGCAACTCAGTCCAGACCATTGATTGAGGGTTTGTGATAGGAGGCGGGGTGTGGCCAGTAGAAGTCAGGTGTCTCTGTAGTAGCGGAGAAGATCAGTGAGCGGGTTTCCTGTTCTTAGGCTACCATAAAATGATATGCAGGTTACATGCAGAACAGGGTCCAAATAGCCCAGCTGGTGAGGTGAGCTTGAAAGCTGACACACCCCGGAGTACCAGTAGGCCATAGTTTCCATGCTCTCTTCCCACTTTCTTCTTTTTCCTTTTCCTTTTCCTCTAATTTCACACATCTCTAGTATCATGGATTCCCTTGAGGCTTTCGAACGAGCCCGAGACCTCAATCTCGGCTCGCCCATCACGTGCAACGTCTTCGAGGCGGAGATTCTTCCGCTCAGGGTAGAGCCATCCATTCCCCTTGTCTGGCAGGGATTTACTCGCTCAGCAGTCTTCTTCCTGGATGAGCACATTGTGCTAAAGGCTCAGAAGCAGTACCATATTCCGAGCGTCCACTTCCCCGGAGATCGTCTTCTTTTAGAGCTCGGTCTTGCCAACTTTGAGGGCACACAGCTTGAACGACAGGTCTTTACCATTCTGCAATCGTCGCCGCACCCTAACCTGGTCCGTTGCCTTGATGTCTGCAGATTCAAGGATACAGAACTCTTAGAAGGCATATTGTTCTTTGAGAGACTTGATCCATTGAGCACAGTCTTGGCTGAATCCAGTGTGACCTATCAACGTCGCTGGGCTATCGAACTCACTTCGGCTTTTTCTCATCTCGAATCACTAGGGCTCATACCCACACATGCATGTGTCCGCGACCTAGGGCTTTATAAGTACGTTCTGACATTGTAAAATCACACCTCGCCATACCTAGCCCAGCACCATGCTTCCCCATGCCTGATAGGGCATCCACACTACACTGCACCACCTGTCCGAGCTGTCTACTTGATGATTATTTTAATCCCGATACAAATCACAAGTATTAACTAACTCAAGCTTCGAGAAATCGACGGCTTAAGCTGATAGGGTTCGGCGCATCGCCACGCCGTCCTTATTCAACAGCCCAGGAACATGAGGAAACAGCTGCGGACTACCACCATGAGCCTCTTAACAGCGTTGAGGTTGCGCAGCAAGATATAGGAAGTGCCCACCAGCGCCTTGCTTCCTGCCTGCACTACATCCTTACGGGTGTTGACCCGGATGAGCAAGCTCGGGAAATGGGCCACCGACATCACAGCCAGACAGAGCGGGTTCAGTGGCGCGAAAAGGTCCGGCGCGGCGAGTACGCTATTGCCCCTGGTGCGGAGCCAATTGCAGATATTCTCCAGGGCGCCTGGGCTCTGCGAACCAAAACGAGTAATGAGGCTACGTCCTCTGCAGAGGTGGAACGGAAGGTTCGAGATTCCCTTGGTCCCATCGAGGATGACGGCGGCTTGCAGCCAGTTAACAATGTTGACTATGAGCTGCTTGAAGAGAGACGTCGTGTGTGGCTTGAGGTGCAAGAGCGAGAGCCGAGGTGGATGGAATCCAGGGAATATGAAGAGGAAGTCAAAGGGGCGACGGCTGACTTCAATACTTGAGTGATGTAGGCGCTGGAAGATTGAATATTGTTTCCGTATACTGGAAATCTTGAATTTGGTCTATTGTTGGCTTCTCAAGACATCGTATCGTTGGGG
>LKEA01000037.1:225802-302310 GCA_003795315.1 Cytospora schulzeri | reverse complement strand
TCTCTCTCTACCCTGTACCTCTGCATGTACATCATTGATACAGTAACCACCTGCGCACCTACTTAAGTACCTAGGTAGACAGTCTACGTATGCAGCGCTTTTAAGTTTAATAGTATTAGTAACTCTAACTTCTTAAGTGCTTGATTTTTTTACTCGGAGCGGCTGGAGTTTCCAAAAGTAAAAACAATATAGGTGAATGGGATTTATATACGAATTGCTGTCATGCCTAGGTAGGTGCTCGAGTACATACCTAGGTATATGGGTTACACCCAAGGTACTTAGGGTTAGCCTACAGACCCTGATATAATACCCCCCCCTCCCCCAATACGCCCCCTGTCACAAGCAACGTGATTTTTTCTCCCTCCCCCTTCTGTTCTCCAGGGCGCTCTTTCTGTCCAGATCAATGTGTTCCCCCCCCCTCCCAAAAAAGAACAGAGAGAGAAAGAGAGAGAGAGAGTGTGTGTGTGTGTGTGTGTCGTCCCAGTCTCCCCATTCTCCCCTTTTGGGCTTCATCACCCACCGTCACCGTCACCGCACCATGATCCTCGTCCGGGACAGTCCAGTCCAGTCCCATCTGTCCCATCTGTCCCATCTGTCCCATCCCATTCTATTCAATCCTTGGGCTCCATAAAAATTTGGATTGGACGTGCCCCTCAATATTAAAGGCACGCCCAAAATGGACCACCCTCCTTCACCATCGTCGCGGACGCTGTCCAACAAATCGCATTGTATCCAGTCCCAGTCCCAGTCCCAGTCCCAGTCCAAGTCCCGGTCCCAACCCCAGGCACATCACCCTCACAACCACCACCAATCGGACTCTGACTTCAACCTGGACTCGCCCGTGCAGCCCTCAAGACCTGCAGCATCAGCATCAACATCACCACCACCACCACCACCATCAGACTCGATCTTGTCCGCTTCTGGTTCATCTGGTGCATACGCCGCACCATCGCCTGCATCTACTACCCCTACCTGCCCTCCTACTCTTCTTACTCCTGCTTCTTCCTCCCTGGAGCCGACCTATCGCGGACAGAGACATCCTCCTCCTCCCTCTTCTCCCCAACTTCAAAAGTCGAGTCCTTCCCAACCGCAAGTCGACAAGGAGTACGCGCAAGCTCATTTTCAACAAGCGCCGCCACCAAGTCATTTCCAGACACGACCCCAAAGTCAAGGACAGCCTAGACAGAGTCCGGGTCACAGCCAGGGTCAAGTTCAAATTCAAGGTCAGACTCAGGGTCAAGCTCAAGGTCAAGCTCAAGGTCAAGCTCAAGGTCTAGCTGAAGCCCAATTTCTTGGCCTGCCACGCCCCGCCAGCAGCAGCAGCACCACCACCACCACCATCATCACCACCAGCACTAGCAGTAGTAGCAGCAACAGCAGTGAATCGAGTAGCGCTCTCAGCAACATCGATACAAATTCCAGCGTGAGCAGCAAGGAACCCGGCGTTAGAGAACTCGGTATCGTTGGTTCCTGTCTTCAGCCTCCTTCTACTTCGAACTCGAACTCGAACTCGGATTTAAACTCAAATTCTACCTTGAATTCGAACTCGTCGACGGCAACCGCGCATGCCACAACCACTGCGCAACACGTATACCCTCCTCGCCCAGTTACCAACCAACCTCACCAAACCGGCGTGCCATCACTCGCGCCCTCTTCTTCTCCGTCCATGTCCCATCCTCCGCCTCAAGTCGGCCCGCCTAGCCAACCTCACCAGCATCAGCATCCGCACCAGCATCAGCATCAGCATCAGCACCAGCACCAGCACCAACACCAGCACCAGCACCCGCAGGCCCAGCATGTTGCCCCGCCTCATCACCCGGTGAACTACCCCCCGCCGGCTGCCCACTATGCTCCCCACGGCACTCCGACCGGCCAGGCCACTCCTACTCAGTACGCCTATGCTCATCCCGGAGGCCAACCTGTCGATCAATATCGACAGAGCCCGACCGGTCCGCCGCCTCATTCCCTTGCTCTGCCCAGCATGCGCAGCTTTGATCAACAGCAGCAAGTACAGCCGCCACAACCTCACCCTCACCAGCAACACCATCCGCAACCACCTCAGTATGCTCCACAGCTACAACACCATCCACAGCAGCAGCACCACCCACATCCGTACCAACCCCAACCCCATCACCTGCAGCCGAGTGCACACATGGGCTCTACGATGGCTCCTGCTTCGCATATGGGCTACTTTGCGATACACCCGCAGCAACCTTATGGTATGCACGACCCCATGATGCGCTACACTATATCGCCAGGGCTCTACGATCATCGCATGCAACTGAGTGGGGGAAGGCACAAAAAGGTATGTGGCAGAGTGACACGGGCACTCGTTTTGTTGTTTTGTTTTGTCATGTTTGGTCTGGTGGTCCGGGAAGAAAAAGCAAGAGAAGGTGCCCCCTTCCAAATCGATGGGAGGCTCGTCGCATTGCATCACGCGTCATGTGTCTCGCGTTTCCCCTGGATGTCGCTGACGGCGGGATGCGGTTGCTAATAGGAGATCAAGCGTCGGACCAAGACTGGTTGCTTAACCTGCCGAAAACGACGGATAAAGGTGCGTTCAAGAAGTCCTTTTCTTTCTCTTCATCATCATTTGAAGCACGCCCTCGTCCCCCCCCCCTCCCTCCTTCCTCTTCTTCCTAAATCCTCTCCAATATGACACGCCAAGTCGCGAGCTCTTGCGATACCTTGTCTCCTTTCCACCTTCACTCTATCACCGCTGCGATGAGCAGAGAAACCTTGGGGTTACATCGCACCACGTTACCCTGGTCTTGGCATTGAAGCAAAGCGGTTTTAGAACAGGCGAAAGGGACGGTGTGTGTGTAGAGAGAGAGAGAGAGAGAGAGAAAGAGAGAGAAAGAGAGAGAAAGGCAGTTCCAAAGAGCAAGCTCCTTTCCAAAGGGGTTTTGGTGGTCGTATTTTCCCACCGTTTGAAACGAGCCGAAAACGGTCCGGCGTTTTGATGGGTCTCACTCATCTAAGCGCGCCGTCCTTTCGTCCCGTCCCGTCGCGTTCCCGTCGCGTTCTAAAAACCTTGGCTCTGCCCTGCGATTCCTTCCTTGCACTGCGTTGCTCTGCGTTGCTCTGCGTTGCTCTGCGTTGTTCTGCGCTGCGCTGCGCTGCCCTCTCGTGCTGTGCTTCCATTTGTCCACCTCTTCGTTCCTTTCTGCTTCTTGATTGGCAGAGATTACAGCCGTCATAACTCGCTTGGACTAACCTTTGTTTGCTTTGAATATCTAGTGTGACGAGACGCATCCCACCTGCAACAACTGTAAGAAGTCGAAGCGCGAGTGTCTGGGCTACGATCCCATCTTCAAGCAGCAACAGACTCCATCAACCCTTCAGCCATCTCCCAACGGCGAGGTTTCTCCCTCCGCATCGACAACCTCGACTGTCCCCTCCTCTACCACGCCGGCCCCTTATACCACTCATCCTACGCCAATCCTCACTCCTAGTGACCCCTCTCCCTCGACGCGTGATCAGCCCGACGAGATAGCTGCGGCCAAATACGAGCCATCCGACCCAGAGAAGCCAACAGCAAACATCGATCCGGCTCTGAACAAGACCAGTCCTGACTTTGCTGCCGCCGCTATCGCCACTGCCGCCATTACAGCCAATCCCACAGCCACAACCGATACAATAGCACAGCAACCTGGCGAGGTCACGCAGCTAAGAGGTGGCGGCTCCCATTTCACTTACTGTTCCTCCCCTCCCATTACCTTCCTATGATACCCACCCCTTCTTGTCTTCGCCCCCACCCCCCAATGCCTCATCATCATCATCATATTATAGTAAGCGCACATACTCATTCAACTCCCCTAGTACAGAACATGAAGGTCGATGAGATCATCAACATCGGCGGCGCGCCACTCTCCGAGACGAACTTGATGCCGACGCCCCAGTCCGTGGAGGAACTCACCAAGATATACTATGAGATCTACGTCCCCGGTCTCTGCCAATTTTTTGAGTCCCAATGGTTCAACTTCAAAAGCCAGGGCCATAATTCGATTTCCATCTTTTTACAAAATAATCAGCTTATCTCCCTTCTGGGTGGTTTCCTCGTGTCTCTACATACTGTCAATGCCGACCCTAATCACACCTTGTACTGCGGCCACCTGGAAACCCGTGTCGTCTGGGCCCTGGCGAAGCTTGCCTACACGACACCTTCAGGGGTCAACATGCCACGCGACGACCCCTTGCCCGAGGATAACGCCAGCGAGGTCCGGAACCGGGTCTTCGTCTTTGAAATGCTTCTGAATGGCGAGGTCCTGGCGACAAACCCTCTGATACCACCACCCAGAAATGCCGATCAGCATCGACGCAAGGAGTACGAGTTCTGGTACTCACTGGCCGAATTCCTGCGGCTACCCGACCAGGCTGGGCGGGAACACCACCTCCAGAACCTCCGAACCCTGCTGGATGGCCGGGAAAACCGCGACATGCTCTACTCGCTCGCCATAATACGGGAACTATCACCACGGTTTGAACCAGGCTACGAGAATAGGATTCCGGACCACCTGGACGAGGGAGAGTCTCGCAACAAACTTCACGTTGCCACTCAGTTCATCAAGGCGGAGGCGTCCGCTACTGGTGGAACTACCAACGTTGTTCGTCAGCTTGCGCTCTTGGCCGCTCGAGCACTCATCAGCCCCGGGTTCAACATTGTGAGCAAGCACTAGGATCTCTTGCCACCGGTCCCGGCCTGGGGTGCAGAAGCCCAAGGAGTCGAGAGTGGAGCGTGTCTAATCTATACGACTATTACCAAACCGCTAAACAGGGGTTAATAATAATCTATATCCTGGCTTCTTTGTGGAATTACTACATTCATGGCGTCTATGGGAGGGGAAGGGGAAGGGGAAGGGGAAGGCGGGATTTTCACACAATATGGGCGTTAGGACTTGCGAGGATGATTGGATGGGTATTGGGAAACAGGCACTCACAGGCACTCGGGACACAATTGTACTGTAGCATTGATCAATGGGACGGGTGTCTATTATTCCTGGAGCAACCAAAAATTGGGGGGAAGGGGGGAGGAAGGAAGGAAGGATGGTGGGTGGTGGATCACATGAAGCTATAATCTGATCTTAAGAGTCACAGGTCAGCTTCAGGCATGGCATGGCATAGCATAGCATAGCATTGCATTGCATTGCATTGCATTGCAAGGTTCTAATTTACAACAACTGGACAGGACCGTCGTCAGGGGCGTGTCTACAATAACAAATAACAAGCATCATCATGTCAAAGATCATGACCGAAAAATACAGCTGTGTGTGTGTGTGTGATATGGGAAGCATGGCCACTCTTGTGGTGCGCCCGCCTCAACCTAACCTTGAGGAAGAAGACGGGTTGGACGGATTGTGTAGGTGTGTGTGTAAGTGAAAGTGAGAAAGTGAGAAAGTGAGAGTGAGAGAGAGAGAGAGACCAGGCCGAGACGAGCTTGCCTACGATGGGCCTCTCTTCTTGTGCTTGAAGATCCAAGGACCAAGATCCAAGACCGCAAGATCCAAGAACCTTGGAAGATGACTGACTGACTGACTGATCTGACTGATGGTCGTTGCGAGCCGGTCCGGCGTTGATCGGACGATCAGTGCGATCTCGGCCGAAACTCCACACTTCTCACTGCAGCCAGGCTTATGTACATTGAACCTCCAGGCTGTGTGAATCATCATTTATGTATGAGGTGTTTGTTTGGTTGCTCATTCGTTCATTCATTCGTTTATTGCCCTGCCTACCTAGGTACTGGTCAAGAGAGGACGGTGCCATGGTTTGATGTGAGTGAGTGTGTATACTAGGCATAATATTTTGACAAGAGCCATTAGACAGGTGGGTTATATTTTACTCTATTGTATCCTGTTTCACTCTGTTCTGTCCCTGGCTTCTCATCAGCAATGTAATGTCTCTTATCTATTTGTCTTCACTCGCATCTCACCCGCGGACCATTGCATTTCACCGTCATATCCTCATTATCCCCCCGCCTGGGCTATACCACTTTCCACCACCTGTGTTCTGGTTTATCTATCGTCTATTATGTCCCCGAGATATCGTCATCCCCTCTATCTTGCAATTGCGAGACTACACAGGGGACGGGACGGGGACGGGGTCATGGTATTCCGTACAATGTCCCGGACATCTGCTTCCAACATGATCCGATCGATATACAATGACACCCATACAATGACACCCATACAATGACACCCATACACACATACACGCATATACACATACACACACACACACATACAATATACACACATATACACACCATGATCGGGGACAATGGGTATTCAAGATCTTTGATCTCGACATCTCGGCAGCCCATTCAATCATCTTGCATATCTTGTCCTCCATTCTTCGAATACCCTCCCCCCTCCAGGTATCACAAGCTGCGGTGACGAAAGCTCCTCATTTGCTGTCACAGTCATTTCCCCCGGCCTTTCTTCCTATCTCTCTGCATAGATGCTACACATCCAGTATCACGGGGGGATTCATCCAATCATGCCGTGCAACGCGTCTACTCACACCATCGGCGACTTGGTTATCATGATTCCCGAAACCACCTGAGCAGACCTCCGCGGTGGATATCTGTCTCTGGTCGTCGTTCCTGTATTGAGCGTGCCTTGATGCGCTATCGTGTATGGCCCCCCTCTGTTGTCCGTTGTCCGTCGTCCACTGTCTGTTTCTGGTTGTTCTGATGGTATCTTGTTTGCATCTATAAGTCCCTTTTTGTTGGCGTCACTCTGCCGCGTCCCTTGAATGCTACCTCAATCGCAACCCTCCCAAGACATTACTGACCGCTCTATGTTTCTAGTTTTTGTTTGTTCCGCTGCTCAATTCTATCATATCCCGGTGGGAGGCAAACACACTCATGAGACGGCTGTTTGTCACTGCAAGGAGGAAATAAATTAGTAGCATATATCCTGTATGTACATCCTGCCCTCTACCAAGACAACAATAACTAACTGACTACCTCCTAGGTAACTTTAAGCTTCTGTGGGCTGTACCCCGAAAGAGTCGTCCCCGTTGTTCAAGTCTCCCTTCCACATCTGGAGACAAACCAATAACTACTGAGCGACAGAAGAACAAACAACCCACCAAAAAGCCACCATGTCACGTCCCAGAGTGCTCCAGCTCGGCAGCGTTGAGCACGCCCACGCCACCTGGGCTAGCATCGGGTCCGTCGCCGACATTGTCGTGCCCAAGTCCACAGACCGGGCCTCCTTCCTCGCCGAGGCCGCCTCGGGCTCCTTCGACGGCTGCGTGGTCGCGTACCGGACCTTCGGGTCCGTCTCCAACACGGGGCGCATCGACGCCGAGCTGATCGCCTCCCTCCCGGCCTCCCTGCGGTTTGTATGTCACAATGGCGCGGGCTACGACCAGGTCGACGTCCCGGCGTGCACCGCCCGGGGCATCAAGGTCAGCAATGTGCCCACGGCCGTGGACGACGCCACCGCCGACACGGCCATCTTTCTCATGCTCGGCGCCCTGCGCAACTTCTCCCTCTCCATGCACAACATCCGCCTGGGCAAGTGGCGCGGGTCGGTCGACGACGGGTCGCTGCCGCCGCTGGGCCACGATCCCCAGGGGAAGGTCTTGGGGATCCTGGGCATGGGCGGTATAGGCCGGAATCTGGCCAAGAAGGCGCTGGCCTTTGGCATGACGATTCGGTATCACAACAGGACCAGGTTGAGTCCAGAGATGGAGAGGGAGTGTGGGGGTGCTGAGTACCGGGATTTCGAGAGCCTCCTGAGGGAGAGTGATGTGTTGAGCCTCAACTTGCCCCTGAAGGTGAGCCCATTCCCTTATTCGATACAAAGACCCCTGCTTGCTTGCTTGCTTGCTTGCTTGTTCGCTACCAAGAGAGGTTATATATGTGTATATGCGCGTATGCTCATGAGAGAACACAAAAACAACAGGCCGAAACCCGCTATATACTCTCCACACCCCAATTCAACCTCATGAAACCCGGCGTTGTCATCGTCAACACCGCCCGCGGCGCAGTCATGGACGAGGCCGCACTGGTGGAAGCCCTCAACTCTGGCAAGGTCGCCAGTGTCGGGTTGGATGTGTATGAGAACGAGCCCCAGGTACATGAGGGCCTGTTGGCCAACAACAAGGTGCTGCTGGTGCCTCACATGGGGACCTGGACGGTCGAGACAGAGGCCAAGATGGAAGAGTGGACCATGGCCAACGTGCGGAAGGCTCTTGACGAGGGTCGGTTGTTGAGTCTTGTCCCCGAGCAAAGGGACCTGGACTGATTCGGGTCATGTAAATGTAACAAAACAACCCATCACGATATGCACATAAGGGCCAATTAGATATTTGTCTGACAATGCGCCGGGGCGCAAGCTCTGTTCATTCATATCGCGTCTAGTTTATCAGGCTACGTTGAAGAGCCCAACCCTTGGTTCAACCTCTAGCCACCAGTCCCCATCCTCGGCGGCGTCAACTTACGGACGATCCGCCTTTACATTGCTAAATAAGCCCTTCCGGTCGGGGGATATCAATGCAACACAAGTGGTATATGTAACCAAACGCCGTTTTTGTTGAAAAAAAGCAAGCTGTTGCCCGCCCAACCTGGCGTCCGTTTTTTATGTGCACCTGACCGACCGTATTCGTTGAAAATGAGCAAAAGACAAGAGGGGGAAAAAAAAAAAACCAATAAAAAAAAGATGCCATCCAATCCAGAAAGATCATCCATGATCGTCATGCTGTTGAAAACATTGCTTTTGGTATGCCTTCTAGCGCAAATCGGCACTCAAAAAAGTGCCGAGGTATTAAGGCAAGGTCCGCGGGGTTGAAATAGCCGGGAGAATGCGCGTATGTACAAGGGTAATAACTTAGTAGCGGTAGCTGTCAAGGTGTTAGTTGGTGCTGCTCCAGGAGTGATCAGGGAGGGTAGGGAAGGGGAGACATACTGGTCGCTCTTGAAGGGACCCTCGAGGGGCAGGCTGAGGTACTCGGCCTGGACGGGGGTGAGCTCGGTGAGCTCGACGTTGCAGTGAGCAAGGTGAAGACGGGCGACCTCCTCGTCGAGGACCTTGGGCAGAACGTAGACCTTCTTCTCAAGCTTCTCAGCCTTGAACTCGACGTACTTGTCGGCAAAGGCCTTGTTCTCGTTCTTGAACAGCATGATCTGGCCCAGAACCTGGTTGGTGAAGGAGCAGGACATGACGAAGGAGGAGTGGCCAGTGGCACAGCCGAGGTTGACGAGACGACCCTCAGCAAGGAGGATGATGTGACGTCCGCTGTTCATGAGGAAGCGGTCAACCTGGGGCTTGATGTTCTGGACGCTCTTGGCGTTGGCCTTGAGCCAGGCAACGTCGATCTCAATGTCGAAGTGGCCAATGTTGCAGACGATGGCGTCGTTGGGCATCTGCTCGAAGTGCTTGCCAACGAGAATGTCACGGCAGCCGGTGGTGGTGACAAAGATCTGGCCAAGGCTGGCAGCCTTGTCCATGGAGATGACCTGGTAGCCGGCCATGGCGGCCTGCAGGGCGTTGATGGGGTCGATCTCAGTGACGAGGACACGGGCACCCATGCCGTGCAGGGCCTGGGCGCAGCCCTTGCCGACATCACCGAAACCAGCGACGACGGCAATCTTGCCAGCAATCATGACGTCGGTGGCACGCTTGATTCCGTCAATGAGGGACTCACGGCATCCGTACAGGTTGTCGAACTTGGACTTGGTGACGGAGTCGTTGACGTTGATAGCGGGGACAAGCAGCTCGCCGTTCTTGAGCATCTTGTACAGGTGGTGGACACCGGTGGTGGTCTCCTCAGTGACACCGAAGCAGTCCTTGAGCATCTCGGGGTACTTGTCGTGGACGAGGTGGGTCAGGTCACCACCGTCGTCGAGGATGAGGTTGAGCTTGTTGCCATCCTTGAAGGCCTGGAGCTGCTGCTCGAGGCACCAGTTGTACTCCTCCTCGGTCTCGCCCTTCCAGGCGAAGACGGGGACACCAGCGGCAGCAATGGCAGCGGCAGCGTGGTCCTGGGTGGAGAAGATGTTGCAGGAAGACCAGGTAACCTCGGCACCGAGAGCAGTCAGGGTCTCGATGAGGACGGCAGTCTGGATGGTCATGTGCAGGCAACCAGCAATACGGGCACCAGCAAGGGGCTGGTCAGCAGCGTACTTCTGGCGGGTAGCCATGAGACCAGGCATCTCATTCTCAGCCAGCTCGATCTCCCGGCGACCGAAGGCGGCCAGGGAGATGTCAGCGACCTTGAACTTCTGAGCGGGGGCAGACATTATGAAGGTTGTTGTGTGGTGGGGATAGGATTAAAGAGGGGATCTGGAGAGAAAAAGCATGAGAGTTAGCTGATGTGTATATCAAGACAGTCAAACCGACGGGACGGTTCTTGGTCTTCCTCCACTTCCTCCACTTCTTGATACAATCATCCTCCTCGGCCCAAAAGTCTGAGGTCCCCGTCAAACCCGAGAGAAGGCGGGGAATGGGACATGGGAACAAGAGAGCAGGATTGAGCTCGAGATTGGAAAAGGGTGGGAAAGAAGCACAGATAGACTTACAGATTAACAACAATGTGCTGCAGATGAGATGGATGACTTGAGCAATTGAAGGGATGGAGACTTCAATTGTGGTGGGATGAGAAGAGAGAAGAGAGAAGAGAAAAGAGGAAGAGGAGGGAAGGGAAAGATGGAAGTTTGGTGATAATGGGGAAAACGGGAAAAAGTTGGGTGGGGCTACTGCGTGCGGACATATGGACTGGCGAGGGAGGGGGAGGGGGGAGAGGGGAGGGGAAAACAACAACAACGACAACCACCACCACTAGGGAACCACTGGGAACCACTGGGGACCACTGAAAAAAACCACTGAAAAAACCACTGAAAAACCACTGGAAGAGAACCACCTGGGTACTCCAGCGCTGGGGACAGTAGCAGGTTTACCTTGGTCTAGCCTACCCTGGCCTACACCTGGCCAACACCTTGGCCTACTAAGTACCCTTACTTAAGTACCTAGTCTAGGTACTCCCGTAGATACTCCGTCCCCAAACAGACAAGTGGCACAGGACCCTTGAATTTTCTTAACTACGGATCCGTACCTTGGCAAACCTTTTAGCAGGGGGGGAAAAAAAACCAAGAGAAAGAAGCCCCGCCTAAATGGGTTCAAGTTCTTCCACGTTGACCACACACTTGCTTGGCTTGTACTGGATCCTCTTGATTGTCCCCGACTCGGTCAGCGATTCAGATCTGCCAGTCTGCCAGTCCAAACAGAAGCTGAAGCTGAAGCTAAAACCTTGGAAGCTAAAGCTAAAGCTACTTTTAACTAAGTACCCAGGTAAAGCTGACCGCTCGAAACTCACATCCAGTCAGTCCTCTTTCAACCTGTCAGACGCTATATATTCCGCTCATGTCAGATAGGCTGAGTGAGGTATCATGTCTTGCTTTTCGAATCCGGAAAAGAGTAAACATACCTAGGTAGGTATTGTTGGCTTCTCAAGTACCTATCTACCTACCTTAGGAGGTATCTAGCAACCGGTAAATACCTACCAAGTACCCAGGCATGGCATACCTCACAGACTGTATGTGCATGTGTACACCTGGCATATTCCATGGTGACAAAATGATAATATGTAAACGGCAATAGCGAAACCTCTCTACAGTAGATATTTTGGATACCAAATCAGATCTTGGGACGAGAAAATGCATTTGCGTACTTGAAAAGTAGCCGGGTGATTGTTCACGGCTCTTCTGTAGATTTCCTGAGCTCACTGCTGCATCAACTGACTGACTGACTGACTGGCTGGCTGCCAATACGATACTGCCCAGGTGGTTTCAGTCCCTTAAACGGAACACCATCAATCCACATCCTCCCCTTCCCCACCTCGGTTTTATTTCCTCTGGTCTCTCTGTCTCATTCATCAAGAGGAAGAGTCCATCATTATACCATCCTGAACGCCAGACCTATGCAGCCCATAGTTTGACCCTCCCCGGCATCCCCACTTTGGGCCCTTCACCACCTTCATAAAACACCCTTTTCCTTATTTTTACTCAAGCACCATCGTCTACTCCGGAACCATGTTTCCTCTCACGGCGAACATCTTAGCAGTGATATTCGACGTGAACCCATCCACCTGCCTGCTGTACTGCTCCACCTGCTTCGCGTTCAGCATGCCCTCCAGGCGGCTGGGCTCTGGGGGCAGCTTGAAGAGCCTCTGCCACTCGTCCTCGGGCAGGATCGGCTGCTTGGCCGCCGCGCGAGACGCGTTCTCCGCCTTCCGCTTGGTCTGCCATGCCGTGATCTTGACCTGCTCACGGGCAAGTTGCCTCTGGTAGTACTGGTGGTTGTTGAGGTCGGTGTAGTGCGCCTCGACGCTGTCCAGAAGCAGGTCACACGTCTTCTCCAGGAACGGGTCGATGGCCAAGTCGAGGGTGTCAATAGAGGGGTAGTGTGGCACCTGGACGTTGGCCCGCTCGATGTCGGAGAGGGATTGCGGCAGCTCGACCTCTGGGTTCGTGGGAGGCATGGGGAGCTGGTGCATGTAGGAGGTGAGGAGGTGAGAGTTGTGGATGTTGACGGGAAGCTCGAGGAGGATATCCTTGTAGGTAAGTTTTGACTTTTGAAGGCTGTAGCGAGAAGGCACGCAGGCGTTAGCAAAATGGCTGTGTACAAAAAAAAGGTGGTGTAGAGGACATACTTCTCGGTGGTGAACTTGTTCTCCTTGTAGGCCGCCATGAAGGTGCTGGTCAGCTTGAAGGCGCGCAGGTTCAGGGAACCCTGGGAGCTTCGGCTGACGTCGTGGACCAGGGCGACGACGCTGTTGTTTTCGCGCTGGTAGTGGTACATGTTCTCAACGAAGCCCAGGTTGACAAAGTTGCCCATGGTGGCGCTGGTGTACCAACCAACGTTGTTGGCATCGACGTTGACCTCCTTCAGGTGCCTTATCATCTCGTTCTGGTAGTTGACGTTGGCCTTTGAGCGGGGGGCGGCGGCAGCCAGGCTGGAGGCGTCGTTCTGGTGGGAATCGGCGCTGGCGGCATCGGCGGTAGGGAAGGGGAAGGTGTTTGTGACCTCGAGGATGCCGTTGTTGTCCATACCAACAAGGGAGCCGGTCGCAGTCGTAGGGAAGGTGGAGGAGCAGTGCTTGGTGATCTTCATGACAACCTATAGTCGCAGCAAGAGGGACTGTCAGCCATGTGGTCTTCTAACCATCGCATCCACCATCACCACATCACATGCCATGCTGGCATCGACGACCTCATAGCTAGCCCATCGATGTATGCATGATAAATGACACCACACATGATAGTAGATAGGTAAGGTAGGTAGGTGGGTGGTAGGAAGATTAGGTAGGTTGATTGGGTGGGGCAGTGTTTTGTCTCTCCCTCTGTGTGCATCTCTCTCTCTCTCTCTTTCTCTCTCGCAGCCTCGTCTCTCGACCGTGATTGAACTGGGATATTATAATAACTCAAAAAACTCACCAGCGCCTCAACCTGCACCGACTTGACGGCATCGTCCTTCTTTACGTCCGCCATATTCGCGGTCGTTTGAGTACCTGGATAGTACTCTGCCGTGTGTCCTTTGGTCACGGGGATTTTCGTTCTGACAGTTGGCTTGTCGCCGAGAATCTGTCCGTATTGAGAAAGGCGGCACTGTTGATGTCGAGTTGAAGATATTTTGGAGTGGCTCACTGTTGGCACAGTTTTCGTGGGCAGCGCGCCGGAAAGTGAAAAGCGGTGGGTGGAACAAAGAGTGAGACCAGTGATTGGCCACATTGACAAGGACCCCGCCAGCCCAGCCTTGGCCTGGAAGGGATTAGCGGGTAACAGGGGCCATTACGCTTAACCCCACGCCCCGCACAGGTACGTACCTGCACAGTAAGTCCAGTATTCTAGGGCTCCCAGGCGTTCAAAGTCGCTGAAGCCCGCCTGAAGCCCGCCTGAAGCCCGCCTGGAGCCCGCCTGGAGCTACAGGAATGAAAAGTCCGCCTGGACAGGCCGTGAAGAAATCGTCACCAATTGAACTGATGCGGTTCAAACATCTCACACTTCATCCCACCCTCATCCCACGAAAACCCCCCCACGCCAATGGTGCAACTGGATGTCATGCCATGCCATGCCATGCCATGCCATTTAAATGACACGACGGCCCCCCCCGTGGAGAGAGCAGAGCCTCAACTTCTTCTGAACTTCGTCTACAGACTACTACATACTATGACACTAGATTAAATGATCGATCCTTTCAGTTATGGTCACTCTCCTTCACCAAACCCAGGTTCCATGGTACTCGATACCAATATATCAATCAGTCGATCTACTTGGTTGACATGATGGATCAGCACGGCCAGCATGATACAATAACACGAACCTTCTCAGTTCTGTTCTCCTCCGCCATGGAGTTACTCTTACTCCATAGGTGTTCTGCGGTCATCTTGTCGTAAGTTAAATGATAACAATTGGGCTCCCTTTGCGCCTTGCCTATACTGGTTGGGAGGAAATTACAGATCAAACACATATACACTCTCTCTCCAAGACTCGATGAGAGGAAACATGCTTCGCCTTCTGTCTAGGAATTCCAATCGGTGATCTCCCAACTCGACACACCATCCCTGATGACGAGTTGGTGCTGGTCGATCCTCCATTCCGCATACATCGTCCTTACCGCCTTCACTGCCTCCTTGTGAGCAGGTCCTACTCCTCCTTTCTTCGCATCTTCTCGGGTCCTCCAGATGCACGTCGCCAGATTGCGAAGATCCTGGTTCGGTGTCCCAAACCAATATCTGTTTGTGTCGCTTGGTCAGATGTCTACGTCCCACCTCTCCCGACTGTAGAGGACCTTGTTCATGGAGGACACTTACTTGAGGAAACCACCACTGGCTGTGGCTTCGGCATGTGCAGCCTTGTCGAGGTCACCGAGGTGGCTATAGTCGATTCCAGGCACGTATCGAGAACGGAACGCCACAATGTAGAACGTTGTTTCTCTCCAGTCGTGCTTCCGGATAGTCGTCAACTCTTTTACTCGGTCCATGACTTCGCCCCAGTTGAAGGTCTCCAGGTATGGCGCTGTGGCATAATCCTCTCGGAGGCATTGCATGTCAGCCAAGGCCTCTGCCAGTATTTGGTTCTCGACATCTAATGTCTCCAGGTCCAGCAGATGTTCCTGCTCGACGTACGGAGACATAACGATGTGTCGGGACGTCTCATGCGGGAGAGTGTCGGCGGACTTTTCATGCAGGATCGGTCCTTCAGCGAAGCTGGCCTTGCCCGCCGGCATGTCGTTGATCGTCATGGTGCTCAACACGCCGTGTCTAATCCTCGAAAGATGGTCGGTTGTGGGTCAAACAGTGAAGGACGATCTGTCTTGGAAATTGGCGCAGCGCTCTGTGATCGAGGGGAGTGCAATGGCTATATCAATGGAAGTGGAAGATGGGTTGCTATTTGTGTCGACGTGTTTCCGCAAGAATCCGTGGTAGCGCTCCGTGGTCTGCGAAATGGCCCGCTGGAAGACCATGCAACGTCTCGAAGGTTAGGGGATGTTGTCTATTTGCAGAAAAAGCCTCTAGGCCAGCTGCAAGGAAACCCAACGTGCCCAGCAGCGGTGAGGCGGAACCTCCGAAGGGTGACGTCCTGGTGTCGGCACAAGCTCTTGTGAAAGCTGTCGCAAGAATGGCGAGCGACGATTCTGGGCCGTGCAGGTACCAGATGAGCCAGAGGAGATTTTTAGACCGGGAAAGCTGCGAACAGTAAGATATGTGTATGTATACACAGTAGTCCTGGGTCGCAATGCTTATCAGAAGCTCTTGACGCTCAAGACGGTCTGATATCGGCAAGTCTGTTCTCACTGGTTGTCACCTCACTCCTCTTTGATAACTGCTCCTGCATTGCAGTTCAGCTACATATATCTCCATCGTTGGGCCGACCCAATTCCTACTTCTCATTGCCGAGGGCTCTGGAAATTTCTTTCAAGGTACCAGTAGTCCAGTCTGTGCGAGTGCCAGGTCCTGGCGCTTGTGTCAATTTTTCGGTGGTTGTATTTTTTTCTTCTCTTTCTTTGGCCTTGACATTTTCTTTTTTGTTGCGGTTTGGCCCTCGCCTTTGCCGACGGGATCGCGCCATCGCCTCCAAGGCTGATGTTACTTTGGGGAAGCGTCATCCCTTTAGAGTTTGACAGGCCCAAGACCTGACTTCAAACTCTACTAAGCTCTATAGTAGGTTTCCTTGTCTGTCCGGAACCTCACCGCCCTAAAGTACTTGTAGGGCCAAGAAAAAACGGTTCGACAAGTGCCCGGAAATAGATCTTTCAGTTTCCCACGAACCGAGTCATTCCCCGGGTGCGCCTGAGAGGAAAGGCTTAGGCGAGACGTGGCAATGCAGCCAGTATCTGCTCGATAATGGGCCAACACTGAGATTGGGTGTTCCGCGCCGGGTTACCGTTATGCGACCTTCTGCGACTTGCTGCAGCCATTAAGAATCGTTGCACATCCTACTACGTTATGCTGGATGTCTGCCACTGTCCGCGAGGATCGGGATGTCCATCGCAGGAAATCACCAGGCGTACGGTAACACGCGCTTGAGGCACATGGGAAAGGCTGTCGACCGCAAGAATTTCGAGTGGTATTGATAAGCTTGCGTCTTGTCTTCTCCAATCGTTGGCAAGATGCTGTGGACCACAATCCTGAAGGACTGGGCCTCGAAGTCAACCATGTCTCACCGACTGCATGATAGCTATCGCTGCTTCATTAGTGGCTGCATCTGCCGTAATGGAAACGCAGCCTCCATGCAATGGCTGCATGTGAATGGCAACTTGGAGGAGCATTGTGTCGAGGGCAGCCGCAATGTCTGCCTCCCTCGCCTAGAGTGGTACCTATATACTACCATGCTGTTCAACAGAACCGGGGGACCCTCCTATTCAATACCGTCATATCCCCTCGTCCTCAACACCCTCACTCGACCCTTTTAGCCACACCTTTGCAACCTCATACGTTCCCAGGTACAGCCCGCTTCCCAATGCGGTCCAGCCGGCACGTAACAGCCCGCCCCTGAACAGCCCCTTGACACCGCGCTCTTGATAGACCAGCTTCGCAACCTGCATCCCACTCAGCTGCTGTCGTCTCGCCGCGCGCTCCAACCGCTTCTGGGTATCATGGCGTTCCTGCCCCTGCTTCCCTGCAGCCGCTGCTTTATCACCGGCCTCCTTCCTGGCCGCCCTCTCCTCGCCCGCAAAGAGCATCATTCTGGTCTTCACAACATCCGTCGGGGCCGTGACACCCGCCGCAATGGCACCTGACACGGCTGCGCTCGCTCCATTGATACCTCCCGTCTCGAGCAACCCGCGCGCCAGGGCCCCGGACTCGACCTTCCTCTCCCCACCGCCCACACCACCGGAGCCGTCTTTGACAGTCAACACGGCATCGTTCCGCGCGTCCCGCCACTCCCAAAGCCGTCGTCTCATGCCCTCAAACATGGGAAACTGCAGCGCCGTAAACGGCAGGTTTCTGGCCGCCAACGCAGTGTACCCCGTCAATAACCTGTGGGCTGCGCCATATAGCCCGCCGGAATTCGATATCATCCTCAGGGCCTGGATAGAAGTGCTGTTCCTCCAGCCTCCCCTTCCTGTGGAAGTTGTGTTGTGAGTGCCGCTGGAGCGGATCATCTGGGCATTCTGCTTGATCACCTCCGCAGGCGTAAGTACAATACATGATGCCAGCTCCGCGGTGCCGGATGATAGCGAGTGCACCACTGGCGTGGGAAGGGCGAACCCATCGGGTAAGTGTCGGGAGAGACCCGAGTAGAAGGTCTTAGAGGCCTCGTAGGTTGTGAAGAATATGCCGGCTGCTGGAAGCGTGGCAATGATCACGCTCCCCACGCCTTGATAGAGTCCCCGGAAGACATTGGTTGGGGCCTGCTTGACAGTACCTGAGCGTGCGAATGTCTTGAGGTAGTCCTGGCTTTGATAGCGGGTCTTGATGGTGTCTAGGGGGTAGACCAGGAGATCAACGGTGAAGGCAGCCGCGGCTCCTGCCTGTTGATAAGGAAGAAGGGACGTTAGCATTGGGGAGTACGGTTTGGTTGCGTATCGCTAGATTCGTGGTGGCCTTCTTTTTGGTTGTATCCGCCTCTTGTGAGTCCCTCCAACAACCATCTTCTCTTGAAAGAATGTTTGTTCCGGGCCAACTGCATGTACCAAGAGTGGTGTCACACCATCAAGACCTTTGTACATAAGATATGCCATCCCAAAATTCGAGAAAATATACCAGGCAGGTGAGGACAGAAGACAGGGGCGGCTGTTGGTACATTCTGATAATATAAGGTAAGAACCTGACGCAAAACACTTACCACCAAAATGTCTGTGTTCGTACTGGTCATCTCATGGACGAAGTGTATACCTGATGGAGGCGGGAGGAGCAGGTATGCTTTATTTCTTTATAATCTAATTATTATAAGGGGCCCCAGTTCCCCCGGCCCTCCCCCGGAACGTTGTCGTCTTTATCATTGTCAAGTGAGTGGGCCAGGAACTCTCTCTATGTCAATGACATCAGTCCTCCCCGATGTAAGATGCTGAGTCATCGATGAACGCGTAGCAGTAATATAAATAAGTACTCATACACGGTTATCGAGGATCCAAACGAGAAGTTCCCCTGGATAGTTCTCGAAAATATCAATATTTCTTATGAATATGGGGTCACATTGGGGCCAAGCATCTGTTCACATAAACTCATAACTTTTAAATAGTTACTTAGGGTAGACTGTAATATACGATCCAAGGGTGTGCTAGTTGGACTTGAAGTAATTCACAGCAATCACCTCCCCCAGCCCAAGCTTCTTCTCCCACTCATCCAGACTCGCCCACATCCGGCTCCCAACCCCTAGAGTCTTCCCATCCTTGGGTGCAAACTTCTTAACACCATCAAATACATCTGGCTGCTCATACAGAAAGAAGACATATCGATGCGGCGAGCTCCCTGGTGGTGGCGCCGGACCGATGTAGTTGGCAATGAAGGGTTCTGACATCTCCAAGGGAGCAGAAGCCTCTGTGGATATGGCGACCTTGAGGCCCGATTGGGCCCAGTGCAGGATGGGCCCAAGTTTGTCGAAGGAGGGGAAGGGCGCGTCGAGGTCCAGGGCGATTACGACGTAGCTTTTGGACGAGGAGGCGCTGGGGAGGGTGAGTTGGGGTGGGGATTGGGCATCTGTTGTGTGAAAGGAAGGAAAGACATGGTCATCAGCCATGTTCCAATGGATAACTGGAGCGGGGTGATCAAGCTGAAGTGAGAAAGGCACATGGAAACTGGAGAGACTCACCGGAACGTGGGACATATTGGCCCGGCTCAGTGATGTTGTGCTTGCCCACAGTCAAGCCCAGGACCTTGGACGGGTCCTTCTTGATAAGGTCAAGGCCTGCCTGGATGCTTTTGTTGGATGGCATATTATCATGAGCCAGTCAAGTCACTGTGATGTTGAAGAGAGAAGGATGGTGAGAAGGCAGGGCTAACAGAAGCGGAACACAGATTTATCTTGGATATGGTCAAGTCAAGCAGTGGAACGGGACAAATTGGTGAGGAGAAGTGCTACATGTAAGGGGTGGAGGGGAGGGCTTTGGGGTCAACAGGACAGGTACGCAACGGAGATTAGCACCACTCCATCCCTTATTAAGTCCGTGAATACTGGTATGCCCAGGTAATACACCACGCCATTCCTGAAGAAACCCACTCTCCAAAATTGACTGCTCCTGCTCTCTCTCATCTTTCCACACATGCATGCTTCTCCGGATAGTTGACAGTGTCGACTTGGGCATCGCCGGCGTGGCCCAGGTGGTGAGGATAGCGCACGCAGGGATGTACTTTTCATTCTCGTGAAGCCCCCAGGTCAACATTCTAGATATGTTATTACGTGAATTGCATTGCTTTCCCTCGTGGGGTGGGGGGGAAAGGCGGGGAGAAGCGGCCAGGCATGCGGCCATGATCAACGGACTACATCGTTTCACCCGGGTTGTTACTCAAACTTCAAGATAGAACTCCGGATATACATCTGGCCTCATCTGAGTATTGGTGTGAATATCAGTCACTATATGCTTTGATTTGAAGGAAAGCTCCTACCTGAATGAGTTGAATATGTATACCACTAATATATATGCCACAGTACTGTGTTTACTGATATCTAAGAGAATCAAGGAATTCGAGGATGCTACACTGTTATATATATATTCTCAAATATGTTCTTCGTTCTCTTTGTGCAAAGTTGAGAAGAAGCAGAATGAAGGAAACAGTGACGGAACTGTTGTCCTATGCTTGTAGTCCATATATATCAACGCTCAGCTACCAGTTGGATCTCCCCTTCACCGAGAGAGTAGTCGAGAAGCTACTCCCTGATTGTCCAATCTTGGAGACCTCAGTATGAATCTCCAAGCCGAGCCGTCGCTGTAAGTCAGACCATATGTACCTAGACCTATGGTAATGACCAGGGGGGCAAACCAGGGAATAAGGTGACATATCAGACGTCGAAAGTTGATCAGTAGTACACATGTGAGTAGAAGCTGACACAGTGAGTGCACTATGCCGTCAAATGCACTACTAGAACGCATTATTGTTTCCATTGCTCATGTGCCCTGGACGTTGCTCATCCAAGTACATATGTCTACTGCTTAACGGCACGGAGCCTGATGATTCGTGCTGAGCAGAGTTGTTTCGATCGGACTGTCCTGGGTTTCCATCTCTTCAGCCTCACCAGATTGGCCCCCATGTAGTCTTCAAGTATCACGTAGGATTTTATATGGTTGGATCACATCACAGATGTCCATTTGAGTAGAGAGCTAGCCAGAAGCAAGTTTCTATTTGGTATTATACGTATATAAATGATCACACCTAACAACGGACCCCGACAGATTGTCCAGTCCAACGACCTCGCATTCGACTAGAATTTCCGGGCCAGCTTGGACCTCGCCCTGATCTGAGGACCGAAGAAGTAGAGGATGTAGACCAGCGCAACCAAACCGAACGAGATGAAACCCAGGGTGGCCATGGCCCACCTGGCGCTCATGTTCTCGAACATGGCGATACCGGCGTGCGCGCAGCCGGCGGCGATCAGGAACGACGGGATGAGGAAGGCGGCAACTGCGGAGGCGGCAACGTTGGGGTACGAGTCGGTCAGGTAGTTCAGCATAGCCAACCAGAGGAAGGGGTCGCAGATGGCCAGGAGGGTGCCGGCGATGACGGGCGACCACCAGTTGACGCTGCCATCGTCCGTGAAGGCGAACCACAGCAGGGAGATGGGGAAGCCCCAGACGCCGACAAGGGAGGTAAGGAAACGCGCCTCGGGGCGGTTGGTGCCGTGCTTGAGGCGATCTCTCCTGTACAGGTAGGTCTGGAGGGGCACAATGCAGAACATGATGGCCACCTACTTTGAATTAGTTTCTTTTGCCTCGACTATAGTTTGCTTCCCAAGGTTGGGAGGGATGAGGATGAGGGAGAGGGGATTGAAGGATGGTGAAACTACTTACACCCACGACGAAGTTCAGATATGTCAGATCAGCACCGACATACGACAGACCGTTGTTGTACACAAAGACGGAGAAGATTCCATCAAGGTAGAGGAACAGAAGACCGTACGCAAAGCCGTTGTACATTCCCAGGAAGATGACAATGGGCTCGGTGACCATGATCCTCAGAGCCATGGTCGAGATGAACTTCATCTCCTTCAGCACATCGATCTTCTCCTCGGTGATTGCGACCTCCTCGGGGTGCTCGGCCTGATGCTTCTTGATGGCGTTGGAGATGACAATGCGAGGCAGCGTCTCCGGGAGGAAGCACATGCCAATGGAAAAGGCACCGGCGATGATGACGTTGATCCAGAAAATCCACGGAACGTCCAGGTCCGGCCTGTCGACGATCCACTCTCCCACGACGGAACCGATGGAAGGGCCTGTGTTGGCGGAGGCGACGAACAGGGCCATGGGCTGTCCAGCGCCGTCAGAGTCGCCGAACATATCGGCGATGGTACCAGCGACATTGCACAGGGCCACGCTACCAGCGGTTCCGCAGAGGAACTGGAAGATGATGAGCATGGGCAAGTTCAGGGCCTTCGCACAGCCAATGTTGAGGAGGGCATAGACGAAAATCGCGACAACGTAAACCCATTTCCGGCCACCGATATCACTGCGCCAGGCTGTTAGCACTATTGTTCAATCCAGAACACAACAGCTCACACACCGTGACACCTCCGTGCGCAAAGACACACGAGACTGTTGCGGCGCACAAATAGGAGGGTGGTCATGGGGGAGGTTTGTTGGAGAGGACAAAGCTCTCCAACAAAAGACTGGTAAGTAGTAGGAGTCTGAGACTTACGACAGGGGGCCGAGGAATGCAGGCCCAATGGCAGTTCCAATGATGAACATGGACTGGCCAAGGGCGACAACCTGAGTTGTACCACCGTATTTGTCCTGGATGGCAAACTCTGCGCTGACATAGCTGGTGGTCGTGAGGGTAACAAAGACCTGCAACAGGCAGTACCAGAAGACGACAAACCACTTCTTGAAGCCGCCCCAGTGGATGGGGTGGTAGGCGTCGGCAGTTTTGACACGCTGCAGGGCAGCGAGGGCCGGGTCTTCGAGGCTGGTGTTGTCGGGAGTGTGGTGAGCCATCTTCTCGATGTCGGTCGTCTCCTTGGTAGTCTCTTTCTCAGCCACGGGAGGCTGTACAACTGTCTCGGTCGCCATTGTGCTGTACCCTTCTACTATCGAGTTTGGGGTAAAGTTTGATCACAACGGCCCGGATCTCTCGGGAGGACAGAGAGTCGAATTAGACGGGACAGGGGTGGGGGGGGAGAGCTGGAGAGAGAGAAAGAGAGAGAGAGAGAGAGAGATAGATAGAGAGAAAGGGAGAGTCAGAGTCAGCAGCCGCGACAAGTGACTGCGCAACCTGTGGTTGAGGATGACCTCGCGTGACGCGTGGGAATTAGGAGACGGGAAGGAAAAGACAAGACATGATCCAGAAAATCCGTGGAGGACCGGGAAGGCCGCTTCTTTTGAATCAACGGCTCGTTACATGGTCACACACAAAGTAACCTACTTAGTACTGTACCCCGTTATATTCTTCTAGACTGGACTAATGCAGATGCAGATGGACCCTGGACTGACTTGACTTGACTGACTGATTAACTGATTGCCTGACTGACTGACTGACTGACTGACCAGTCTGAAAGTAATGTGTGTGTGTGTGTGTGTGTGTGTGTGGTTATGTGGGTGTGACACTCCATTGTACCCATATGGGCCGATAAGATCCGTGGATCCGTTACGAGGACAAAAGTCAGTCCAGTCAGTCCCTAAGACAGACAGACAGTCAGTCAGTCAGTGAGCCACAGCAGTTAAGTGACTTCTTGTCAGTCAGTCATTCAGTCTTGTCACTTCCTGTACTGTAGGTAGTCACTTGTGCCTTGACTGCCTTGACTGCCATGACTGTCTGAGAGAACCCTGAGAAGTTGGTTTCCGTAACTGGCCGTGGTAACACATTGAAATTTTCTTTATCTGGGGGCCGTTCGTCACTAGCACCAACAAGGGAGCTGGGATTGCAGCCGGTTCAGTCATGAAGGAATATGATTGGTAAAGGACCAGTGATAGCGGATCGCCCATTACCGAAAGGCGTGGGATTCAGGTCCCGCATCCTGGATGGCGTCGAGATAAGCAGTGTGGGCTTTGTGGGTTTTCTTGTGGGTTCCTAGTGGATATGCTTGTTTTGTGCCTTGCTGTTGCTTGTCAGGCTTGTCTGGCTTGGCTCCCTGGCTTGTCTAACAGTAATGTGTTCCTTCGCAGGCAGTGCTTCGTTATACTAGAACCTTTGTTGGTGCGAGCCGTTGGTCCATCCTCCTCCTAGCCAGGGGAGTAGTGCAGTGCACTGCATGAACGGCCATGCCTCGACAGGGCAGGATGGCAGGGTGGCCAAGATTGAGACGCAGAATGATACCATGTACGGCGTAGTCTAATAAGACAAGATCGGATCACCGTTGCTGCAACTAGTTAGTTTGCCTCCCATGGCTTTTGGCCCTTGGTCGGGACCAGTCGACTTGAGGCAGGTCTTTTGGTGTAAGTACTCAAGTAGATAAGTACCCAGCTACCAACTACCAGTGCTGGCCATGTTGTATGCCCAAATCAAGCTGAGGATCCCGTATTGATGAATTATGTACGGAGTATCACCTGGTTCTTCATGTTATATATGTGTAGTGTACATAGTAAGGTATCCTCCTCCTTCTGTATGGATCCGTACAGTATAGACATTATAAATCATACACTACATACCCAAGTGCGGACTCGGTATACCGGTGAAGGACTCACACTCAGGTGAGGCTTTATTCAACAAAAAACTAAAAAACTACTACGATCAGCCCGCCACTGGTCATAGCACCATGTAATTCGATCCGTAATAGCGGCATGGTCAAGGGCTGAGATCTACATTGTGCACGATGTGTAGTGTGGCCTGTGTGGTAAAAGATCCGAGACACACCAGGACCACACCATTGACACTAGCTAGGTACATATCTATCTACCAGTCCACAATACATACCCTATAACGGGAACTCGGGGACTTTTGACGTCGACTCAGGCCCTCGGGACAAATAAATTGGGCCCGAAAGGGCCTCTCATGCCTCTCAGCCCTCCGTTTAACCTCTCAATGTCTCTCTCTCGGTGTGTCTCCCCTGAACGGAATGCGGCCGACTCCACCGCTCATGTCCGAGCATTGTGCCGCCTCCAGCAACGTATCACGCCGGTATCTGTTGCCAGAATAAGAGTTAGATAGATATCTATCTTCACTGATATCGAGTGCAATCTGTAAGAGAGAGTGTGTGTTACGCATTTCTATCAGTTAGGAGAAATAGCCAGAATTCCAATAACACATTAATGCCCAGCAAGTGGGCAACGCAACTATTCTCGCCTCCCCACCCCGAACTGCCGATGTGTCAAACTGTGTCAAACTGATGATGACTCCGGAATGTGGAGAGCTAAGTCTTCATCGAGTCGTGCCATATGGACCACCTGCAAACAGCTCCGTGCCTTGTGCTCGGAATCCCGACTGCTTGGGTCCGCCAAAGTTGGCAGGCCACTACTGTACAGTATACTACACCACCCTTGAGTAGCACTGCAACCGCACCAAGACAACGGCACACATCACATTCCAGAAGGGGACTGGGGGCCTGAACACTCGCATGCAGCACCTGCAGAGAGCTGTCACATCTCATACAATAGCCATGTCTCTCCTCCACGGCGGACCCGAGCACAAGGCCGCAGTCCGTTCCAAGGTCTGGACCGAACTGCGCAAGGTCGCCTACCCGGATTCTCGTTTTCACTTCGACTTCTCCAGCTTCATCACCGACTTCGAGGGCTCACAGGCAGCCAATGATAGACTCTTGGCCCTGCCTGCCTTCAGGGGCTGCAGTTGCGTCTTCATCACGCCGGATAACTGCCTCGAGTATCTCCGGGAGAGAACCCTCGAGGCTGGTATCAAGATCTTGATCACGACCTATAGCATCCGACGGGGTTTCTGGCTTCTAGACCCGGCCGAGATCGATCCCAAACTCTTCAAGTATGCAGCTACGTTGGACGGCATGGAGAAGGTTGGCAAGCCCGTTTCGTTGCAGGATATTGTTGCCATGGACCTCAAGGTCGGCCTAATGGTCACAGGAACCGGCGCCATCAACGAGAAGGGCATCCGCTTCGGCAAGGGCCACGGCTTCTTCGACCTGGAATGGGGCATGCTATTCACCATCGGCGTCGTTAATTCCAATACGGTGACGGCTGCAGTCGTGCATGACTGTCAGCTGTTGGCAGAAGAACTCTTCCCAGAGAGTTTTGACACCGTGTGCGACCTCGTCGTCACGCCGACGAAGCTCATCGAAGCTGACATCGCCAGCAAGCCCACATGTGGGATCCTCTGGGATCGGCTTGAACCTGGTATGCTGGAGGACATTCCTCCTCTACAAGAACTAAAAGATAAGGTTTCCCGGTCCTGAAGCAACCCCGTGGGACCAATTGCAAGCGTTTGGCTGTCCTGTCAATGTGGCCCAGACTGGGAATAGTCTGCGCCGGAGCTCGACAACGTATGATAATACAGTCCCTGAAATCCTCAGTACAGCTGGCCGTTAGTTAGGAAGTTGGCTGGGCCAATGTTCGGTCGTAAGCTGTATGCCTATGATCATAACTATCGTCAGTCACAATCGGATGCATCTCTAACATGTAGTAGCAAGCATGGCAACTTTAAACAATCTCAGATATTGAAGTATGCAGGTGGACGGTAGCAACAGGACAGTAAGCAGGATGAAGACAGTCAAACAAGTCACACCACTGGAAGCAGCATTCAGAGGTCTGGCAATGCCACTTTTTCATTTCGTCCTTGTCTCGATCTCAAGCTATTCACGAGCCTGTTGTGTTATCCACGCCTGTCAGCAGACAATTCCGTGTTTCCAAACTCGGCACAAGCTCAAGACTTCAGAACAGCCCATTTCGACTCGACTGAGCGAAGCGTATGACGAGGCAGCTTCTGTATGAACATCAGTTCCCTTCTTCCCATTACAACCTGGGACAGGTAACCCACCTCTGAGATCTGAACCCAGGAGTGGCCTCGGGTCTTCATTTCCACAAGCAAGTCAATCTCATACTCGGTCCAGCAATTGCGGATAGTACCTCGCAAGTTCGGCTGGGAAGAGAGAACAGCAATGGCGCTCGGTGTTGAGACTTGGCCGCTTGGACCAGTGCCGTTGTCGGTAGTTATGATGATGTCTTTGTTCTGAGTGTTGACGGGAGTGACGGGCGGCTTGTTGGAGGAGGTGATTGGCACAGCAGTATGATCAGATACCTGACAAGAGAGAGCACACCAGCATCAGTACATACGAAGTAAAACGATCTATCATCCAGCTACTTACAGTGTTCATATCCTTGGTGAATATCTTGTCCTCCTCAATGCAAACGAAGCAACTGTTGTTCTGGCAACGGTAACCTGCAGTCACCATCTCGTCGATCGTCAGATACCTGAAAGCATCTGGCCGGGGATCCTGCCCCTGGATGTTGTGACTGCAGCCAGGACATAACAGCCGCTGATCTTGTTGCTCAGACATGATTGTAAAATGTTTCGAACTGAATATGGTGAAGGTTTACTAAAATTGCTCTGGAGAGTTGAAAAGCACCGAGAGTACAGGAAATCAAGCCCAAGGCTAGAGGCTCAGATTATCCATGGTGTAGAGCTCGAAGACAGGCTCATCTGAAGTCGCTATTGATTGCCCAGTGGAATAGAAAGTTTGGACGAAGTCAATATTCAATTCACTCTACAACCTGGCCATTGAAGCTTCTAATCCCATGGAGAGTTGGACCTGGGAGGGTCGTCTGATCGTAAGGCTGACACTTATTACCTATTCACTCGTTGTCCTTAGGGAGCAGACACTCAAATTGGAGTTGAAGTGATTGTTCCCTTATCGACTAGCATTGTGGTCTCTAGGCACTCGATCTCTGCTGCAGCGAATGATTCGATCTTGATTCTCCCATCTTCCACACCTATCATGAATAACTATGGCCCTGGCTCTGCAAGGCCTACTCTGGAGGTCATGATTTTAGGTATCGTATAGTCTTTCGATTTTTACGTTTATAGTAATGAATCAATCGAAACGCCATAGCCATTGAGACAAACCTTCCCGACGCATGTCAGTTCCAATGATCAGGACCAATCCAGCGAAGGGACCGGCGAATATCAAGTTTACAATGAACTATATACCTAGGTAGCCCTTTGGGATACGGCAGAGGTACCCGTGCGAGAGGTTGACAATTAATAGAGTTGATAGTTATGGTTCATGCGGTTGTTCAACCAGGTTTATCGAGATTTCTCTATGGAAATGTGCTTACATGTGCGCTTGCCAAGCTGGATCCGCTGTTGGTCGTTGCTAGAAAGCAGGGTCAATTATGCTACAGTATGTGATGGTAACAATGCTTGCGAGTTGTGCTCTCGATAACAATGCCCATATGATAACAACAGTGCCTTGAAGACTGAGGGAAGGCGGCTCTTCGCCTACAGCTTCTTGTCGCCCAATGTCCCGTCGAGAACGCAAGCAGGATCAGCTGCGCATCTCCATGGCTGATAAAACAGCAGACCGTGTCGACTGACCTACCCTATGAGCCCTGGCGTGGGCGGCCTTTTGTGAGAGCCGCGAATTTCGCCTCAATCGACCTTGCGGTATGGCGAGGCAGTATCTGATATATTGCATTTAGTGTGGCGCATACATGAAGATTGGGGGATGCATACATACCTGCGCTATCTTGTCGTTGCCGTGGCCTTGAGCTTTCATCTGCATGATCACGTCGATCTCATGCTCTGTGTACCGGTTGCGTATTGATGCTCGAGGTTTCTGAGCCGGGGTAGAGTTTTGCCTCCAGAGACTCTCACTGGCAGTCCCCGCCGGGACGGGACTGGCGTTGGGACTGGTGTTGGGACTTGTGTCGGGAAGAGTTGACGGGGCACGAATAGGACTGTAGACGGAGACGGAGACGGGGACAGGATAACCGGTACCAGCTGGGCTTTGGAAGACACTAAAGCCCTGGCCGGTAGCAGAGTCGGGTGTGGCTCCCAGGAAAGGACCAGGGCTGCCGATGAAGGGACCAGTGATGTCGAAGGGGCTCACGGTTTCAGAGACGGGGACGAATATGACCTTGCTGTAGGGCGCCCAACCGCCATCACTCTCTGCGTGTTGGAGCTGCTGTAAGGTATCAGTCAGTAGGTGCCAGTAAACTGTTTCTATGAAGATGGCAGTGCTCACATCATCGCAATCGGCAATGGCTTGGTCATTCACAAAAATTGGGGTGACAGGGTCACTGTCGATAACGGCGGTCTTCAGATGGCGAATATCGTCGTTGTCATCTTTGTCTTCTATTGTTTGAATATTAGTATCAATTGAACTTGTAAGGAGGTCACGATTGGTTTTGACTGCTCGTCTTACGACTGGTTGGTTGTGGATGCTGGTCCCCAGGGCCTTCGCCCTTGGCAATCCAGTTGTGTAGTTGCGGCTGGCCCTCGATATAGATAGGGCAAGAGAAGTTGTCACAAGTAAGGTGCCGTTCTCTCATCTGCTGCTGAGTAGCGTAGATGAAGACATCGCTGAAAGGACCATCCTTGGGTTGAACCAAATCGCAGTGACAAGATGGACAAAGGATGCGCTGCTCCTCCTCCTCCTCCTCCATTGTGCTTGTCACTGGTTCGGGCAAAGTTTCAAGTAAAAGATGACGGTAGGTTCACTGACCTTACAGTAGAGCTTGGTCATGGCTCAGTTTGCAAGACGGTACAACGCAGGTCGATAGAATGTTTGTGGGTGGCTCAAAACAGATTGATAATCGTCTGATACCTAGGGTAGAGATAGCTGTGGCTGGAATAGGGTACTTATAATCATTGAACATAGAAGGTACATGCACAGGCACCTATACATGAGACGAAAGGACTTGAATATTTTCACTGTGATTTTCAGTAACTCAAAGCCAGTCCCTTGTGAGCCTACACTATGCCTTTTGCCTCCCTTCATCGCTCAAGTAGAAAGGAAGAAAATATAGTCTTGAATTCTTTCGGACCTGAATTTTGATGGGCAGCATCTGCAAATCGTGGGTTTTGATTCTGTGGAAATGAACAGGACTACAAAGTCAACAAAATAATACCAAGTGGAAGAACACAGATAATGTGCCATACAAATCTATGCATCTTTCTAATCAGAGCCACAGACGAACAAGATGACATATATCGACAAACCTAGGCTTTATGGCAACAAATTGATAACGTTTATCATACGTGAAACTCAACGGGGATATGTATCTGTTTGTGACTGAACAATCTAAAATCTAGTTTCTATGGTATAGGTCTGGTTGCATCGACTGGAAGCAAGTGCTGCTTGCAGATGTCTATGGACTATCTTATTATTCGGTCAGGTTAGCGCCCTCAGCAATGCTCATCTGGTCTTCAGTAGATTCAGCATGCTCTTCACGGAACTGTAGGTCTCCCAGCTTGACTCTCCTCCTTGCGTCAATGTACATCATGTATTCCTGGTAGGTGTGAGGCATCACTTTGACGTCCTTGGGTACAGAGAAGGTGTAGTTGAACTGGCCTGTTGACTTGGCGTTTCCATGCTCCACGTCTGAGATGAAGTCAGTAAACCTGATGCCGCATGAACGAATAGGGGATGTATCCTCGATGATGTGACATACCTCTCACTTTAGAGTCCACTCGCACGTGGATCCGGGTCATAGGCTTCTCGGGGTTCTTGTGCTGCGGTTCGCTTCCGTCCTCCTCCAGCTGTATGGCATTAGCAAATACTTCCAAAGGACCCAGACGGTACTGTGTATGTACATACCAGAGGTGGATCAGTATATGCTACTGTGGCGGTCAGATACAGCACACTGCCGACTGGGACGGGGTTGCGGAAAGTGCAAGGGTCGGCGCTGATAAAGGTGGGCCGGGCGTGAGCGAAACTGGCAGCACAGCAGAAGGCGAGCTCGAATGTCTGCTTGAGATGGAATCCTCCAAAGATCATAGTTTGATGAAGATTGCGGTACTTTTTGTGTGTGACGGGATTAGCATGTAACCTTCGAAGGGAGGAGGGTGGTCCGTCTAAGGTACTCACCTGCGGCTGCATAATGGAAGCGGTTGAGATCTGTGTGGTGGACATGGCAACCACGTTGGAGGGCTGGCGAAGGCTATCGTTCGGGTCGTGGTATTGCACCTGTCTCAACCAGATCTTGTGGATCAAGGCCGACTCCGGGTCGTCGGGCTGGGTGGCCAATAGGGACAACTTGCTCAGCTTCTTCTTGGCCAGGGACTTGGCCTCTCCGGCCTTGAAGATTTTCTCCTCCTCGGGCGTTTCACAGATGAGGGCGGGGATATTGGTGGGCTTCTTGGTCTCAGGGTCCAGAGCCACCATGGTAAAGGTGCAGGTCAGCAACACATCCTCAGGCTTGCTAGGCTCCCCTTCCGGCCGGGCCTTTGCAACGCGGCATGTGATTTCGACACTGCTCCTGCCAGAGGCATAGGTGACCTGACCGGAGTACTCGAGATCACAGATTTCTGTCAGGGGGTGTGCTATGGTGATTCGGTCCAGCGCCGCAGTCACGGTTGTGACACCTGGGCCAGTGTGCTTGTAGATGACAATGACCTGGACATGGTTAGCCAAAGAGAGTGTGCGAAAAGGCGAATATTTCTCGTCGTACGGATAATGCGTCCAGATCCATGAAGATGGTCCCCAACCTAAGGGCAACAGTGTGTCAGCCAGCCAGCCAGCCAACCTTGGAACCAGCCAGACCCGCGTCTTGTGCGTCTGAAAACAAGGGACCATACCTGATATGTCCTGAGGAGTTGATGTAGGTGTCTGACAGCCAAGGATCCCGACCAAGAGGCAGAACCACCCTGTGGTAACTGTTGCTCATCTTTCTTGGACTCAGATCGCGCTCAGCGGGCTTTGGCTCCTCGGGCCCGGTACCCTTGCCAGCCTGCTGTTTGCGGAATGCCTCAATCCATGGAGTGAGCATGCTGTTGTCTGTGAGGCCATGAAAGACGCCATCAGTGCCACGAGGGGAGGTTGTCTGCAGCGATCGAGCTTGGACCTGGTCCACGATGCGCCTTGGACGACAACGGGAGAGCAGTCGAGACGAAGCCCGCGAAGCAGCCCCCGCCGTGACCGCGAGATCCGTCAATGTCCTGGTAGTATGCTTCATTGTAGTAACAACAGTCCGCTCATTACTTTGAGAGTGTCACACTCGATGTATTACCTACTTAAGTATTTCACTTCTGTTACCCAGGTATGATAGGGTAGGTATGATATGGAACAGTCCACTCACAGTCCTTGGATTGATAAACCTTTGGGCTCCGAATACACAGCACAGTTCAGGTAAGATTCAAGTAGGAACGGAATCGTATTATTAGTAGTAGGGTGACGTCGACTCAAAAAATCATCTATCTTATCTGTTTATCGTTTTAGGGGGGCGGTTCAGGTTCACCAGACTGGTTTAGGGGGAGCGAAGCGGGTAAAAGCCAAAGGTTAACACATGAAAAGGGGGTGCTGGCTCCAGTTTCTTACTGTGTGTACTAAGTACGGATCCGTACTTAACATTCGAGTACGTACAGGGAGGGTACTAAACAGACAGACATACATACCTACCTAGGTAGGTAGTACCTACTTACCCTAGGGTACTTAGTAGGTATGTATGTGCTAGACATACTCCGCCCCCCACACCCCCACTGTGTCCCTTTTTTTTCACCCCTCGTCTCGCTGTAAAATATTGGGATGTATTTTACGTTTACGAACAATTACTGACTGACTTCTTTACCCGAAATATATCATCATACTTCTTCTATTCATTCTCTCATCGCCGCCCACGAATCCCACTAGCCAACTTGTCCACAACCAATCCACCGATGGTCGACTTCATGATATTCCTCTTCCCCTTTCTCGTCGGGTCCTTATCGACGGCGGTGTCTATGGCCGCAGCGCTGATGGCAGCAGTTGCAACACGAAAGCCTCTTTCACCCACCCAATCGCCAGGCCGGTTCCTCTGTCTGATTGCCTCAACTGCACCGGCTGTCAAGGCTGATTTGAC
The DNA here is from genome assembly GCA_003795315.1 of Cytospora schulzeri. Taxonomy (NCBI): domain Eukaryota; kingdom Fungi; phylum Ascomycota; class Sordariomycetes; order Diaporthales; family Cytosporaceae; genus Cytospora; species Cytospora schulzeri. Next base: position 269,755 of record LKEA01000037.1, on the reverse strand, counting down.
GGCCTGGTCCCTCCTCCGCCTAGAGATCTCGTCTTCCTCGTACTCACGATCAACACTTATGCTTCGTGGCCTTCGACGACGACCTTCTGAGCGGGCAAGTCTTCTCCGTGGCGGGGGAGACTCATAATCATATTCAGAGTCTGAGCCCGAGTCATAGTCATCGTAGCGTTGAGAACGACGAGGACGCCGGTCGTATTTATCGTTGTAGGTCGAACTTCTGTGCTGGACTCGAGGCCGGCGCTGGTCTCTGCCTCTGCCTCTGCCTCTGTCTTTGCCTCTATCTCTGTCTCCGCCTCGGCCGTGTTCGTAGTCGATATCGTCGTGATGACGGTGGCGCCCTGAGCTAGGCATGGTGACGCGATGTGCTTGCTGAGTTCTCTAGGGTAGTGACTGGGCAATGTTTGTTTTGGTGGGAGACTTGAATATCAATTAATGTAGTAAGTATTTATTTGTTTCTCTTCTTCAACTGGACAAATCTGATGAAACAGTAAGTTGGTGGAGAGACTGAGTTGAACTGAATCTAAGAGCAGGTTCAGGGAGTGGCTCCCCCGACTTCCCGGGGCAGAACTGCATAGATATATAAATACAAATACAAATACTCACCACAATTACTTACCCTAGGGTAGATGCTATGCTGTCTCACCAAGGTGTAACATGAAACAGGAATCATCTACAGATTCCGTTCGCCACACCATCAGACCATGCCCGTTCGTTCGTTGCACACAGCAAGTTGCGCAGTAGTAGACTCAAAGTTTGTAGCCCTGGAGGGAGCCACACCACCTTTACAGGATTGCCATCATCATCATTACGGCATATCGGTTATACTGACAGCCACTTATATCCCAAAACCTCAATTCTTCAGATCTGATCATGTCTTCATGGATTGGCAATATTCCTACCACAGTACAGTCATATCCGACTCAGAGCTACAATACAATGTATAATGTGGGAAATAACTGGCTACGACTGCATTTGATGACATCAATCACCAATCAATCCATCATGCAGTCAGTGAACTCTTGTTTACTGTCATGGTTCCTCCATACTCCAGCAGAGGTCAGCCAGGGCTCGCTCAGGGGTCAATGGCGTCCCCCTCACTGCCAAAAGCACAACACCCCCCCCTCCCAAACCACATGCAAGACCCCTTAAACCCCTCGACATGAGCTTACCTTCACCCTACTAAGGCAGGTCGTCCATACACCAAGAATTATTATTTACAGTGTGTAGGATCGTGTGTAGTTCCAAGTAGAACCGAAGTGCAAAGAAAGCCCACGCCCATTGACAGCTCACTGAGCCCAGATGATGATGATGGTGATAGTTAGTGGTGACCGATTCTTTTTCGGGATAATTAGCTAATATTTTCCACTGCTCGGTTTGTTACTATTACATGCCTGAAAATCAAAACCTCTCCGAATGAAATACTGTAGGTTCAAATGTTCAACTTCATTTTGGGTTCCTAAACAGAAAAAAACACGAAAAAACACCCAAATCTCGTGTTCTGTCCCCGCCTAGGGAAAATTATTCACCAAACGGAAAGTTCCCAGAGAAGTCCATATTCAGGTTCCCCCAGTCCCACAAGTTACCCAGATGTTCCAAAGGCGTCGACGTCACATCGTTCCCCGTCACTGAGGGTGGCACTGCCTCGCTGAGATGTTGTTGATATTGCTGCATTGAAGGGCGGAACCTGGCATTCGTCCCTGCCAGAGCCGGAGTCAGAGCCGGGTTCAAATTATATCCTGTGAGATCCGGACCGTCCATGTTTGGCATCCTCGCCGGGTTGAACTGCCACTCCACGTTTTGGTTCTGGCCCATGGGTCGGGGCACCGGAAGCACACCTTCTTGAGCGCGGGACATAGAAGGCGGCGGTGCCGGCATAAGTTGCAGACCACGCTCGGGGTCTTCGGTCGCGGTGGTGACCAACCTCGAACTTGACCCGGACCTACCGCTCGCCATCCCGTACAGGGTGCTATTGTCCGCCGAGGACGTCGAGCCCACCTTGGCGCGCTTGCTTGGTCCTCCCCCGAGTCCCGAGCCCAGGATGACCCTCTCGTGGGTTGTTAGCGGAAGGATGGCCATCAGCTTCCTGAGGGCGGCGGCAGAAATCACTGCCGTCTTGGAGAGGTGTGAGACGCCCTCGAGGAGTTGAAGAGAGTTCTTCAGCGCCAGGACGATGCGGTCCCGCTTGGGCAGCGAGGGACTGTTCTTGTCATCATGGGCGATGGCCGAACACAGCACCGTTGCGCCGTCAAATATGAAGAACAGGATGAAGAAGTACTTGACGCTGGCCGGGTAGATCAGCTTGTAAAACCTCTCGGCGCCGTCAAGCAGGTCGAGACAGACATCGACGCCTTTGGCTTGGAGGTCCTTCTCAACCCGGGTACCCTTAACATTGGGATCTGCCGCGCCGACCAGGTACGCCTTGAGAGGGCCCAGGAGGAACGAGTAAGCAACTACGTTGAGCTGGCACCGCAGTAGCGGTATATAGGGGTATTTCTCATCCCAGTCCTTGTTCGGCCTGATGTCACGGAGGACGGACGGGAACTCGTCCATCCACTTCTCAACCTCCCTCTCGATTTTCAAGGTCAGATCGACCGAGTTGTCACGGGCTAGTTGCTGGAAGAGTGGGTATATGACCACGCCGATTTGTGCTTGGTAGGCCACCGACGCGATAGGAGTCGGGACCTCAGGGTCAGCATTGCCTTCTAGTCGAGACGGCAAGCCAAGTCTCATATCTTTCTGATCAGTGTGCACTGGGCGTGAAAGTACACCTGACATCTGCCCTACAACAATGTTTAGTTAGTACTCTTGTGTTGATATGATCATCGACAAGGGCGGAGCGGGGAGGGGCAATTGCAGAACTGCTCAAGTCAGTACGTACAATCAGCATTCCAGATGATGCACCACAACCTCCTCCTCATCTCTCGGTCAAACTCTGACAAACCCTCCGAGTTGGAGTCCTTGTGCATTCCTGATACAAATGAACACAGTCAGTCTCAAATCCATGCGCCAACATATATTCCATCACAAGGGGAGCATCAACGGGCAAGGGATGCCTTCGAAAAGGATTTCTCATACCACTTTCTTGCGCCGCACGAATAGCCGAACCAAGGGCATGCCACGCTTCAATCATCTTGGCTTCATACTTGAACCATACCGCACCTAGGAACAACTGCTGGACCATGATGATCGAGTCCTTCACCTTGCCGGGTGATATAGCAGCACTGAGCTTCCAGGCGGCAGCATGAAAGCGTTCTGTCAGTGTCTGAGCCTTTTCGCCAAGCTCCGACTCAAACTTGTTGCGCAGGTTCTCTTCGAGGAACTGTGTAGAAGATGCGCAAACCTGGAGCAGGAGACACGTGAACTCAGGGCTGAGGCGTCTGCCATTGGTCCGGTCCTCCCACCATTCGGCACATTGGGTTTGTAATTGAGCAGGAAAACATGTGTAGTATTGGTAATTGGCGATTTTGAGGAAGTTCTGCACCAACAGGTCTGTAGAAGGCGTTAGCAGGTCTTGGTATCGCAGAGGGGCTCGATGAACTGACCACTGTACAGCTTGGGGAGAACACTTCTCAGTGCAGCTCTGGTGTCTTCGATATGGGCATCATTGCCTCCATCATGGCCACCATCGCCATGTGTAGTAGTAAGAGCCAAGGCCTCTCGTGCAAAGGAGAGAATTCCAGAATTTTGCGCATATCCCAACTTTGACAGCCCTTTCGAGAGCTCGAACTCCGGGTCCTGGGCCGGCTCGTTCGCAAGAGCGTCCCCATTTCGCTTCTGCGGTCTACAGTCAGGTCAGATAATGTCCCCCAGGATAAACCGCGAGTGTCTATACAACGTGTAATACCCACCTGTTGGTTGCAGAAGAGTCATCCACCCTGGTTGGAGGGGCAGGCTCCTTTGAAGGGAAGTGGCAGAGATGTGGGACCTTTCTGACCTGGCAGTGATTGCAGGGCCATTCGCGGCTGCACTGGGGATTTTCATCCGCGTCAACGGCTGTCAAACTGGCCCAGATCCTGGCTATCGTATGAGAAGTCAAAGCTTACCTTTTGCTTTCGACGCTGGCATTCGCCACAAGAGGTGGGGGCTGGCCCGTTCTTGACGACTTTCACGGCCACACTAGCACTCATTTTGCTGTCCTGTTTGTGTATGGTACCGAGGATAGAGCGGCTGCAATGCTGGGACAGAGGAAAAGGAGAGTATGAATAGAAACATTTCTGGATGGTGGCAGATTCCCTCAGATGTACCCCCCTTGTTCTCCTTCATCCTCGTCATCCCCCTTCCCCCAGCCTTCCAGTAATATACTATCAGACTGTCTCGGGATATCTCAGATCATAAAAAGCTGTGTAACTGATGAAGGTCAAGGCCCTGTCCCGGTAGCCTTATGTAGGTATCCGTCCGCTCTACATCCCATTTGGCTCACATGGCCGAGGGTGTGAAGCCGGGGGCTCAAGGACTCATCGAATGGGATAGAGGCTGTTGTTTGGGATCTCGATTCTTTATTGATTGGGCTGAAACACCGGAAGCCATTAGTTCGCGTTCATCACAAGAAGCAACTTCATGGATACAAAGGGCTTGGGTTCCTGCTTTTAAGCAGTTGTGGCTGAGACGACTTCTGATCCTGATTTACTATACAGCCAAGGAGAGGCTACATGGACCTCCTTGGTAGGGGGTTGGTAAGGAAGAAGGCTGTATAACCTGCCAGTAGTCTCCCACAGACCGCTCGAGTATTTCATCCTTGTGTGTAGTGTGTATTTGCCAGTGCCGTATCACGACTTGCATACTCCATAGTATTGTCCCCGACCTGTTCATCATGCGCTTGCAATCTCGCGAATAGTCTTAATGAAGGCCTCTGGGTCATGGCCAAAGCGGCCCAGGAACAAGCCATCCGCCGACTCCTTGAGCTTCTCGAACAAACCTGGGCCCGCAGATCCGCCGTAGAGTATTCGGACTACACCTTGTCGGTCCTTGACACTAGGCAACTCGCGTATGGCGTCCACGACACCCACGACATGTTCGGCAGCGGCAGGTTCTGCGGCGCCTATGGCCCAGACAGGCTCGTAAGCCAGGATCACTTCAGCATCACCCGGCACAGCAGCAATGACCGCATCGACCTGCGTTGCACACTCGCCCACGGCCATGCTCACCATCCCCTTTGTGCGCTCCCCAATGCATACTAAGGGTGTGAGACCATTCCGTGCGGCAGCGGCGGCCTTCTTGGCCGTCTCTGCATCGTTCTCACCGAAAATACGACGGCGCTCGGCGTGTCCAAGCTCAACAAGTTGACAGCCCACCTCAGCAAGGACGGATGGCGAGACTTCACCCGTATATGCACCTGCATCCTCCCAGAAAGCATCCTGGGCGCCGACCAGGATAGGCGTATTGCCTGTTTTGACTTGAGTGATGACGGAGGTCAAAGTGATAGCATCAGGGATGATGAAGATGTCGACATTGTTAGCAATATCTGGGGATGCTGAGAGTTGAGCCACAACATCAGAGACGTATTGTCTTGTTCGCTGCGCTGAGAAATACATCTTGGTGGATACGCCCACCAGACGGCGGCGTGGTTGAGGCGAGGGGGCCATCTTCAACAACAGCCCGTTGCAGAGTAATCTGATACCGACGTAGTATTGTTTAGCTCGAGGGTGAATATCAATGTGGGTTGCGGATTGACCTCGATCCACAGATTGGCGTGATTAGAGTGTTCAGATTCTCTGGTTGGCCTTTGGCTTGGGATGGGAAGATGAAGCATTTACTGCACTTGGTGGATGAGCTGGATGGTTTGTAGGGTAGCATAATAGTAGTAGCCATGAAAGGGGTCTCCATTTATATACTTCAGTACATATGTACGCACTGAGTGAAGAAAGTTAGGGCTCGGAATGAATTGATGCAGACCACCTGTTCGTCCTGCAGAACCCACATTGCGACTGACTTGAATCCAAGAACTCTCCCAAACAATCCAGACCGTAACAGTGACAGTGATCGTGACCATATGTTTTGGACGACAGAACAAGGCACACTTCATGTTTATGGGGACCGAAGGACTGGCACCTAGGTCCATCTGAGACGGTATTCATCCCAGAATCATACTTGTGATATGTTGTAAGACTCGTAACAGCCTGTCTGCTCCACGATGGCCTCGTCTACCGAATTGTCCTCGAACACACCAGCAGTTGCATTAAGTACTTGAGTAGGTGTCCGATAATGTCACTGAGCCTCAGGTTAGACATCGAAGTCTCAATCAGTGTCCTCCTCAAGATCCATGATAGCCTCGACCTTTTGGGCACTCGCACTCTTCTCATCAAACACATATCCAAGCCACTCCTTCACCAGCCTGCGAGCCAGCTCCAGCCCTATCACACGCTCGCCCATACATAGCACCTGGGCATTGTTGCTCATGACCGCCCGCTCAACAGAGAATGAATCATGTGCCGTTACCGCCCTCACGCCCTTGATCTTGTTGGCCGTGATGGCCACCCCGAGCCCCGTGCCACAGATCAACAGCGCGCGGTCGACCTTGCCATCGGCCACCATGCGTGCTGCGGCTGCAGCACGGTGTGGATATGCCGTCTTGTCGTCCGTGGCGAACGAGCCTACATCCTCGATGTGCTCCACGCGTGGGTCTTTGGAGAGGTCGGCTTTGATAGTGTCTTTGTAGGTCACGCCTGCGTCCTGTTGCTCAGCTTGTTAGTTGGTAGGCTGGGGTGAGCTATTGATGCGTGAGTACGATTGGGAGTCTCGTGGATTCTTACATCGCAGCCCATGGCTATCCTCCACTTCTTTGCCGTTGCTCCGTTCGGGGCCATGCTGGCATTCGAGAGCTGTTCAACGGCAGTGGCTGTTGCTAATATCAAGTTTGAGTCTAAGTGGACTGTCTCGGACGTTATCGCAGGAAGACCAGTCTTCACGGTTCAAGTCAAAAGGATGTCAGTTGAAACTCGCTTCGTATATCACGGGTGATAGAAGGTGACAGAGGGGGGGCAGACTTGGAGTAGAGTCTTGTCATAAGCTATTGTGACTGGATCCCCTCAATGACCAAACGTCCATGCCACCCATATTGTCGCATGTACTCATACACCGAGATATGATGTTGTGGAAAGCACCATTATTAGTGACACAGCCGACAGCCCGCATCCTCAAGCCCAGCCCGAAGCCACTCCGGGTGCTTGCCACCCGAAATGGCGGCCACTTTTCCTTTATCATAATGGTCGATATCGACCTCATGCGACAGTCCCTCCGGCTGATTTGACTGGAGGACGCTCAAGGGGTTGTTGTTGGAGAGAGGTGTGTGTGACCCCCGGGATACCCTTTACGGTAATTCGCCCAAGCCTTTACGACGACTGCAGCAACCAAAAAACGAACGCCTGCGAGATGACCCCGCTGTTCTCCGCATTATAGAACCAAAATAACCTCTCTGCAGAATTGAAATCAGTGGGGGTTCATCTGAGGAAATCTCCGGGGCAGGTGTGAGCCTCGACGATGTCCCCGCCCTCGTGTGTCCTGGGCTAGCCTCGACCGAGAGAAGAACCAGCACCCCTTTGGGCAATCCGGAGAAAGCAAGACGAGACGCAACGAGTTCGTCTGCCCCCTTGGAATTAATTGTGGAAGGGATTTAGACGAGGAGCATTGGACAGCAGCAAACGAGGCTCCCTCCCTGTCCACTATTGGAGGAGGATGGGCATTCGCCAGACGCAGCCAACATCAACTGCTGACCAAACTAACCTTCCCCGGAATAGGCTGATTGATGTGTTTCCATGGGATCTCTGGGCCATGACGAATGCCTAGCCTGAAAGTAGCAGTACATGATCTACTTCTTCCATGTATAGAAGAAAAGGGTGATGAGGGGGACTGCCTCTTATTACTCACCAGCCATGACAGACACGACACTCCGAGATCATTGTCAGGTACTGCGTAGACTTAAGGGCATCTGTTTTCCTCGCTTGTGCCTTTTCTATATTCCCTCCCTGATATCGAATGAATAGGTCGTGATCTGACTATACCTTCTGGACCCAGATTAGCACACGTGCCTACTAAATTGATACACATACATAGCAAACCCCAAACCCAGAAGCAATGTCGAGAGCTCACCTTTATCATTCATCGGATGGCCTCGTAGTCAAGTCGTTACGGGGCCTCATCTCCTACAACCCATCCCTTTGTCTCGACGAGACCAACCGTGTGGTCTACAACACTAATCATGACCCATCAAAGGTCAGCATCGTCTCAGGCGGTGGATCCGGACATGAACCTGGTGATTCTCCACGCCTGTTAAATACTTCTCAACTTTCCCATGCTAACATATGCCGGCAGCATGGAGTGGCTATGTCGGTGAGAACATGCTTGCCGCTTCCGTAGGCGGCGATATTTTTGCCAGCCCTTCTACGAAACAGATTGTAGCTGCCGTTGATGCCGTTCCGAGCGATCAAGGGACCATCCTTGTCGTGACGAACTACACCGGTGATTGCCTGCATTTCGGCCTTGCCAATGAGAAAGCTAATGCTAGAGGTCACCGGTGCAGGATGATCATCTGTGGCGACGATGTCTCCGTAGGAAAGAAAGGGAGCGGCGGCATGCTCGTTGGACGAAGAGGTCTCGCTGGACAGATCGCCGTCTTGAAGGTCATGGGCGGCGCAGCGGGATCGGGCGCGCCGTTGGATGATGTTTACAATCTCGGCGTGGCGTTCTCCCAGCAGATCGTTTCTATCGCTGCGACCCTGGATCACTGCCATGTCCCTGGACGGACAGAGCACGCCATGCTCGGCCAGGATGAAGTTGAGATTGGCACCGGTCCGCACAATGAGCCGGGCTATAAGAGGCTGTCCCCAGCTCCTTCGGCTGAAGAGCTCGTCAGACAAGTTCTCGCCTACTGTCTTGATGAGACAGACCCCGAACGAGGCTATGTGAACTTCCACCCCAGCGACGAGACAATGCTTCTCATCAGCAACTTTGGTGGCATATCTCCCTTAGAGATGGGAGCTCTAACGGACGAGGTCCTAGAACAATTGGCCAGCAATTGGGACATGGAGCCAGTACGAGTCTACGCTGGACCACTGGAGACCTCGCTCAATGCGCCAGCCTTCTCCGTATCAGTCGTCAATATTACAGCAGCGGCCAAGAATTGCTCCTATTCGGTCGAGCAGATCAAGGCCTTTGTAGATGCCAAGACGACCACTTGTTGGGAGTCTATGGCTGGCTTCCAGTCGACCCGGCGAAGTCGGCAAAACCAGATCGTCAAGCCGCCAGTCGAGACCAAGAAGGTAGTGGACGAGATGAAGGACCTCAAGGTTGACCCAATCGCGCTAGACAAGATGCTTCGGGGCGCATGCGACGCACTTGTCAAAGCAGAGCCCGACCTCACAAGGTGGGATACCATCATGGGTGACGGTGACTGCGGCGAGACTCTCAAGACGGGTGCCACGAGCCTTCTTTCTGCACTGGATGAGAATAATATCGCGGCTGCGGGCTCCGTCGTCACGGTACTCCACGAGCTGGAGGACATTGTCGAGAGCAAGATGGGCGGTACACTGGGCGGGATCCTGGGCATATTCTTCGTGTCCTTGCGCAATGCCGTCGAGCACAACGCCAAAGCCGCCCAGGCCGAGGACACGGCCGGAATCTGGGGCCAGTCGCTCACCACCGCGCTCGGACAACTCGCAAAGTACACGCCCGCCCAGGTCGGCGACCGAACGGTCATGGACACACTCATCCCCTTCGCCGCAGCGATGCGGAAGATGGACAATCTTGACGAGGGGGTCAGCGCGGCCATCAGGGGTGCAGAAGCCACCAGGACGATGACGCCGAGGCTCGGGAGGGCAACTTATATCGCTGCCGGGCGGGAGAATGGAGGCAACGGTACGCTGCCGCCTGATCCGGGTGCTTGGGGTGCCATGGTTGCTATTCAGGGTCTGAGAAATGGGTTGTTGCCAAGGAAGGATAGTGGAATCGATGTGTAGTGGCGGATGTACGAATGAGTATAAAGGGTGAGAAGAGTTCACGGGCTGAGAAAAATGAGACCTGGCTACGTCAAAGTAGAAGTTTTGCCTCTTCGATTGATATGGCCTTCCCTGGATTTTACACCCTGGGTTGCTTCCCTGGTTATGAAGACATTCAACTCGATGCGTTTTCGTTGATGAGAGTGCGACGACTGTATGTTGGGCAGCGAATATACTTTCAAGTAATGCAGAGTAGTTAAATACCCAAGCGATTACTTACTTATGCCTTGCCCGCACTTCCCAACTGATGCATATACTTCTCAATAGCTTCCTGCATCCGGTTCGTCCCTGCCTCGATAACACTCGTCAAAGGCTTACCGCGCATCTCCTCTTGAACGGCAGCATAATGCTTGTTCATGCCCTTGTTGATGTTGACCTTGGTGACGCCCCCCGCAATGCACTTCTTGAAGATCTCCTCCGTGAAAGGATCTGCTCCGTGCAGCACCAACTGTACACGATCCCCGACCTTCTTGCAGATGCTCTCCAGGCGGTCATATTCAAGCTGAATTCCTCGGGGACCGTACTCCCCGTGCACATTTCCAAAAGCAGGAGCCAGCATCTCGATCCCAGTAGCCACGAACTCCTCAGCCTCCTCAGGTGTAGTGAGCAACCCCTCGAGATCAGCCGTCGCAGCTACACCATCTTCGCCACCCTCGATCCTTCCTGGCTCGGCCTCCGCTGCGATACCTCGTTCGTGACAGTACGCCACGAGCTCCTTGGTCAAACGGAGGTTCTCCTCCTTGTCATAGTGGCTCATGTCGCACATGATGGAGTCAAAACCATCCGTGATATCCGCGGCTTGCCTGACCAGCTCGGGCGTCTGACAGTGGTCCAGATGCAAAGACATGGGCACCTTGGCATTGTGACAGGCATCTGCTGCTGCCTTCACCAGCGACGTTCCTGCGTACTGGATGGCCCACGGGAAGAGGAGCACCATTGCTGGGGACTTGGTGGCCTCTGCGGCGCGAACGGTCGCTATGATAGATTCGATGTTGTAGCAGCACATGCCTGGGATCGCATATTTGCCCTGCCGGGCGGCGTTGAGAATGGCCATGGACCTATTCTCGGAAAGCGGAGGGCGAGGCATATTCGGTGACAATGTAGCTTTGATATGAGAACCTGTTGCAAGTTGAAAAGGATGAAGTGGGAGACGGAAGCAGGAGCCTAACAAGTTCGACTCGATACTGTTTGGGCTTGTTAGGGTTTTGGACTGCCACAAGTGAGCCCAACTTAAATCGCAGTTCGGCAAGACGGCAAGACGGCAACGAAGAAGAAGGAGGAGGGCACTTTGCTGATGTTTTACCGAGAATATTGGCTCGATGGCCACAGGTTCGGTGCACCGGGTTAATGTATAAGTCATTGTGGGGCCGTAACATCATCCCGCGGGGTGAACACACCACCTGCGGCCCGCTTCATATCAGTCTGTCGTAGTATGTACGCAACTTTGGATCTTGTTGCGCCTGTTTTCTGCCACCAGCTGTTTAGATCGCCACATTTGTGTGGAGTTGCTCACACCTCAACTACTGTGTAAGAGCTCGTTTCCTTTCGAACCGCTTCCAAACAAACAGTCACCAAACAAACAGTCCCTTCGAACTCAACCAACCACCAATCACCAACCACCAACCTACCGGACGACGATGGCAGCCTCGAAACCAGAAGTAGCCTTTATTGGTCTCGGAGCCATGGGCTTTGGCATGGCTACTAATCTTGTCAAGAAAGGTTACCCTGTTACGGGGTTTGATGTCTGGGGCCCAACACTCGAGAAGTTCAAAGAAGCTGGAGGCAACACGGCATCCACGCCGGCCGAGGCCGTTGACAAGAAAGGGTTCTGCGTCGTCATGGTTGCGACGGCGCAACAAGCACAGGAGGTACTGCTTGAACGAGACCAACCTGCGGTGCCCGCCTTGCCTCAAGGTGCTACCCTACTGCTGTGCTCGACAGTGCCCGCTGCTTATGTGCAAGGGTTAGCCAAGCAGCTTGTCGAGATGGGACGTGGTGACATTCATCTGGTTGATAGTCCGGTGTCAGGGGGTGCGATACGAGCAGCTGAGGGCACGTTGTCAATCATGGCGGGTGGCTCGGATGCAGCGATTAGCAAGGGGACAGAGCTGCTGCAGGCTATGTCGGACCCGGAGAAGCTGTACATTGTACAGGGACCCCAAGGTATCGGGGCTGGCAGCAACCTGAAGATGTGTCACCAGGTGCTCGCGGCCAACCAGATCCTGTCCGCAAGCGAAGTACTAGGTTTTGCGTGCCACCTCGGGCTGGACCTGAAGAAAGCATCCGAGGTGATCCTCAAGTCTGAGGGACATAGCTGGATGTTCGAAAATCGTCTGCCCCGGCTACTGGCGCCAGACTTCAAGCCTGTCGCGAGTGCGGTCACCATCATATTGAAGGACGCGGGGATCATCACGTCGGAGGCTAGGAGATACAAATACCCTACGCCAAGTGAGTAAATCCTCTCCAATATCATTGCCGACATTATCTCCAGAAGAAGGGACGTAACTGACCCGAGAACGTCGGACTCGCAGTGACGAGCGTGGCGGAACAGGTTTACTTCACAGGCCTAGGAAGAGGCTGGGGAGCGGATGATGATGCCAGCATGCTCAGGCTGTACAGCGAAGGGGCCGGCAAACTGGGCGGAACCGTGAAGGGGCTTGCTAGCAGCGAAGACGAGAAACTGAGGCTGGTAGTGGGTCTGCTGAAAGGAATACATTTGTGCTCCACGGCGGAGACACTTGGATTTGGCAGCCACGTCGGTCTCGATTTGGATCAGTTGTTTGACTTGTGCATAAATGCGGCTGGAGGTAGTGCGATGCTGAAGAGATTTGGCCCCGAGATGATCAAGGCGTTCAAAGAAGATGCAGATAAAAAAGATATACTGGTCAATGGCTGGACCACATCATCAGGAGGCGATGGTGGTCAAGGTCTGGAAGAGGTTCTCGAGGGTCTTCAAGCTGCGGTGGATGAGGCGCAACGGCTCAAGATGCCTCTTTTCCTTGGGAACCAGGCTCTGAATATTATGCGTCTCGCCACGCAGAACAGCAAGACACCACTGGCAGCAGCAGCAGTGGTAAAGGCCTGGGTGAGCTGATGGCCTGATAGTTGTTGGGTCGAAGAATCCTCAAGGTAGGAAAGGGATAGATGGGTACTTAAGTAGGTAGATAGTAAGGGATAGGTAGATAGATACTAGGTGGATTCTGGGGTCTGACATGCAAGTAGAAGATATCTAGGTAACCCTTACCCTTACCATTCATTCATTACCCTTGTACATAATCACATGTGCACCAGACCAGTGCAGTCAACGGTTGCTGGACCCCGCCAGCCTCCGCCCCACATACCTTAATTGAGTGGGGTTAACTGGTACATCAAGTGATGTACGTAGTCAATGTACCTCCAGACGCGTCTCACCTAAGAACCGCGTCGCAGTCCTCTGAAGAGGTCTACTGGCACCACATGATCAAATCGCACTGCATCCCTCAACGTCTTGTCTGTACAATTCCGAACCCCCCTATGTACCGTCCCTATCAACACAGAAGCTCCAAGTCTCGCCAAGTCGCAGGGCCCGCCCCGGACATTTCATAGCTGCGAGTCGCGCGACGGGAGAAAGTTACCTGGGCAGCCAAGATGGAGGCTGCGACAGAACGGCATTTCTACAACCATAACGAAGACGATGAGGTACGTACAGGCTATTTTACTTACAGGCAATATGATTGAGGAGAAGAAGGCCCTTGGAATAGCTGGTTACTTAGCTTACTGACCCCTGGCGTATATGTTCAGGTCTCACAATCGGAGCGAGAAAACTGCCACTTCTGCCAACTACGCGCCTTCGCGACCCACAAGACCTTCCCCATCACCATAGTTAACGAGGCATCCGATGGCGCCACCCTCCCATCCAATTTCAGATTTATCGACCACTCCGTGTTAGGCTCCGGTGTCACGCCTGCCGAGGACGACTTCCGCGCTGGTTGTGATTGCCCAAACGAGGAGGCTTGCATGTATGCCGACTGCAAGTGTCTTGACGAGGTGGAGGGCTCTGACGACGAGGTGGGGGAGACCGACGTCGAAGTTGATAAGGAAGCCGAGGAGATTGCGCAGTGGTACGCGGACCAACGCAAGAAACCCGACTGGGCAAAACCTAGGGGCACTCGAGACGGTTCAAGAGATACTCCTGACTCTGCTGCCAATGGGCAGAGGAAGAAGCGCTTTGCCTACCATTCACAAGGAGCCAAGGCTGGCCTGCTACAGGGCTCATACGTGCACTCGCGGGCCCCCATTTACGAGTGCCATGAGGGCTGTCGCTGCAGCAAGTCCCTCTGCCCCAATCGCGTGGTCGAGAGGGGAAGGAAGGTGCCGTTACAGATCTTCCGCACGGGTGATGGCCGTGGCTGGGGAGTCAAGACGATGCGAGAACTGAAACGCGGCCAATTCGTAGATCGCTACCTGGGCGAGGTCATCACGCCCGAAGAGGCAGACAAGAGACGGCACAACGCATCCAAGGCACAGCGCAAAGACGTGTACCTCTTTGGCCTCGACAAGTTCACGGATCCGGACTCCATGGACCCACGGCTCGTCGGCGCTCCGTTGGAAGTCGATGGGGAATTCATGTCGGGACCAACCCGTTTCATCAACCACAGCTGCGGTCCGAACCTTCGGATCTTTGCGCGGGTGGGTGACCACGCGGACAAACACATCCACGATCTTGCGCTCTTTGCTATCCGCGATATAGCCAAGGGAGAGGAGCTGACGTTTGACTACGTGGACGGGCAAGAGGAAATAGAGAGCAATGCCAAGGACGAGAGGCTGCAAGGGGAAATGACGAGGTGCCTGTGCGGGAGCGCAAAATGCAGAGGGTATCTGTGGTAATGACTGGCAAATCAATAATGACGTTAACATTCTGGCGAGACGAATGCCACAACGTCAGACAGACAGACAGACAGACTGACAGACTGACAGCCATAGCTGTTGCAGACAACTGAACAGCCATCTGTTGTCATCTGAGGCGAGGCCATTCGCATTCAAGCTGCCAGATAGAGAGCTTTACGGACGGAACCCCATTTATTGGTGCTGCCTCTTGCTCCATATCTGCTTCTGCTCTCTCTGTACCTCTGCCCCCATGTGTTCCCCTTGCTTTATGGCCGCCTACGTCAGGAGGATATCTGCAGGTAGGAGGCACCTGAGGAGGGTGACGGCCGTTTCGAAATACCCTGTCATGGCTCCCCGCTGCCCAGGTGAGTAGTACCGCTAATGTGTATAAGCTTCCAATACTTTGCCTCCTCTTTCCCTTGTGCATGGTTGATTTGGTCACATGTGTAGCCCTTGGTAATCTGGTGGGCTTTGTAACAACCAACACAAAGGGGATGATACCTTGGTCATGATTATTGCCATGCCTGTCATCTGGTGTGTAAGATCTGTTTCATGGTGGATGATGAAGATGGACTTGACCAGACCTGTCTAGTGTTCACTGCCCAGGTGGTGTTCAATGTTGGGGAGAAGGAAGGAACCAACCTCACGTGCAAGAGACAGCACAGTGAATGTGAGGGGGATTGACAGGGGTTGCCCCTCACTACCTAAGTTACCTAGGTACCTATGATGTATATGGCCCGTGCAGATACCTGGTACAACGCAACATCGGAACATTGAACCCCTGGCAACCCTGAATCTTGAACCCTGGAACCCTGACGTCTGGAGCATCAGTGATTCAATGTTCAATTCTTTTGAAAGATCCACAGCTCCCGTTGTGGAGCTTCACCAGTTGACATGTACCTGAGCTTGTTGCCGCGCGGGCCGCTAACAAGCCCCACCAGCACCACCAGCAGCAGTAGCAGCATCACGCTGTTTCCGTCGGCCAGTTCCTGATGTCCTCATGCATGTGTCGACTGGTTCCAACTCACACTCCACCTCCACATCCTCTCCTCGTGCTCCCGCGTCGTCCCCTCAATCCCTTGCAGCGTCGGTGCCACTCTTTCAGCCTGGTGATTCAATATCGTCCCAACTCTTGTGCATATGTACTTAGTACTGAAGGCACAACCAGATCACCGAGTCTGAAGGATGCGACACCTAACCTGACCGACGTCGACTGTCCAACCTGCCCTTAACCGAGGTCATCGCGGCTTCCCACGTCGAGGCTTCAACTTCCAACTGACCTGGAATGTTTCAAGGTCAAGGCTTCCTGATCCAACATGGTATGCTATCATCCCATAGCCTCCTGCTCGATACATGTTTCTCCAAACATCTCTTGGTTTGGTTGATGCTGACTTGTCTCTTCTGTTGCATCCCATCAGGGCTGCTGCTTCTCCTGCCCTCGAGGGCCCAATGCCCCATATCCTGGTGCAGCTCACTCTGAGTCTGCTTCTGCCTCTGCCCGAGCCATTAATGATCCTGCCAACAATAACAACACCCCTCAGTCTCAGCTCACCTCTACCCTGTCTGCCAGCACTGCCAATCGCTCCAGCCAGCAGCAACACCGTTCTCGACGTCACCGCCACAGCCGCCAGCCTCTTGACCAACACATCAACAAGCCTCTGCGCACACATGAGTGGTCCTCTGAGGACCGCACCTGGTCGCCCAGTGCCCTTAATAGGGAGCGCGCTGCCTTCTTTGATACCCGAGTCAGCGGTCGTCAAGAGATCTGGCAGACTCTAAAGGCAGCCCTCGAGGTCCTCTGGGCCGCCGACAATGCAAGCCGCGACCCACCTGACATCCAAGATAATAGCGAAACTGAGGCCGATATCGATGCTGACGAGCACAACCCCGCTGTTGCCCTTGCCACTGCCCAGAGCATCCTTGATGCCGCAGACATCACCTTGCCAACCGGTGATTTGGCCGACGGCGCATATGACCCTCTGGGAAACTACTATCAGCTGCCTGCTCACATCGTTTCGGACCCAACCAACATCGCTTCTTGTGCCAATGACGTCGCTGCCCTTGGAGAGTCCAAGGCTGATGTCACAGCCGACGAAGACACGACCCGAGATGAGGAGGATGGAGAGCAACGGAGAGAGGAGAAGGGCAAGGCAGTTGTCAACACCCGTGATCTGGTCTCTGCCACCATTCGCATGAGCGACACTTCGAGAGACTTGAAGCTTGAAGTCGGCAAGGATGAGACTGTGCGCAGCGTCATCAACCACATTTCCCGAGAGATAGGCGTAAGTCAACCCCCACAGCCTGAAGGAACAGAGAAGAATCCACCTACTTACTAACTGAATATCCTCACTGTCCAGTACCGCCCTGGTCATCACATTCGGCTTATTTTCATAGGCAAGGTCCTGAGGGAGAACAGCTCGCTTATGGCTCAAGGCTGGCAGCCTGGAAATGTCATCAACGCCTTCGTCTACGAACTTCCTCGTTAGCAGCAGGAGACCGAGTCGCAACACACATTGATGCAAGACCAGCTAGATGAGGCCGACCAGGCCCAGACTGCACTTGTTCCGGCCTCAGTTTCCCAGTCCGAGGCCCTTCAGGCCGAAACCCCCAATGCCCAACACCGCCAGGCTGAAGCTATCAAAACCGAGGCTTCCCAGACGGAGATAGCTACTCCTCAGACTGAGGTTTCCCCGCCTCAGGACGACACCCTCACTCCTCCCCTTGAGATTTCCCAGGCCGAGTCTCCTCAAACTGAGATATCCACTCTCCAGCTTGGGGTTCCCCGATTTGACATTCCTCAGTCTGAGACTCGGCCGGACCCCCAGGCCCACCAGGACGTGGCAGCTCCCCGCCTGAATCTTCAAGGCTGGGCACCCCGCATACACTACTGGTCTGTGAGACACATGCGGCGAAGGGTCTCGTATCAACCACCAGAAGATCCGCAGGCCCAGCTTGCCCAACTATATCATTACGGTCCCATCTACGCCGTCCCTGATGCGTCTGTAGGGCGGATGCGACGCAATAGCTCTAACGCGACCCTGGCCCGCAGTCAGTGTCCTCGCAATACCGCGCCACCCCAGCGTCGCTACTCTGAACAGCTGCCGCACCGCCCACCCAACCTGCACCGTACTGTTTCGGGTACAATGACGATGCGTCCCAATAGCGACCCTGAGCAGCGCCCCCGGCGCTCCTTCAGCCGTTCGCAGTCTGTTCCTCCCCACACATGGGTCGTCACTCGAGTTCGACAAGCTGCTATTGTTGAACAGGCTTACTACAGTGAGCACCCGCAACTGCCTCGATCTACGGGATTAGTGGAGCCGCCTCGGCTGGTTTTGGAGGGGACTACTACGGAGAGCTCCTTCCAACAGGATACCTTCCAACATGACCCTAGAGCCCAGCCAGATTTTGGAGAATCTTGGACGAGCTGAACATTCACTCTTGATCAGGGTTATCACGCTAGAGGACCTATGAGGTACTCACGTCTTGGCCAAGATGATCTGGCATAACAGGCCTAAAGTTCTAGAATCTGGACCAACTTCAACATGCTGCACATCCCTTTTTCTCACCGTCGCGTTCTGCATTTGGGAGAGTTTTTGCAACCGTGGGATTACTGTTTGGGCCACGTCCCTTCATATTGTACTGAGATACCCCATTGCTTGTTCACTTTCCTTACATTTTTTATTCCTGTTTCTCCCCTTATCCCACGGCCTTTCTCTCGATGATGCGCTTTGCTATGAACGCCAGCCCTAATACTCTCCCTTTTTGATTTGATTCTCCATGTATGGCTTGAATGGCCGTGACGAGTTGAAATGTTTGAAATCTTGGGTGGTGATATTGAGCACCCTATCTCGGGCCTGAAGTGGCGTCTGAATGGCATTTGGAGCATAATAGGCCTGCCATAAAGGGCCGGAGGGACGTCCATGGAACGGACGAATACCTCTCCGACTGCCTGCTCGATATACAGCGTTGTATGGTCACCAAGAGCTCATTCGATCTGACACAACCACGAGATTGCATCTGAAACATGACACGAGACCTGGAATATTGACATGACACAATGGAATACGATGCACGACCATATTGTGAGGGAAGGGGTAGGGAGTGCGGATGGATGATCATGGAACAGATGATGAGATGTATAAACAACCTGTAATCATATCAAAAGCAGAATATTTGCTGAACCCTGAGGGCTGGGTGATACTGGTACATAGTCGGATTACTGGTATCGGTAGTAAACAACAAGGAAATATGAACTCCTGTCTTGGTCCTCATCCGCTTGCTTCGCTGTTCCATGACGTATCGGAAAGATGACTGTCCCCGGGGTCAAACATGTAGCTTGCACCGAGTCGGCCTAGTAACCTGACCTGGATCAGGATGAGGAAGAGGCGGTGACGATGAGAAGGTCATCACTCAGTAGGTAACAATAGACATGATCATGGTAGTTAGTTATTTGGCCACAAGTACTGCCTAACGCAGGCTTATCTATGCTCTTCAACCCCTTCCTCCCCGACCGACCTGCCAATCCCCTCAAGGCCTTTTTTGTTGGATTAATTCATTCACACTGTCCTGTCTATACATACTCATCATCATATCTGAACTCAAGCACCCGTCCCAATCTTGTTCAGACCCTTGAGACTCCCCAAACTCAACGCCAGACCCTGGCTGCGACTCCGTATCCGGACGAAACCGGTAATGGGTCCATCTTCACCTTCTTTCTCGATGCTAAGATTTGCCAAAGCATCCTCGCCTGTGTGGCCCTCATGTTAGTTCTGCGAAAGTGCCGAGTGTCAAAGGGTTTGGGTTGAAACTTACCAAACACGCTTCTCGCGTAAAGATTCGCGCTAAGGAACTGACAATCGCCCTTAAGACTCGCGGCGGGAGTGAGACAGTTCATGTTGGTTGCCGCCATCAACTGATCCAAGAACTCACGTAGAGACTTGGCTTTGCTGTTGATATTGACCTTGTTCTCCCACTCGAACTCCGTCCACATGGTGCGGAACTGTGTCTCCGTGCACGTAGCGGGCTGTATGTAGTCCATGATATCCACATGGAGATCGTTCAGAATGACCACATTTGTGTCCGTGCTGTGCGCACCATCGTAAACAACGTTTCCGAAGATGACGCCAGTATCTGTAGATGAGACCTTGATTGTGCACTGCACATTGTGGAAATCGTGCGGGCCCAGATTCTGTGTGGTCGGCCGTTCTACGACCTTGAGGTCTCCAAGCGTTGCGAACTCAACAGACAAATTCTGCAGGGTCTCGGTGGTTTGGTTGACAAGGAGAACATCCAGAACGATATCGAACTGGTGCACCTTGACGTAAGCCTCTGCGTACACAGGATCCGAGAATCCGGTTAGCTGGACGACCCTGCTCAGCTTCGAGCTGAGGTCCTCTGTAGCGGTGCTGTCGCCGCCAGTAGCACGCTCGAGGTCAACCTCCATTTCGTCGGATCCATCTCCCGTGTTCTTCTTGCCGAGTTGACGGATAGACACGACATCGTCAACCTGGATCGCCGTCTTTGCCTTCTCGACTGCTTCCTTGGCGGCCCGCTTCTTCTCCTCAACCTGGACCATCGCCCGGAAAGCCTTCCGTGTATCATCTAGATACACAGTCTCAAGCTCCTTGTGTGCACTGAATTCTGACAGAGCCCGTATGTTGGACATGATACGGTCAACCGAGTCCTCATCAATTGGCGCTTTGACGAACTGCGACTGTCCAACGCGGATAATAGAAATCATGATCAACATGGCTTCTGCGCGCAGAGCGTTTGTTCGGGCTTGTTCCGATGAGATCTCGGCATGTCTCATGACGAGCTTTGTGAGGGTTGCTGATAGGACCGTTGAGAGGTAGTAATCGCCATCGAGAATGAGTTGCCTCAGCGGCGGTTTCTGCGCCGCCTTCACAGCCTCTAATTTGGCAGCGGCGGACGACTGGCTGGTCAATGCTGTTTCGGTGGCGTATGTGCCGTCGGCGAGGACCCTCCTTGACCCTGTAGGGGCAGTAGGCTTGTGGTGGCCATTGACTTGGTCATTCTCTTTGGGCTTCTCTTCTTCGCCATCAACGTGATCGAGCAAGCGCTGTTCTGACGCAAGAATCGGGATCTCCCCGAGACTAGCCCTGATTCGCTTCCAAGCGCCTCGAATATCCTCTTCCTCAAGCGAGTACTCGCCGACAATCCATAGTATTCCCCTGTATACCTTGCCGGCGCGGACCTCGCTCAGTGTGTCAACCAGCCTGTGGACAATAGATGGCCGCAGCTTAGGGAACTTCTCGACGACCTCTTTGACGAAGTTGATGACATCCACGGCAGACGTGTTATTAAAGTCGGCAATGAAATCCATCAACAGGTCGACAACGCTGGCCGCTACCTCGGAGAACTTGATCGCACATTGGTGTATAGAGTGGATCAGGAGCTGACGGTACTCAGTGTTCTTCTCGTACTCCTGGTCCACGGTTTTGGACAGCTCCTTCTTGAGCAGCAAAACAACCTCCTCGACGTTCTTGCTCGAAACCATCTCGAGTGCGATGCTTAGTGCCTTCCGACGAACGTCGATGTCTGGGCTGGAAAGGACGCGCAGGATCTCCATGATCAGGTCATCGAGCACGCCCTCGTTCTTCTTCCTCAATTGGTCTACTCGGTCGAGCACGATCAGCTTCACGTTGTTGTCTGCCTCCTTGACGCTCAACTCGATAAACTTGGCCGCAGCAGCCTTGACAGCTACTGGGTTACTTGTCAAGGCTGTCAGCGACGAGGCAGCCTCGTAGACGACAGTCGATGCGCCGGCTTCAAGGAGATCGAAAATCAATCGCAAGTAGCGCGCCTAGGTCCATTAGCACATTCAGTTCCTAGCCAATGCATTTTAAAGGTTCTCCTCGTACCTTGTTCTGTGAGTTCTGAACGGCATCCTTGCGGATGAACTCAAGCTCGACCAGCTGGAGCAGTTCCTCGGCGTTGGGAATACCTTCGAAAACGGAGCTCAAGTATACCAATGCTTTCTGGTGGTCGATGCTAACAAGGGCGGCGAAAGCATTCCTCTTGCATGTGGGATCGTTCTCGGTCTCGAGGAAAAGGGCAATGAGGTCAGAGGCATCGGGTATCAGCGATGGGGAGTGCTGATAGATGGAAGCGACGGCGAATACGGCATTCTTGCGCACGTAGGCATGACGGTGCTCGAGACAGGATCTGGCGGACGAAAGAAGAGGCTCGATGAGCTCGGGCTCGCGGAGCTTGCAGAGGAAGCGGAGGGTGTTGCCTCGGATGTACTCGTTGGGATGTTGGAGATCGTTTCTTATGCCGTTGCTACAAGAAAGGGCACAATGTCAGCACACTACGGGAAGCTCTCTGCGTTTCGCTACAAGTGGCACATAATCAGGTCGGCCCATACCAGACTAGGATCATCTCCTGCTTCAGCTTCCCACTGGCGTCCAACTTGGGGCAGATCTCGTAGTAGAAGTAGAGAAGCTTCTTGAGAGCTTTCGATTTAGATGGCATGACGAAACGGATGATGTGCATGAGCAATTGGGGCATTGGGTCTCCATTCAACATGATGGTGAGGATGGTCTTCATGGTCCCAATCTTGCTATCGTCGGTGCCCTTCTCCAGCTGCGTCCGCAGCTCGGACATGCTGGGAACATCGGCGGCATTGTCTTGGTGCACCAAGCTGTACGCGTTTTCGAGGAAGGCGGACATGTTGATAGGTGTATGGGTAGCTCAGCGAGCTTCCCAGGAGTTGTGACAATGATGGCTGGACTCGGCCAGGTAGCTTCGTTCGAAGACGATCGTCGCGATGGATTGGTTGGTTTGGTCGGTGGGACTGGGACGACTAAAGATGGAGTGTAACGACTCGAAGCTCCCCTGCCTGAGGGAACTATGTACAGTTTGATTTGTATCTTTGCGATACCTGGTTGTCGAGGGTATCAAGAGCTTGATTGGACAAGTTGAGTGGTCAACTTGGGGTGGATTGCTCAAGGGCAAAGAAGGAACGGAGGTGTGCAAGCAAGTGGGAGATGTGGAAGTTGGCGCAATTCACAGGCCGAGAGTCGCCAACGAGGTATGAATTGTCTCTCTGTCAAGTCAGTCTCTCCCCTTGCTGAGATCTGGCCCTGCCTCCAAGTCCGCCCAAGCTGCTATGGAGTGACACAGTGGCACTAACAGCCTCGCTGGTCCGAGCGTCATTTTGACGGAGCGGAAAATCAAGGTGTTCCGGCAAGTACATAAGGTACCCAGTGACCCAGTGAGGTACCTACTGAGGTACGTATGGCTCTATAGCAATAGTTACCGTAGGTATATAGGTATTCAGACAGTCTGTCACTGTGTGCCTGAGTGTCATAGTACCGTATTGTTTGACTTACCTAGGTATATCTTAATGGTACGTAGTATTATTCGTATTCAAACACATATCTGACATCGGGTCTCGTGAGGTTTGGTAGGCAGTTGGCAACGAGCAGTTGGCAGCTAACCCACTACCTAGGTAGGTACAATAGTACAGAGTGCTGTACCTGCCCAGGTGGCACCTGGCATACACTATGAGGCGTATTTTACAGAAGGCGGTACCTAGGCACCTCGAACGCCGAGTCACTCTCCTTGGTACTTCCACCTGAATCAGTCTGGGGCTGAACCGCTGAGATAACTGACCCTCCCCCACAGTCGCGTCAATTGGTTTGTGAGCTTCCCTGACGTGAACCCCCCCACCCACCTTACCTACTCGCCCTTGCCTGCCGACATCTCGACCTCAACCTCGAAACCCGGTAATTGTGAGGCTCGATCGACTCTTTTGCGACAGCCCACGCCTTGCGATTGTCCACCACCGCCATCATGTCCACCAACGAGCCGTTCTACATCCGGTATTACTCCGGTCACTCTGGCCGATTCGGCCATGAGTTCTTGGGTATGATCATGCTTGCTCCCACATGACTTCCACCGTCCCGCGCACTCTCTCTGGGGATTCACCCAGGAGACCATGATACTGACAGGCTTGTCGCAACAACAGAGTTCGATTTCCGAGTCGTTGGCGACGGACGCAGCGCAGTGGCACGATATGCCAACAACTCAAACTACCGCAACGACAGTCTCATCCGCAAAGAGATGTGCGTCAGCACCCTTGTGATCGAGGAAATCAAGCGTATCATCAAGTCCAGCGAGATCCTCAAGGAAGACGACGGAAAGTGGCCCCAGAAGAACAAGGATGGAAGACAGGAGCTGGAGATTAAGGTGGGAGGAGAACACATCAACTTCGAAACGGCCAAGATCGGTTCCCTTCACGACGTCACCGAGTCCGCCGACCCCGAGGGCCTGCGGGTATTCTACTACCTGGTGCAAGACTTGAAGGCGCTGGTGTTCAGCTTGATATCTCTGCATTTCAAGATCAAGCCCATCTGAACGGGTAATTGGATGCCGGATAAATGGAATGAATGGATATGATACCCTCTTGTTTTGGGAGGAGCAGCCAGACTCGGGTTCGTTTAGCTGAGGAGGGAAGAATGGCTACTACCAGGAAGGCGAGCGGTGGGATAGGCCAACAGCGACGATCCCAAACATCACTGTCTACGGTCGAGAGTTTACTGTGTATAGGCGACTATCCCATATAGCAAATAACAGCAGTGACCGCCAGTCACAACCAGACAGCCAAGAAGATCAAATCAAACAACAACACTAGTACTACTACTACTATTACTACTACTATTACATAGCATTTGTACTGGAGGGAGTTATCTAGGCATTCTCAGGTACGTAGCAACGTGGCAGCCTGGCTGGGTACTGGTTGTTGACATCAGGACGAGGTAAGGTTTTAGTTACCTAGGTACCCAGGTAGGTATCGATCCTGCTGGTCAAAAGGCGAGTTCGGTCTCGGGTCGTCGGCCATGCCGTAGTAGCATCGAGGTCCCTAAGTCCCCTGGAAGAGTTTCCGTGTTATGTCGGGATAGTTGTGGATTGATGCGACACCGATGCCGAGGGTCGGGATGTCGGTTCCGTCGGGATGGTAGGTTGTCGGGCTCTCGAGGCTCCAGGCTCAACATTCGAGCCGTGCAGGCTTCCAGGCCTCGAGAATTGACCAAGAGGCCCATTGAATTTGTCCTGTCCATGTACACTAGATCGGCGGGTGCCACACTCACTCTCAGTCGAACCATTTCCAAGGTTGCTTTGCATGGTCAACCTAGTTGGTTCAAATTTTCATAGTCATACAAGAACTGCCCAGGGTTGCCAGGTGATGGCTTATAATTCCTGTATGGTATCAAGCTTCTCCCGTTCAAAGCCGTTGCGTTGCACCTGATATTGTAACAACGGGTTTGTAGGGGGGCATACATACGGTACGACATGCTACATACTTTAGGTAACTATTTACTAGTACATGCCTAGCACATGCAGAAGGGAATGCACACTGCCGGAGGGTTCTGACTGACTTAATAGGCTAATACGGCTCAGAGGAGGTCCCACTGGAGGTTTTACTGGGGGTGTTGCCCGGCTTACAGGAGTGACAGGGTACATGTACCTACTTGTAGGTACCTACCTAGGTATGTAGTTTAGTGCCCAGGCGGCTGCAATGTTTGCCTCCCCCCCCCCATCTTGGATATATACTACCCAGGTATTTAGGTACTGCATTACTTCCTGTGGTAATATCATCCACCTGGGCATACATACCTAGGTACGTCGATGGATGGATCATCGTCACTACTTACGACGCCTATTAACCTCACCGTCTTGAAGAAAGAAGACTACAACTACCTAATCACGTACTTTGGTATCTAGCTACTGTGTTACTGATACAGTCCGTCACGATCCTGTCGCAGTACCTAGGTATTCAGGTCGGCTTATTATACCAATCCCCATCACGCAAGCGCAAAGTATCTTTGCTGCTGCTGCTCTCGTTAGCTACCGGTACCCATCTTCGTCGCACCGGCCGGTACCTTGACGTGGCTGTGCTTGACTCGACCCTCACTCAACGTCTTTCTGCGTGTTCGCGCCGCTCCCGAGATCCACTCGTCACCTACAATTGAACACAAGTACAAGGACTCAGTCACGTCGCCACGCGCTGCTTCTCTGAATCAATTCAATCCACTGTCCGTTTCCAGCCGAAGACATCCACGATAACGATTCGATAAACCGTCCATTGACGGCGTCTGGGAACCACGAGGAGTACTTCTTGGACTCCCTGAGTATTGCATTTGCCTCGTCCCAAGCGACCACTACCTACCTCGAATTCCTCCTAGGACTTGCATACTACCTTCTTGAGGCAACGCGGCCTCGCAACCAACAGCGCGACGACCTCTTGCTATACGACTATCCACTGTCACCAAAGATGCCTACTCCATCTTCCCCCGGGCCTCAACCACCCTACAACGTCACCGCGACATGTCCAGACCCAGAAGAACAGCAACAAACACCACGCTCGCCGTTAGACTGGCACTCGAACACACATTTCCAATATCATGTAAACATGGATCTGAGGAGGGACTCGCCTGAAGATCGAGGCCTTGTGCCAGACGATACTTCGTCTCGGTCCACAACCATATCTCCTGGGCCCCATTTTGCTAGCAGCGATGGACCACTCCCCGACCTGGGTGATACGAGCCCATCGACTACCCATAGCCAGGAGAGCGTTGATTCGCAAAAGATGACAGAAACCGACGACGAGCCGGCAGATTCGCCTTGCGATTCCATACCTGCCGAAACAATCCAGACCTCGAGGCCTCGACATGGAGTGGGGACGGATGTACTTTCTAAGTATAACAATATCCATACGGATACATCTTCAAAACTCGAACATGGGACGGAGGAAGAATATGACCTGCCCAGTATGGGTTACGGCTTTCCGTCCAAAAGGGTATGTACATGCTATCCGGCAACCAAGGGGTGGGCGCATGCAGAGGATGGGGAGCAGTGAAGACCAGGAGACTAAGTTGCCATGTCCAGATCATCCCTACCTCACCATCATCATTCTTGCGAGCAGGGAGCCGATTCATCGGGACACAGCAATCCGAGAGACAGGTCTACGATGTCCAGGTCGAGATCAAATATGTCGATCTGCGGGAATCTTTCCTATGCGGTTACCTTCGTATTCAAGGTTTGTCTCATACCGCGCCACACAGTTTTCATGAAAGATTACTGACAATGTCTCTCACTTGCAGGACTGACCGATGACCATCCCACGCTAACGACGTACTTCGAGGGCGAGGTTATTGGGGCCAAATACGGCTTCATGACCAAACACGACAGCTGGGGCGCCAACGACAAGACGGATCTCTCGCACTGGTCCAAATTCCCTGCCTTCCGACCGTACTCCAAGCAGGCACGTAAGGGCTCCCCGGTCATCATCAAGGACATCGCCCAGAGCGAGCACATCTTCATGCGCTGGAAGGAGCACTTCCTGGTTCCTGACCACAGGGTGCGGACTATCAGTGGTGCGAGTTTTGAGGGGTTCTACTACATATGTTTTAATCAGGTCCAAGGGGAGGTCAATGGCATTTATTTCCACAGCAAGAGCGAGAGGTGAGTACTACATATAACCAACCCATGGACGAGTGCTACGGGGCTATGTGCAACTAGCTCTACGACCCTCATGCACGCACCCAGCCGGGGTGACACGGCTACCAGACTCTCCACATGGTGGTACCCTGCTAACGGCCCTTTAGATTTCAGCAACTCGAATTGAAACACGTCGAGGATAAGGGCTGCTATAGCGCAATGGAGTTCCGGTAATGGTTTGACGACAGGCACGCATGGAGTTTGGTGGCTGGTAATTATATGACACGACAAGGGAGACATGGTACATGAGCTTGATGACATAAAGGCAGCAGAGCAGGGCTTGACTGTGACATATGAGCCTCGAGGTTGACGGGGAGGGAATTCCAAGTTGAATGTCTTGTTGAAGGTCACAACGGTGACCCGGTTGTGGGGGTAATGAGGCTACCACTTTCTCCGATCGAGACCTACTCCCAGGTAGTGGTAGAGACACGTCTCGCGCTTGGCAAGCCGAAACAATTTCAATATTCGAAATAAGCAATCAAGGTTAAAGCCGGGAGGGGGGAGGGTGTGAAGGTACATATTGAGAACAACACGAGAAACAGCGGCCTCCCCCCCCCCTCAAAGCTCGATCCCAGCACAATGATCCCTTGGGCATTTCAGCAGGGAGAAGCATCTGCTTGGAATTTGTTGAAGTAGCCCTTTCTAAAAGGATTGAGCTCATCAGCAGTGGTCCCCTCGTGCTGCTGTGCTGCTCTTGACCGCCATGCCTCTAGCTCAGGCATCGATACGGACTCATCCGGCACTTTCCGATATGTGATGAGCCTGCGTGACCACTTGTTGAATGGCTGCACACAGACGGCGACGATCTCCAGGCACGGGTGCGTCGGTGTCTCAATCTCCTGATCCTCATCATTGGCCGTCGGCATCCAGAAGGAGAGTCGGCCACCGTCGACCAGCGTCTCGGACGCGAAATGCAGGATGTCATCCAGCATGGCGAGGAAGCTATAGGGCTTCTTGGGCGGCACGAAGTCGGGGTCCTTGTGCCTCGTATGGCCGGCCTCGACGATCCACGGCTTGCCCTCCGGGTCCCTGCACCCGAGGACCCTCAGCCCCTCCCTGACGCCATAAGGCGGGTCACACACGATGCCGTCGAACAGCCTCCCGCGGCCGCCGGGCCGTGCCTCCCCGAAGGGCAGACGCCGCAGCGGGGTGTGCGTCAGGTCGGAGGTGAAGATGTCGCCCAGCCTGGGACCGATGCCGTAGTGCTTGAAGTTGCCCCGCAGCGTCTTCTCCCCCTTGACGAGGCCCCTCTTGGCCTCGGCGCGGGAGTCGTTGCCGGAGCCCCTGACGGCGCGGCCGTCAATGTCGCTGCCCCAGCTCACGGCGCCAAAGGCCGAGCACGCGATGGGGAAGCTCCCCGTGCCGACGAAGGGGTCGTAGAAGAGCTTGCCGGCGCCCGCGAGCGCCATGTTGGCCGTCACCAGCGCCAGCTCCGAGTCCATGGACGTCGTCGAGATGTACGGCCGCTTCTTCAGGTCGAAACGGGCGACCATGTCACGGGCGCCCTTGCTGACGTGGCGGCCGAGGTAGTACCGCGTCGGGGCCTTGATTCCAAGGGGCAGGGCATGGACGGGCCACTCCTCGAAGACAGTGTACTCCTGGTCTGGATCCTTCATCTTGATGGGCCCCTTGAGGGGCAGGTAGCGGAAGGTGTTGATGAGCTCCCGGCGGGACTCGACGGTGCGCGTGCTCTGGAAGGAGTCGATGTTGAACTTCCACGAGGCGTCAATGTGCTGGGCCCAGAGGTGGGAGGAGCGCTGCTTGACCGCGTCGTGGAACTCGTCCAGCGTGTGGCCGCTGCCCCAGTGCTCGTGGATGGACTGGGTGAGGATGGCACGGCGGGCGATGCGGGCGGCCGCGTCGGCGTCCGGGGCGGTGATGATGCAAAATGGACTCTCGGGGTCGTAGGAGACGACCGTGATGGTGACATTCTCAAGCTCAGCCAGCGCCTGTAGCTCAGGGACACGGAAGGTCTCGTGTTGCTGGGTGAAACGCACGAGGAACTCCATCTTGAGTGAGTGACAGGCGAGAGAGGTCAATCCTGATTGAGAGTTAGTCATAATGGAAAAAACACAAAAGAAGCCAAAATCAGGAGGTGATTTATGTCTATCTCACCTCAGTTGGTCTCAATTTGTCGATCCAGAGAGTTTTGCTGAGAGATGGTGATAATATCGATGGCGGTTTTCTTCGGATGCTGCTAGGTAATAACGGCGTTTGGTTTTGTCAGGGGCATCTCCATCTTGTCTGGCCCATTTAGATGTAAATGCTCATTAATTCAAGTCTGGATTGACATCATGAAAAAGATTTGAAGTCGTCCACTTCTTCTTTCTGTGTATCTGCCTGGGCTTCTTTCTTTCTCATGGTGAAAAACACTGTCGACTCGGCAGCCTCGATGACTGACTCTTACAGCAACCCTAACCCTTACTATGACCCTACCCTGTTGCTCAAAGTTCTCTCAACTCAACATTGAAGGGTTGTGTGTGGATGTGCGCAGACTACCCAACAACCAAGGACTGGACGGGACATGCGAAGGGCATAATAATTAGACAGGGGAAATACTCTTGTTTTGCTCATTCTGACAACTGATCGTTGAACACACTGTTGGACTGTGCTACTGGACACATCGGTTGGCTGGGCTTCACACTTTCACTCTTACCATTTCTATCACGGTCACAACTAGGGACAATGCTCTCCTTTACAGAACCGACTGTCTACGAGAAGTCGAAGTGCTTCTTCACGTATGGCCGGCTCGCTCATCTCGACCCCCAACAGTTGCCGACATCATGGAAGAACAAGGGGAAACCGTGGTCCTCAATATTAGCACACGACTTTGTCAGAAGGGTACTTGTCATTCCATACTTCACACTCATATGATACTACCAATACTAACTAGTTCATAGGTTGATTTTGTCATGCCTCAAGACTCATGGCAAGCTGTCCAGGAGAAGTTTCTTGAAAGGACGCCCGTTCCAGAGTCCCGCCGGGTCACAATGACACTGTCACAGATATTGGAGGGCGACTTCTTCACCGAGTACATCAAGATAGGCGACATCATGATGCTTTCTCGAGGCCGAAATGATGTTGACAATGTCTTCACCTTGAAGGATGGCCAGCTTACTATGTTCCTCGACAAGGAGACATATGAGCGCGCAGGTCTAGTGGGCAAGCCTTACGGTGCCAAGGGAACCCGGGGCCTGAAGCCTCGCTGGGTGGTCGAGTTTGACCTTAGAAGCCCGTCAATGTTCCGCGGGAAGAAGGGCTTCGATAGACTTGTCTATGCTTGCAAGAACGTCTTTATTGAGCCACTTACTTGGCTATTCTGCAACGTAGCCAACAAAAGTAAGTCGCCACCTCTCCCACACTGGCACTTTGCTATTCTTACTGCATCTTTGCTTCATCATTATCACAAACTTCCTCTTCTACATTCGCCCCACTGACTTCGCCTAGCTCCCAACCCCGACCCTCTCGAAGCTTTCCAGCCGGCCAAGCGTACGTCATCTCCTCAGGTCACTGAGGCCATAGACGCTGCCGTGCCACCGCTGAAACTAGGCTCCGACATGGTTTTTGGTGCTGAATCCCAAGATGTCCCCGACTTCGCAAGCGAGATCTATGAGTGGCTATCCCTCGTCCGTCTTCAGAGTCCACGGGTGTCGTCAACAGACAATATCGATCCATACCTGAGTCGGTACCAGGTCCCTGGCGAATCAGACCAACACACTGCCTCGAGATTATGTACCGTCACTTGGGAAGGCTTTCTCTCGCCTCACTTTGCCCGCCAATTACTGGTGGACGCCATCCTCGCATTGCCATCGCGCACTTGGTTCTCTGTGGCGGTCTCCTCCTTCTCCAGGGGGTTCTCCGGGGACGCAGCCGAATCCACCTTCCTACGGCAGCCAGAGTCTCCCAGTGAATACCTGCTGTGGGATATCAGAAGCCATGAGTAGCCAATGCCAATAATACTGGAAACTGGCTTCAGCCTTGTCTAGGTCGGACATTACGGTCCTCGGCCAGCTCCTCTCCAGCGACAGCCTCCATCACTAAACGTCGGAGAGCTGCCTGGCCAGCGTCTGTATCAAAGTCCTCCCTTGCGGCTAGCTCCTCAATGCGTCTCCTGAACTCGGGGTCCGGGGATGCCTCCGCGATCTCTCCCTCGGGCATTGTTCCAAAGTTGACGGACAAGCCCTGTGGTACCGGTGGCAGATCACCACCGTTGACGCTGGTCCCGTTTACCCCGTTTGATTCCTTGCTCGCGAGGTATTCGGCAACCTCTGGGAAGTCGCCTTCCTGCTCGATCCTTTGGTGTGCTGTCTGTCCCTCATCGCCGGTGATACCAACATCCAGCCCAAGCTCTTCGACTAGCACTCTGGCGGCCTCGACGGTCTCGACGACGAACAAGGCGGTCTCGGAGTCCTCGTCGCGGAGATCGACGGGTACATTGAAGTCGTTTACGAGGGCGCGCAGGAGATCGAGGTGGTTGTAGCTTGCGGCAGCGTGGAGGAGGGAGTAGCCGTGCTCGTCTTGCCCTGAGGCAATACTAGGGTCCTCACGAAGGAGATCCAGCAGAGCAGCGGGGTTGTCTGCGGCTAGGAGGAATGGGTTTGGCGGCATGTTGGAGGCTGTGTTGCGGAGCGCTTCGTGAGTTTCGGAGACAGTCGAAGGTACGTTCGTGTTCGTGGTATGGTAGGCACAAGCTTTAATTGCTGCTTTTTTCTTGTTACTAGTTTTGTCGACTCAAGTTTGACTGACAGTGGTCATCAAGGTGGAAGCCGTGCTTAATTAACCCCAGCAACCTTGGGAACTTTTGAAGCTCAAGCTCCCCACCAAAATTATCGAAGTGAGCGGGGTCTCACTTTGGTGCAAAACCTCGCTAGATGAATACCGGTACTCCAATAATAATTCTGACCCTCAACACAATCATTCAACACCATAAATGGCATCTCCCCTCCCAACTTCCAAGGTTATTCCAGGTTGTGTGTGGCCCTGACTATGCTCTACTTTGAAACTAATCCAATACAGATGTCAAGTAATATTTCAAAAATTTAACAGCGCAACCAACATTCTGCAACTGGAGAGGACCTTGTCACCACCATACATACATGCATGCTATATTGTCGTGCCTCGACTCGTTGGGCTAACAGTGACATCTTGAGGTCCCGGTTTGAGGCCATGAAATAAACAAAGTCACCTTCCCAAGAGGCTCGGGATCCTTGAAGACCAGGGGCCTCATATGGGCCAACCTTCTACCTCATAGTATGCACATGTGGTGCGGAAGTACTCCCAATATTGTCAAGATTGGTATCCGGAAGCAGCACTCCTGATCGCACACAAACACTGTTGTCTCACTTTACGTCTTTGACCTTGGATGAGGCCAAGTGGCAGCATGCTTTTAACTTCAAGGAAATAGGTGCTGGGAGATAGCATCAACTTCCTCTGGCACACACTCCCCGTACCCGCTACCCTCAGCCATTGGGTGGCAGTTGAACGCGGGGAAGGCCCTCCCTGCCACATGTCACTCACTGCCCATGGGGTATTGGGTACTTTAAGGATGGTGGTCGGGAGGGGGGGAGGGGGGACTCGGTTATCCCACCAATTCATGGCCTTGGAGAAGGAGCCCACCCCCAGACTTGGTATAGTCGGCTCCGGATTACATTGCAACGAACGGGAGCCGTTCAACATCGTGCATGGCGGGGGAGACTCGCTACCGGGAGTGTGACCGAAGTGTCAGTCTTTAGCTCGGCTGGAAGGCCGGCGGTAGTCACTGGTCATGAGCATGGAGGAGGTAGCACTTACATGTTATGGTGGTGCCCATCCAGACGCCTCTCAAGGTCACAAACAGCTGTCTTGGGCCTCTTTCCCCCTATCTCCCCTATCTCACAATTCTACATCGTCGTAAACACCGTGCTTGTCAGTCCCGAGTCGCAGCCATGCTCTGGAAAATAGGCGAGAACCGCTCTGAGCGTGATGCTCTCGCCGCCACAACCCCGACCAACAACAAAACGATACCATGGTGGAAGGACTCTGGTCTGCGCCCGCTGAACTTTGGTCTCTTCTTCCTGATGTTCAGCGAGTTCACACAAGGCTATGATGCTTCCCTCATAAACAACGTCCAGCAACTCACACGGTGGGAAGATGGTAAACTTAACTTTACCATTCGTATATGCGATCCCTGCCCCTCTAGGAAAGGAACACTAACAGAAAATGTCACTACAGACTTCGGTCACCCGTCAGGTAGTCTTCTGGGTGCCCTCAGCGCCGCATACTGGATTGGCAATGTCGCCGGAGTCGTGTTTATCGCCAGTATATCCGACCGTTTCGGCAGACGCATCAGCCTGATTTTCGGTTCTATTCTCTGCCTCATAGGGGTTGCCATATGCACTGCCGTTATCAATGATGGTGTGTTCGTCGCCGGAAGACTACTTCTGGGTATGGGCGGTGTCGTGGTTGGGGCCATTGGCCCGGTGTTCATCAGCGAGCTGGCCTATCCTGCCCATCGGACGACTGCCACTGCCATATCCAACACAACCTACAGTGCTGGGTCAATCTTGGCAGCCTGGGTCACATTTGGTTCTTTCACCTTGACGAGCACTTGGTAAGCACTGGCCCATAGTCAGTCCAGAGTCAACCAGTCAACTCCACCTGGGCATCAGTATCATGCATTGTCATGGTCTGGGGTTGCTAACAATAGCTCCTCAGGGCGTGGAGGACCCCGACAATCATACAAGCGCTTCCATCTTTCGCTATTATTACTGGCGCTCTTGTGCTTCCAGAGTGAGTATCCAATAACCCACGACTCAGCACCCCGTTAATGATACTGATGGCATTATTCCTCTCCCTTCAAGATCCCCACGATGGCTGGTCAGCATGGGCAAGGAAGACCGAGCACGAGAAATTCTGATCAAGTACCACGCCGCCGGTGACGAGAACGATGCGGTCGTGGGATACGAGTTCGAAGAGATTAGACAGACCATAGAATTGGAAATGGCCGCAAAGAAGACATCCTGGAAGACTCTCTTTTCCACACGTGGGAACCGATGGCGATCCTTGATCCTGATCTGGTGTGGTGTCTGCAAGCAATGGTCCGGCAACGGATTAATATCATATTACCTCGGGAGTATGCTCAAATCGGCGGGTATCACCAAGACCATCGACACGACCCTCATCACCGCGACCAGCCAGATGTTCAGTTTTGCTTGCTCTTTGGCTTTTGCTTTCTTGCCCGCCCGGGTTGGCAGGCGCTCTCTGATGCTGTGGAGCATGGCATTGATGTGGCTGGTCTTTGCTATCATCACCGCAACTACAGGAACCTTTGTTGAGACTGGCAGCCAACCTGCTGGAAATGCCACGGTGGCTTTCATCTATCTCTATAGCGGTGTCCATAACCTGGGCTGGACAGGAGCGATGATGGTCTATGGTGAGTTAGCCCCATCACTGTCACTTCCTGCTGCCATATGGCTCACACCACGCCCCTAGTCGTCGAGATCCTCCCCTACGGTCTTCGAGCGAAAGGTATGGCATTGTTCTGGCTCTTCACCGGTGCGTGCGGCGCCTTCAACACTTACGTGAACCCTCTCGGGATGGACGCCTTCGGGTGGAAATTTTACTTCTTCTACGTCGCCTGGATCCTCATCGAGTTCGTTGTGATCTACGTGTTCTTCATCGAGGTAATTATGTGTTCCTCGCCATGTTGCCGATACGGGATCTGTGCTGACAGGCAGGACAGACCAAAGGACCAAGTCTGGAGCAGGTAGCGCTTCTTTTCGACGGCAAAGATGCCAATATTGGCAGGGTCAACCCGGTCGCTCAGGAGTTTTTGGGCTCCAAGGAGAAGGAAATTGAGGCTCACGAGGGCCAGGTTGAGCAGCAGCAAGTCGAGAATGTGCAGGTCAAGTCAGGCTAAATCACCAAGTCAACAGCTGAGCCTTTCATCCGTTTTCCTGAATAGTACGATCCTAGCAAGTCGCTGTTTGTTTCAGCAGATGTGTGGCTGCCCGAATCTTGTGAATATCAGCACCGAAGCATCGAGTCATCGAATGTCACGAGTGTTCTCGTCCACTTCGTGACGGGGCAGACATGATGATGTCTGTCTGCAGTCCACGGGTGGCCTCGCTGATATAAAAACCACGGACCGAACGAGCCTGGCTAGTTCCATTCTCAGCGTATTTCATTCTAAATACATAGTGCAAGCCTGTAAAACATGACAGACACCAACAAGCCAGCTGACAATGATCGAGCCCGCAAAAACGGGCACTGCCCGATCAACATCACCCATCGACCTCCTCCACTCCCACCTAGAACAACCCTGACACGACTAATGCTAGCCCTTATGTGTGCGTACGTCTACATCCCCAGTGCTTCGGGACAACGACAACAGCATCAGAGACTATGGCCGCCCGGGGATATGGAGCCCTGCTCGCTCCAGTGTCCAGTACAGCATGTACAGATGACGGGGAACAGGACCTCAGGCATAGACATGCCATTTTGGGGCGCCCAACCGATACTCGACTTCATGTCCAACATACAATGGCAGACTGTGGAGTCATCTCCGCAAATTACGACGCTTGCAGTGGACGTGGCGGCATGTTCATCGATTACAACCTTCCGAACCTCTTATGTACCTACAGCTATTCCGACGGTAGTTCAGTCTGAACGACAAGTACCATCTGTTACGTATATTTCTGCCGCAGGTCAAGCAGGTAAATTTGTCCGATGCAGTCTCTCCTGTCAACTGCTCGTCTTGTCCAGCAGCGTACTCCTTTCTCAGGGGCTGTTTTGACATGGCTTGGGATGACTCCGGCCCAGTATAGACGTACCATAGATTAATGGCATAGTATGTTCCAGCACCGTAGTCTATATTGTTACGGACCATGAAGATGAATGTGATCTTTACTCAGGACTACAGTGCCCAAGGTAGTCATGTATATCCAAATTGCTTCTTCAGGGGAAGTGTCTTTGGGTTATTACAGAGGTCCCAAGCCCCATGCGGGCTGATTGACTGACAACAAGTTGATCGGGGGATAGCAAGCAATTGGGTGCTCTTCTCTCGAGGCCCGCGGAGTGCGGGTTTCCGAGACGAGTAACAACTGACAATGGGGAGAGAAGAAAGATAATACAACAAGTCGTTATCAATTTCGAGGGCTTCTTCAGGTCAGCAACCCAATAGATGTTGCACTAACAAATATGGGTTCAAAGGTGTTGAGGTGTTAATGACTGCATCAAGAGATGGCTATACTGCGTTAACAAACTTGGCGGAAAGTCATGTCATTCGTACCGAGGCATAATCCTCCTCGTGTCAAGCAGCAGATGACAACATTTGGACCTTGGAGTTCTTGGAAGCTCCACTCGTTCCCAGTTAATCAACGTTTCCCCATGGGGAACTAAATGACCCCGTCCTACCGATGGCCGTGCAATGCTGGCACCGTGCTTTGTGACTCGTCGGACCCCATCTCATCACCCTTATCTCACAAGGTTCCCTCGTTCACAATATTCCTTGTCAGTGGCTCCCCCCCCCCTCCTTTCCAGAAAAATCATTCGTCTCGCTCCGTACTGGCCATTTGCACCTCGTCCTCTTCACGGGCTTTGCACACGGTCCGGAGGTTCTAAGGCCGACTCGCAACCACTCCGTCGTACCTTTTCCCCACCAAGCCTTGGAAGGGAAACTGAGGAAGTTCCTCGCGCAGGGATGGCTTCACGAAAGGACGTCAAACCCGTCATCATCGTCGGCTCCGGCCTTGCAGGTCTGGTAGCCGCCTTCGAGCTCAGCAGGAATGACATCCCTGTCGTGATTATCGACCAGGAGAATGAAGGCAACCTGGGAGGCCAAGCCTTCTGGTCTCTCGGCGGCATCTTCTGTGTCGACTCCACAGAGCAGCGGAGGATGGGCATCAAGGATTCTCGAGAGCTTGCAATGAGGGACTGGTTCAACTCGGCTCGCTTTGACAGGGAAAAGGAGGATTACTGGCCCCGGAAATGGGCAGAAGCATTCGTCAACTTCGCCACCGACGATATGGAAGAGTACCTCAAAGCCAGGGGCATGGGCTTCCTGTTCAATGTTGGCTGGGCAGAGAGAGGTGATGGGACTGCTGGCGGCCACGGAAACTCGGTCCCTCGCTTTCATATCACATGGGGAACAGGACCCGAGGTAGTCAGGGTTTTTGCTGAGCCTGTGCAGGCCAAGGAGAAGGAGGGCATCGTCGAGTTCAAATTCCGACACATGGTGGACGAGCTCGTCATAGACGAAGCTACCGGCAGGGCTGTCGGCGTCAAGGGCCGCGTCTTGGAGCCGGACGACTCAGCAAGGGGCGTCAAGACCAATAGGGAAGTCTCTGGGGAGTTCGAGATACATGGCTCCGCAGTGATCGTCACGTCTGGAGGGATCGGGGGAAACGTCGAGGCTGTCAAGGCATATTGGCCCAAGGATCGGCTCGGCCCCAAGATTCCAGAGCGCTTCGTTGTCGGTGT
This sequence comes from Cytospora schulzeri, assembly GCA_003795315.1. Lineage (NCBI taxonomy): Eukaryota > Fungi > Ascomycota > Sordariomycetes > Diaporthales > Cytosporaceae > Cytospora > Cytospora schulzeri. Next base: position 231,917 of record LKEA01000037.1, on the reverse strand, counting down.
ACCCGCTCATGTTGATGGCCGCATGCTGTCCATTACGGAGAGAGCAGGAGCCAATGTGATCAACAAAGACAGAATGTGGCATTACACGGAAGGATTGGCCAACTGGAACCCAATCTGGCCTGACCACGGCATCCGAGTCCTACCTGCTCCATCCTCTCTGTGGCTGGACGCCAACGGTAAGAGGTTACCGCCTTTCCTCTTCCCAGGATCCGACACTTTGGCCACACTCAAATATATCTGCAACACTGGTTACGACTACACGTGGTTCATTCTCACCCAGTCTATAATCGCCAGGGAATTTGCACTGTCCGGCTCAGAGCAGAATCCGGATGTTACAGGTAAGTCTTGGTGGCAGATTCTGACCCGCGTCTTCGGGAAAAAGGGCACAATCCCCGTCCAGAATTTCCAGAAACATGGTGCCGACTTTGTCGTCAAGGACAATCTCCAGGACCTCGTTGCCGGCATGAACGAGCTGGCCAAGGAGCGCAGCGGACCACGACTAGACTACGACAGCATCAAGGACGTGGTCGAGACACGCGACAGTCAATTCGACAATGCCTATTCAAAGGATGCCCAAGCAATGCTCATACACAATGCAAGAAACTACTGGCCAGATAGCAAAAGCCGGGTGGCGCCACCTCATCGACTGCTGGACCCTAAGCATGGTCCTCTGATCGCCGTTCGCATGAATCTTCTCACTCGGAAGACACTGGGAGGCCTTGAGACCAATCTGGATAGCAACGTTATGAGACCTGATGGCCATCCTTTCCCGGGCTTGTACGCTGCTGGTGAAGCCGCTGGGTTCGGTGGAGGCGGAGTTCACGGCTACAATTCCTTGGAGGGGACTTTCCTCGGCGGCTGCATCTTCTCCGGCCGCGCTGCAGGACTTGCTATGACGAGGGAGTTGAAGGGCAATTCTGTTAATGCAAAGCTGTGATATGTATCTATTGGACTTTGTACGTCCAGGTGCTTGGGTTACAGATTGCAGGCGACAATTTAGATCTTCGTGTATACATGCACCATGGTGTAGGTTTGGATGACTCCTTGATCTACCTGTTTCAAGGACAATGGTACAGCACATGCCGACAACGAAACGTCTCGTCAAACTATTCCCGTGTTGGATCTGGCTGGCGTCGAACACTGATGGAATATAATTCTCTCGAAGGCCTTCAATGGATGCAGGATGCAAGATGCTGGTTGCGATATAAAGCAAAGTAAATGAGGTATCTCTGAAGCCCAAAAGAAAATACAAGAAATGGTCAAGCTAGCTACAACGTGCCGGTGTCAAACATGGCCGGCTATCATCCGTTACTACCTAGGTACTAGATGTGCTAGCACCCCATCGACAACTACTCTGGCATGGGCGCGAGGCTCAAACCTAACAACTCAACATCTGCCTCCCTGTGTCTAAGCAAGACTCAAGAAAGAATAGACAGATCAGTCTGTCAGTTCGGCCCAGCAAGCCATAGAAGAGAGCGACCGACGCCCACCTCATAGTCCCTCAAGACGCTTAGATGTTGTGGATCCATCCGAAAGCGCTGTGCTTCATATTCCCAGCCTCGGCCTCCTCCATATGAGCCTGCGAGTAGAACCGACGACCCTCGTCGAGATCGATGCTTCGAGAGTCAACCCACCAAGCCTGCTTCTCGGTGATGATATAGTAGACGCGGGCGCCGAGATAAATGACAACACCGGCAATGATGGAAACAAAGTTGGCAAAGAAGTTCTCTGCGCTCATGGGGCCGTCGAGAGGCCAGACACTGAGGTAGAACTCGGCGACGACGAGGATGAGGCACCAGATGAGACCCCACCAGGCAGCCCAGGGAAACGTCCACGTCGTCCAGGGGAGCTCGCTGACGGCACGGCCCTGCACCTTCCAGGCGTGGCGCATGCGGATGTGGGACAGGCAGATCATTGCCCAGCCGAACAGAGTGAAGAGGGAGGTCAGGTTGGAGAACCAGGTGAAGACGTTGGAGCCCGACTCGTTGACGTTCAGGTAGGAAAGGCCGCCGCCAATGACAAGCGTGGGCACCAGAGCCCACCAGGGACGGCCGGTCTTGTCAGCCTTGAGCATTTGCTGGAGGGGTGGGAAAGGGAGAAACAGTTAGCAAATCCCATATCGTGAAATGAGAGGGAGAGGGCAAGTGCACCAACCTTGGGAGCCATTCCAATCTGAGCAAGACCGACCAATGTACGCGAGCCAGCATATCCAGAGATACTGCCAGTGGACAGCACGGAGATGAAGATGATAAAGTTCATAATGTGCGCCAGGGGCATCAGGCCTGCGTCCTTGTAGGCAAGGACATAGGGGGAGGCGTTGGTTCCCGTGCCACCGAAGAGCTCTGGGTTGGAAGGATCGACGGTGATGGTGACCATAAGAGAACCGATGATATAAAAGAGGGCCAGACGGATCCAGATGGAGGTGACGGCGCGAGGGACCGACTTTCGAGGGTTGTCGGTCTCGGCGGCGACAAGACCACAGTTCTCGGAACCGGACATGGCGAAGATACAGGTGGGCATGATATCGAGGAAACCCTTGAAGCCATGCGTGAAGCCGCCAGTTGAGTTCCAGTACCTGAACCCGATGGCACCGCCCTTGGGGGCGCCACCGGCCGAGATGACAATCATGGTGATGATGACGATGAAGATCCATCCGAACTTGATAGCGGCGAAGACGACCTCTACCTCGGCGAACCAGTTAACAACGCCGACGTTGATAACGACGATGACAAAGAGGAAGATGGTGATCCACGCCGCCTTGGGCACATTGTCGGTCCAGAAGCTCAGCACCGTCACGAGACCAGCCAGTTCGTTGGCGATAGTGATCCAGTATGAGAACCAGTAGCACCATCCCAGAGCGAACCCGGCGGCCGGGTCTATAAACTTGTTTGACCATTGGACGAAAGCTGAGGGAAGAGGGTACATGATGGCCATCTCACCAATGGATTGGGAGACGGCCCAAATCATGGTTCCGGAGAGGAAATCTTGAGTTTGCGAGAGCGATAGTCAGCTTAGCATTCGCTTCACTCCCACAGTCTTTATCGCATGGAGCATCGTAGAACCCACCCATCCAGGCCAAGGGGAGACTTACAGCCGATGAGAAGCGCAGCTGGACCACCGTTGCTCAAACTCGTTCCGCTACCAAGCCAGAGACCCATACCAATAGAAGAACCAAGGGCAATCATGGTGATGTGCCGACTGCTCAGACGTCTCTGCAGCTCACTGTCGGCGCCATGGTCGGTGACAACGCCGTGGCCGACATCATGCTGCGGCGACGCAGGCACCGATTTCTCGTTGCCATATTCCTCGCTCGAGCCCATGGTGGGCGATTTTGTTGACAGAAAGTTCTGTCTACAAAATGGGAGAGAGAAGAAAAAGAGGAAGAGGCAATGTGTGATGCCGGACAAAGGCTGGTTGGCTAGTGGTGGTGATGATCTGCTCCACGGTCTGCCCTACCAGTGAGACCGAGACCCTTGAAGAGACACACAAAGGTCAATGAGGAATGAAGGGGTCCGAAAGGTAATAAAAGAAGAGGACGAGATGCAGCTAGGGGCCCTTGGGCCCAAGAACTCGGGGCGTGCAGTCCATTTAACGCAGATCAAGGACGCATGCTACCACACATCCACACATCCACACATCCACACAAACCCAGACAACCTTCCCACAGTGTCAAGAGGCAATAAGACACCCCTGCTTATGGGCGCTTGGCTGCTTCCGGTGCTTATGGGGGAGGGGGAGTGAGTTCGCGGGCTGACTGGTGGGGTACTGGTCCAGGCAGGAGAAGTGTGCGTGGGGGAAGGGAATGGATGCATGTGTGGCGTGCACCCATGTGTTGATGGGCCGAGGATGGCTGACTGCCTATTTGCCTCATAATACTATTATTCAGAGGAAGGAGAAAAGAAAGACATAAAGGAAAACTCGAAGGAGAACCACATGTACAGAGCAGACTGTACGGTGGTTCCAGTTGACCAACCGTCTGTCTGTCAGTCTGTCTGTTTGTCTGTCAGTTCTGTCTACCTGTATATGTCTGTGACCTGCCACAGCCTGCCATCGCAGATTCGGTACAGTTGCAAGGTGGTGCGGAGCATCTCCGTGCAGTAGACGAGCAGATTAGAATGCAATGATGGTATGGATGATGGTCATGGATGGGTATGGTCCTTTTTCATCCGTAATAAGGACCAATGAAGAAGGTTGTCGGATTGACTGGGGATCGACTGTTCCGCACAGCCGCACCGTACCAAAAGAGAGAGATTTATACCGTACATATGTAGATATTACGGGTTCTCGCCCGGTTTTGATGGATAGGTGCATGGCGCGGGGGCAAGGGAGAGGAGAAAGAGAGGCAGACAAGCAGGACAAGCAGGCCAAGCAGACATGACAAGGTATACCAGTAGACGGGGCCCAGTCCGAGGGCCACAGAGGAGAGAGGGGGGTTCGCTGTGTCTGCGCGCCGATGTCCTGCATCGATTTCTTCTGGAACAACAGCTTCTAACTGTACCAGTCATGGCCGAGTCTCACACACCCTTTCTCAGCCCTCCTGCCTGTCTGCTCAAGCCACTTACTTCTTCTTGACTGCTATCCGACATTCTGGTTGGCCCAACAAACTGGAGGATCGACTTACATGTTAGTTGTGCACCGCCAAGCTGCCAAGCTGCCTGTCCTCCAAGTCAGTTAGTCCAGCCAGGAGACACGAACAGAAGCCAGACTCGGAAGGGCTTCTAATAGGGCCCAGCCCATGTTCAAGAATGCCTTGCTACATGGGACATTGGCCCGTAGGCTCGCTAAGAAGCCTGGAAACGAGTGTCCAGACTGCCAGACTGGAATGTGACTGGAATAGGATCGTCAACACAGCGGGCCTCAAGTAACCCAAAGTGATGGACGGACCCATAGATAGATGCCTTGTTCGAAACGGCTGAGGAATCAAGGGAGAGATAGGTTGTACTGGGTACTGTAATAAGTGGAGGACTCATAATTGCACATGAGATAAGCAAACCTTATGAGGACCACAGGAGCACTGGCCGTCAGAGACGGGGTTGGGGGAGGGATTGCTTATTTCAACCACAAGTTGACTTTGGAGGGTCTTGGGAGACATTGTTTCTGCGCATCTGCCTCGTTGACGGACTTTGTTCTCCAATGAGAAATCCGCGCAGGTACTCGTTGAATGGTGTGCACCAAAGTTTGAGGCACATGTCAAAGCCACACTGGTACAGTACCTACATGTACGATATTTGATGGATGTCAGCCAACAGGGCCCTGCAACGTTGTAAAAAAGAAATGAAACAGAAGGCGAAAAACAAAACAAGACCAAAGAAAAGGAGGAACAGTTGCCAGGGGAGCTCTCGAGTCGGCGACATTACTGGTTTTGTACAATCAACCTGCCCATCTCGGGCGTAGCTACCGGTCTCAGCCAGCGAGGGCTTCGGTCCTTATCAGAGGGAGGACGTCTTCCTTGCCCAGATGTCGTCTTGCAGTTCTTGCTATCTTTCTGCCCCATCAAATGACATTGCGCGTTGGATCCACTGGCAGGGCCTCCTCCTCCCCGGTATCCACCCTTCCATGTCCCCAGGCCCCCATGTCTGATAGCATTCCAGCCTCTATTGGCCGCCGGATGATCTGCTAGTTGCATCCCGCTCAAGACATGCTTGCTACAATGGCGCTCCCGCGACCGATCTCCTAGTTCAATCTTCTCCTTCGAGAACCATGACCCACCTTTGCTAGTGTGATCCGTCCTGTTAACTGGCGGCAGTGTCAGTGTGGAGTGTGGAAGCTCGCCCCAGTGGAGTTCCTGGCTGAACGTCTTGCTCCTCCTCCTCCTCCATCTTCATCATCTTCGATTGATGAGTGATAGTAAACAACCTTGGAAGACAGTGACGGGATCCTGCATTGTTATACGGATACGTCCTTTGGTCTCGATCTCCAAAGTACATTACATTACATTGCCGTGTCAGCGTGTGTGACAACGTCTCATCATCCACTTTGCCCTTGCCGACGGATCATCCGTCAGTAACCTCGAAAGGCACCAATAATGGGCCAGGCACAATCAGAGAAGACAATGTCTCCCACCTCCCATCTTCTCGCGTGGGCGTTTTGAAATGATAGGTTCTATCTCCCCCCC
>LKEA01000037.1:192380-220125 GCA_003795315.1 Cytospora schulzeri | reverse complement strand
GGCTGGTGAACCGTCCAGTGTTGTGCAAATGAGACCGACGGCGTGCCCGGTAATGCTGCCATTGGGTATGGCACCGCGATGGGCAGCTTGATTCCAGCCTCAACCAAGTGTTTGTGCAGTGGACCGTCAGTCGGCCCCTGCAGGAACTGTACTATGATTCCAACACGACCACGACAGACAAGACAGATGCCCACTGGATCTGGGCCGAGAAGCCACATATGCAGGGGATCACCTGCACTCCCGTCATCAAGCAGGCGAATGCCACCGTCACAGTTGACATGTCGAGCGGTACCGTCAGGAACTACGCCATCATGGACGAGCCGCAAAATGCCACAGGGGCGTGGACCGACAACAACGTGGCTCGGGATCCGTACACGCCAGTGACGGAGTACGAGAGGCAGCACGGCTGGGGTTACAACCCGACGTACAGCTACGGCTGGATGTTCTGGAACGGCCTCGTCTACCTGGCCAACCTCAAGACCGCCGCCGCCGCCGCCTCTTCGACAGCATCGAAGACGACGACACAGCAACTAGATAGCGACCACGTCTTCAACATCCGCGACAGCGGCATAAATGCCGACTTCCTCCCGTACTCGGCGCTGTACCTCGCCAATCAGGACAAGCGCGCCCTCCTCGACGCGGAGACCCTGACGGATGGAGCGAGCCAGGCATTCGGGACGCACTTCAAGCATTTCGCGTCGGAGCAGGTCGACCCCACGAAGGGCGGGCGTGCGTTCCAGGCCATCGGGGCGACCCTGCCTGCCGACCTTCCGGCGGTGGCGGAGCCGGAGGGGAAGACTTGGTACAATGACAGCATGGCGGTAGACACAAATCAGTGGACATCAGCATAAGTGCTTGTGCCTATCGAGGTGTAGGTCATGTCGCCACTCGCCGTGCACATCTGTCTGGCTGTGCTGGCCTTCCTGTGTCTCGTCACAGCGGCCATCTACGTGTTTTGTAGTATAGGAGGCGCATCAAGATGTGGCCTCGGGACGTGGACACGCTGGCCAGCGTGTTGGCTTTCGTGCATGATAGCCCCAAGTTGTTGGAGTGGGTCAAAGAAAGGAAGGAGTCGGGGAATTGGGAATATGGTGAAAGCACACAGATGGCGAGGCTGGGGGAGTTTCAGACCAGCGAAGGCCACGTCGGATGGGGCGTGGAGCTTGTAGACCAGGACTGTTTCAGGTAGCAACAGATGTGCGTCCCAGGTGGAAGTGTTCCAGCGAAATACCCAAGTCAATTCTCAGCGTGCGCCTTGTCTCCTTGACCAACTCACATCTAGTGAAAGGAAAAGTATCCATCAACGTAGAGCTCCTAATCTCTGTCTTGGGCGTATCCCCTGTCACCTGGCCTGGGCTGGTTTTCAGCCAAACCAGAAGCGGCCCTGACTGAAAGACCCTTAAGCCTTCTTGTCATCGTCTTCCTGACCAACAGGCACGAGCTTCCCGACAACCAGATACTTGCCCAGGAACCTCTCCTCCCACCCCTGCAGGGCCTCCATCTCGTCGCGGCCCAGATCCTCCAAGGTATCCAGAGGGCCATCCAAGTCCTTGGTCAGCATGTCCTCGTCGAAGCTCCCGCAGGCGAGACCCCTCGAGGCGTCCCTCCCGGCGAAGTTCTCGTAGGGACCACCAGGGCCATAGAAGTTCCTCCCAGACGAGACATCGAAGACGCGGCCGCGCACGGCGAGGTAGACGGGTGCACCGTTCTCGCCGTTGAAGGGCAGCAAGGTGTGGGGCGTGAAGGTGCGGAAAACGGTGGCAGGTGGTTCCTTGGGGAGGACGGGTGGTGGAGTGGGCTTGAGGGTAACGTAGAGGGTGTAGCCTGCGATGAGGAGCAGGATGATATTTAGTGGTGTGATGAGGGCGTTGGTGTTGACGTTCCTATAGTAAATAATCCCGTGAGGTTAGCCTTTGGTAGAGAGCTTTGAAGGAGACGAGGGAGGGAGTGATAAAGAGGGGCAAGCTGATGCTGGATGGATGCAACTGGGCATGCATGGCTGGATGAGTAGACGATGCACTTACTCGGCTGCTGCGGCGGCCTTCTGAGCCTCTTGGGCCATACGCTGCTCGACGTAGTCCATGATGGTGATGGTGATGTTGTCAGTCAACTGCTTATGGTCAGTTGGTAAGAAGAAGGAAGGAAAAGAAGAAGAAAAAGAACACTGGCTGAAAAGAGGTGAGGGGGGGAAAAGAGTGCGAGTTGGTTGGGGTCTGTCAGCTTTCAACAATAATAATAATAATTCTGTCAGCGATGGTTCGCGAAAGTGGCTCGATGATGAATAAAGTTGGGCTCAACTAAAGCACTGTCAAGCTGTAGTGGGTGGTCAGGCGGGCTGCACTCCATTTTCCCCACTGAAGGCAGGTCTTCCAGGTCTTCCAGGTCTTCCACATGTCCCGAGCCGACGGGTTCCGGGGCGTTTGGTAGGCCCCGAAGCCGAGGCCGATTTGAGGGAGCAGGGGGGGGGGGCTTTTTAGTTAGCACCCCTTCTGCCCTGCTTCTACATAAGCATTGGGATGGGATGTCTTGTAATAAATAGATCGGATCTTACAGTACTCAATCAAGGGTCCAAAATCAGCTTGAGCCAACCTCGACCTACCTAGGTAATCATATAATCCTCCTCCATGGATCATTGTCGTCATCATCAGTTGGCTTCACAACAATCCATGGATAGATAACACTTCATGTAGGCAATACACACACAATACACAATACTCACCTCCATTCAATTGGTTCAAGTGATGGAGGTCATTCTGTTTCAATTCGAATTGTCATAAAAAACTATACATCAATCAAGGCTAAGCGTTTCGATTCCCATCCCATCAGTGTCCTGTCAACCAGACATCCATTGTAGACCATAAGAGGCACATGCATGCATGGTTCGAATTAGAAGGTCAAGTCGTTCGTTTATTTGTCGGCAATAGGAACATCTTTGCCAGTCGTGTTCTTGTACTGGCCTCGGATGAAGTCTGAGAGGAAACATGGCCATGGTCAGTACCAAATAACTTCAAATACCTCGGACTATTGGGGTCTGCTATCAGGAAACTATACGGTACTCACCTGAGATCTGTTCGTCCTTGGCCTGCTCGAAGGCCGACTCGTTGGACTGATCACCTTGTCCCAAGACATTCTCCTGAACCCAGTCGACACCTGCCATTCATCACGAACCAAGAGTTAGACACCGAGACAAATCATTTTTGAAAACCTGCACTGATGCGGGACGAAGGTAAGGAGGAAAGACTTACCCTTGTCAAGAGCGTCCTCCTTCTTCTCGCCCGCAGCTCCACCGCCAGCCATGCTGTTCAGCTTGTCCTGGAAACTGCCACCTCCTGACGATGTCTGCTGCTGCTGTCCCTGTTGCTGCTCGCCCTCCTTGTTACCGCCGGCCAGGTTCTTGACGAAATCCATATTGAGAGTTGGTTCAGAGTGATGGGGTAGGTCTATGGTTTGTTATGTTTGTATGTTGAGGTTGGTACAAGTAGGTGATTTCTTAGATAGAGAGTGTTGATTCTGGAAGGAAGAAGAGAAGAGAAGAGAAGAGAAGAGACCACGACTGGTGCATCGACTTGGACACATTTTATCTACATAGTTTGGTAGGCATCGTCTACTGTGTGATGCTTTCTAGGGGGCAGCCACAGTCCAACTCCTCAGCCTGGCGGTTTCATGGTTGGGAAGTGATGTCACCACTAAGAGTACAATAGTACAAAGTAGCACAGTAATAAGTAATATCCATGGATGCCAAGGCTGTTCCAGGTCGCCCCCGCTTGACCGTGACTGCCCACATAGTTATACAAGTACTTACTCAAGTATCAAAAGCTGGGATGAAGATGACATGGCCCTTGTCTGTATTGTCAGGTTCTGACTGGACGCCGCATCCTATATTGCCTGAGTGTGCAGGAGTCAACCCTGAAAGATTGGGTCTGGAGCACGGTCGAATCGAGTAAGACAAACAAATGCATCGTCCCACTCTGCTGATGCTCAATTACCTGGAGAGCCAACTGGTACGGTGGCCCAGTGGGAAACTGCAGAACGAGACATCGGACACAGTCCTAAGTGTACCTAAGTACGTAGGTACTAGGGGCTGCAAGGCTGTGAGCCGGTGTGAGCATGCCTTTGGCAAGAGCGTTCGAGCCTTTTTACTTCGTCAGGGCGTTAGAAAGAATACACATTTGTGGAACAAGTGGACAGGCGCAGGTAGGTACGCATATCAAGGGAAACGGTCAGCCAAAAGGTCGTTGACATGAGCCACTGATGCGAATGACCCGGCATCAAGATTGAATCAAGTCGAAAGATCCTGGAATCGCTACACGCTGACAGGCCTGGGCCGGGGCACATTGCACTCGTCGTGGCTCCGTCAAAGGATGGTCCAATTTTCCAGATGTCCTCAAATATCATGGTCCTGGAAGCAGTAGGCATCATCACAATGCTGGAGGATAGGTATTCTGAATCAGCATCGATCTCGGCGGTTGAGTCTGCGTCCCGGTCTGCTCATCTCCTGCGCTTGCGGTGTCTCAAGGTTCGTATCGAGACCAGTGGCTGTTCATGATGATGACGGCGGTGGTGATGCTGCTCGTGCCCACATACGGGGTTTGCGTTTGGTGTGTTCCGATGATGGCAATCGAGCAACTCTGCCTCGCTAGTCATCCCGTGGTTTCCAGGTGTCCGTCGAATCTGTTTCCGTGGGTTTAGCACACACCTCAAGTCCATCATGTCGCCTAGCACTGCACGCATAGCACGCCTTCGAACACAGCAGCCTCCGGAACCTTTTTTTGTAAGGGTTTTTTTGTTCTTGTTTTTGTTCATCGTAGCATTGGTGTCATTGCTCTAAACACGGCAAACCCTATTGACGCCAGGTATGAAGTCCATCAGCCAGCCCGCCCGACCGATTCTCTGAAAAAAGTTCCTTTTTGTTTCGCAATTCCCTAGATCTCATTCGCTTCAACTTAAGCGATGAGTTCAATAACACCACCGGCCTCGAGGATCTTCTTCTCAGCCTCCTTGGAGACGTATCGTGCGCGGACGACAATGGGGGCCTCGGGCAGACGGCCCTTGCCCAGGAGCTTGGCGTATCCGAGGGAAAGGAGGTCAATGACGGGAGCGGTGTCGGCGGAAGAGTTGTTGAGGTGCTTCTCGCGCAGCTCGAGAGGGACCAGAGACCACAGCTGCATATTATTAGTGACCCATGTCCATCATCGCTCGGGGGACGGGCGATCCGTGATCCCCTGGGTGTTGTGCTCGTTTCTCATACCTTGTCGACGTTGATCTCGGGCTTCCACTGGTGGTTGCGCAGCAGGTGGAAGCGGCGCATACCAACCTTACCGAAGTAACCGGGATGGTACTTGTCAATGTTGGTCCTGTGGTGGTGCTGACCACCGGCCATACCACGACCACCGGGATGCTGTACGATGAGAAGACCACTTGTCAGTATTCAGACGTCCTGATTGTTCGCTGTCGCGGGGGGTTTTCTCGTTCTGCATCGGGAAGAAAATTCGAGGTTGGATCGAGTTCGTCGGGGAATGAATGCTTCGTACCTTCCTGTGCTTGCCAACACGACCGTTACCGGCACTGACGTGGCCGCGGTGCTATTCGAGAAGTCAGTAAAGGGAATTCATCTCTCCATTATGATGATAATGGTGGTTTCGAATCGGTTGTGGCGTACCTTGCGCGTCTTGGAGAATCGAGTAGGCATCTTGACTGGCGATGTGGGTGATGATGGTCGTCGTCAAAATGCTTCGATTCTCGAAAGGAGGGTGGATTTGAGAGGCACTCTCAAAATTTTGGAAGAATGGTGCGGAGCTAGCCAAGCGCACGGGCCAATAGGCCATTTTGAAAATGGTCGACCAGCTGACCTTTGTCTAGGTGGACAGCTGGCACCGGCTGGCACGCTAAATGTTCAACCTGCAAAGCCTCACTGACCTCATCCTACCGCATCTTATCTGCAACATAACCAATGCAGAAGAAGGGAGAGGGCAGCTGGCAGAACGGATTTTGGTTTCTCTTAATGTCTAGGCCTTTCTTGGGCAATATCTCGTCTCCTTTGGCTTACTGTATGGGTTTGGCAGCTGCAGTTGAGACTTATCTAGGTACGTAAATTCCTGATATCTCCGAAACTGTGCCACCCTCTCTCTGCAGCCAGCCTCTGTTCAGGGACGAGCCATCAGCCACAGTACACCAGCCACAGAAAGCCTCGCCGACTCGTGGCAGTGGCAGTGGCAGTGTGTGGCTGAGCTCATCGGAGGAAAGGTTCCCGACTGACTTTTGGCTAAAATAGCCTGCCATCCTCCCTTGATCCCGGCCCGGATGGAGAACGTCAAGCAAGCCCGAGGGGAACCTTGGGAACCTTGGAAGACCCGTGCGAGCAGACTGCCAGGACTGCCAGACCATCATCATGATGGACATTCGATCTGGACATCATCTCTCACCAATCAAGTCCCAGTAGGTGGACGAATGTGAACGGGCCTATGGGATGCACAAAAGAACACCCCGGAGTCTCGTCCTCATTTGGCAGCGATTGACTGGATCCCGGCGTATCACAACCCTCTTAAATGCGACTTAATCGAATCGAAGATCGAATCCAGGCCGACAAAAACCTGATTTATCACCGTGTTTGGAACGTTGGAACGTCTCTTGTGCCTGCTGTCACTTTTTATGGTTATCGAATTAAACTGTGAGCCGCCTGCCACCTCAAATTGACCATCGACATCATTCCCGGCGCCACCTTGGCAGACCAGGCCAACCCCAGGCCATCCAACCAACCAACCATCCATTCATTCATCCCCCACACCATCCATTCTCACCGTGTCGACTTGCCTGCTTGCTCGATTTTGTTCGACCTCGGGTGCGATGATGTAGTGCCAGCCAGGGGTAGCAGCAGCCTGTCCCTACGTGCTACGCTACACTGGAACCCAGACCCTCGTTGTCGCGTGTGGTCCACTGGTTCATCTCGATGATGATAGATGATCAGGGCGGTCATGGTCCATGATCGCCTCAAATCTGCTCAATCAGGGCAACCACTTCATAAGGTGCCCAGGGCATCTGCAACGAACCTCCTCGAATAGAGCCAATACGGCCGGCTCTCAGGAGAGTAAGTCAAACAGCTATACGTGCAATTAATTGTCTTTATACGGGAGGCGAACGTTGAAAATACCCAGAATGTCTCATCTATCTTCTCTCATTGTTTCCCTCCTCAACTATCCATCTTACTTCTACTAAGTCGTTCTAGACTTCCACCTTTAATCTCTTACCGGCTGACCAGACCAAGTGCCAATCCCATATCGACCTGTATACACACTTGTCTAAGTATGTATCAGGGCCCTGCTTGATGACCTCATCTCTCGTTGTAAACTCCGTTGCCCCATCCACACCGCAGAACGTTGCATGGTGGCGAAATCATCTTGGGCTGCTAGTTGTTTGCCCCTGGTAGCCTATCTTGTACAATATCCAATTCATACACTTGTGTACCTATACTATACCTAGGTAGTCCTCGATATCTGAGGTCCTTTCCAATATGTCCTTTGTTAAACTCCCCCATTGCCCTCTCGAGTCCGATACTCATCGCGTGGTGCGGCCAAAATTCAACCATCAAAACACCCAAGACCGTTTGCGCGAGGCGGCCAGAAGACCGTCACCCTTCTTCATGTTCAGCAATATTAGGAAGGACCGGAAGTCCGTCTTCAAGGAGGTGGGACTGGTCCCGGAGGATGGCGGTGTGATGCCAGACTTCGATGAAAAGCATGTGGTGAAAGCCGAGAATAGACTTGCGCCACTAGATACGAAGTCTGCAGAGGCAGGTTGCACTACCGACCATGCGCATGTGGAAGACAAGGATGGGAAAGCCGCGACCGGCGAGCTGGTTGTGAAGCAAGAGCCCTCACAGAGAGATTCAGATCGCACTCCACAGTCCGAGCCATCATCACCGCAGTCGCTGTCCAGCAAGACACCTTGGTATGCTAAGATTGCAACTGGGAAAAGGCCGAGAGTAAGGACCGGATCGAGTACGCCGCCTACTTCTTTCCACGGCCTATCAAAGACCACAATGGCTGTGCTGGCATTGGCTCTCATCATCTCCTTTTCTGGTCGTGGCAGTCGAGATACAGTAGGTCTGGCCGATGCTGGTCCTATCATCAAGAAAGCAAAGAGTCCGACAGATGTTTGCGCGAGATGGGCTATGCAAAGTGAGTCGCCGGGCGAATCCTGCGAAATATATGTGCTATGCTCAATTAAGGGTGGTTACTGACTATCTGGCCAGCGGCTGTTCTCAATGGAACACTCTTCATCTACGGAGGAGAAGCAAAGACAAGCTTGGATCAATCGGACAATACCTGGAACAACGACCTCGTTACTCTGGACCTGACCTCCACTTGGGATACCAGCTCTCCCTCACTCACCGGGCTGACCCAGCCCAGTGGACCCCCTGCCGTTGCGCTTGGTACCCTCTGGTACGACTACAACAACCTCTACCTTTATGGCGGAGAATTCGCCGACAACCCATACGTGGAGCCCACTGCAGTCTCAACATGGCAGTACTCCGTCAGCGACGGCACTTGGACCGAGTACACCAACCCGCAAACTTCATCTGGCAACAGCTCAGATGGTGGAGGCGTCGCTGTGCAACGAGCCGCTGAAGGCGCAGGCGTGAGCGTTCCGGAACTGGGGTTGAGCTGGTACTTTGGTGGGCATCTCGATCTCTCGACAACGCCGGGGTGGAGCGACCAGACCCCCCGCGTGTACCTGAAGACGCTACTCGAATTCACTCACCCGGGATACAGCAACGACGGCGTCTCCTCGCTCATGAATAGCGGCGCGCCGGCCTCGGGTGCATATAGAAATATCACCCAGGGAGGGCTCCAGACCACCGATGGCTTCACTGAGCGCGCAGATGGCGCCCTGGTCTTTGTTCCTGGATGGGGAACTTCTGGGGTCTTGATTGGTCTCGGTGGTGGAACGGCAAGTGACTTCACCGACGACATGTCCACGTTGGATGTGTATGATATTGCCAATTCCGTTTGGTATCACCAGCAGACAACTGGAACCGCGCCTGGCGTGAGGGTCAACCCTTGTGCTGTCATTGCGAGTGCGCCAGATGCGAGCAGTTTCCAGATCTACCTGCACGGTGGACAGAACCTGCAGCCTGCTGTAAGTGCCATATCCCGAGCCTCCAGATGTGTGCCACAGCCAGAATGATTCTCTTTACTGACGCCCATTGTTTCTATGCAGGGCGAACAAATACAATACGACGACATGTACATCCTGACCATTCCCTCT
The DNA here is from genome assembly GCA_003795315.1 of Cytospora schulzeri. Lineage (NCBI taxonomy): Eukaryota > Fungi > Ascomycota > Sordariomycetes > Diaporthales > Cytosporaceae > Cytospora > Cytospora schulzeri. Next base: position 210,861 of record LKEA01000037.1, on the reverse strand, counting down.
TTCACATGGGTCGGCCCGGTCTCCCAAGGCGGCTCTAACATCCCCTACGCACGAGCCGGTCACACCTGCAACCTCCGCGATGGGCAGATGGTGGTTGTAGGAGGCTTCAACACGACGGTGACGACCTGCGACAACCCTGGTGTTTACGTCTTCAACGCGTCCTCACTGGAGTGGGGTTCGTCCTTCACATCGCTCGCGCCCTCCGCCGACCTCGATCCCGGGAATACCGTCCTCGCAGCTAGCTATGGCTACACAGTCCCCGACGAAGTGGTCAGCGTCATCGGTGGCGACCCGTCCGGATCAGCCACAGTCACGGCGCCCGCCGTCAGCGCGACAGGCGGCCCCTTCGCCACGGGAGCAGCACCTGTCTTCACCGTGACCGCATCCGGCTCGACAGCGACCATCACATCCCCAGGGCACACCGGCACCGCCAGCGCTGGCAGCAGCAACTCCTCCGGCGGCGTGTCCCCGGGCCTCATCGCCGCCATCGTGGTCGCCTGCCTGGCGGGCCTGGCAGCGGGCTACCTGGGCTACTGCGCGTGGCTGTACAGGCGGCAGGTCCGCGCGTACAAGACACACCTCGCCGTGACGAACCGTTTCCCCGCGCGGTCCGCCTCTCATGCGTCCTTCTTCTTCGGCGCGTTCGGCGGCGGGCGGAAGCAGTCGCGCAAGGCCCGCCTGAGCCGCGGCGAGAAGGTGGCCGGGTGGTTCACGGCCAACGAGCACAGGGAGAAGAGCGGCCCCAGCTCGACGTCTGGCGAGGAAAGCTTTGCTTGGGTGGGGAGGGACCGGAAGAGCGGCGGTGGTGGCGGTGGTGGTGGAGGAGACGGGCTGCTTGACCCGAACGGCAGGCTGCAGACTCCTTCGAGTGGTGCCAGCAACAGGCCCAGTGCGTTGGGCGCTTATGGGGACGATAGCAAAGGGGGCTCGTATCAGTCCGGTACGTCCCCTGGGGAAGCGAGCGGGAGTGGGGGCAGTAGCGGGCTGCCGAGGAGGAGTAGTGCGAGTGGTGGGAGCACTACGAGTTCGACCGAGGGGCTGTTGGAGGGACAGGAGCCGAGTTTCTTTAGTGTGGTGTTGGGTCCTAGGAGGGCCTTGAGAGTTGTGAATGGGCTGGAGGAGGGCGAAGGGGGCCATCAAGACACGCATGAGTGAGGCCTCTCCTCTTGAATTAAAGAACAAAACTAGTGGAACGGAAAAATGGATGGGCCTGGTTTTAATGGTGGCTGGAACTTTCAACGCGAGAAGTTGTGAAATCATGGGGTCGAACCTCCCAAGCTGGGATTTTGTTTGCGTTCGCTATTTACATTTGTCGGATACCCTGAGCGTCTTTGCTATGTACCATGATAATGCCAGATTACACACGATGTACACTTGAAACGAATCTTGTCGAACAATAGTTCATCGCTACTACTATCCAATGTCCGTTACAAGCTCAACAAAATTCTCGGTGTTGCCACCGTCTCTTCAAATGTGAGGCCCAACGTCTTGAGCAAAGACTAGATTCTAAGGTCTGTCCTTCTCGTTGGTATATTACACACAACTCAATCGCATGATACGTGTTTGTATCTTGCGGCCCGGTCTCTTTTTCCAACCCTCTCTGCAGCCTCTCTTCGGCGCGCCGTGGGCGCAGATTGACCTGGTCGTGGACAATGCATGAGGCTACTCTCTCTGGCCGCCATGCCGAAGAGATAGGGTAGGTGTTGGACAACCTAGGCAAGGTTGGATGGTGCGAAGAGTGTTGGAGGAATATTGTGACGGCGAAGTTGGGCTTTCAGGACCCCCGAGACACGTCAGGGTTTACCCAGACACTGCGTCCAATATACCAGCTTCCAGCTTCCACCTCGGCGATGGATTGATGGACGTCGAAGTAATAAATCATGCAACAAAACGGAAAATTGTTTTCAAACCGTCGACAGCCCATGTTGAAAGTCTCGTGCAATGTAGGATTTCCCCCTGAACGCGTTGACCAATGTGTCCCCAAACTTGTCAAACAATACATCTCGCACCCACGCCGCATCCTCTTCTCGGCCGACCCGGGCCAGATGATTTGCTGCATCCATGCCCATCAAACCCACCCTCCTGATTGTCGTGTTGTACGGCCGAGAGAGGTTGCAAATCCGCCCGGAATCTAGCTCTTCTTGTCTCTCCTGCTCGAGGAGGTTCTGGAGCGAGGAGGACTTCAGGTACCCGATAGCTAGACGGGCATCTGGGTCGGTAGGGTGGTGTAGCTCCAAATGGGCCCTGTCGACCTGGATGGACTTCTTAAACTTTTGCAGCCGCCTGCCCATAGAGGAAAACGCATCAAACAGAGCCCCTGACGGTTGCGACCGTTGCCAGGCGGAGACAGTTGACCACCATGACAGGGCGCGCCATGCAGAGATGGCATCGGTCTCAAAACTGGAACTCTTGTGGAACATGTCCCTTGCACGCACCATGCAGGCATAACCTCCGTCCAGACTATCACCATGAGGTACCTTGGCCCTGACCAAGGCGTCGAGGATGTAAGCGGCCGGTGATGGACCCTTCCTGTCCCTGAAGTCAGGGCCCTCGCCATTCATCAATCTTTCCAGCCATACCCAAGAGATCTCCTCCAAGCCCTCCTCCACCATGAAATTCGTGAGGTAGACAATCAAGGGAGTGCAGTTGACGAACGACAGGTCGCGTTCATGACCGGAGGACCGGAGCCACTGGAGTACGCGAAGGGCGGTACCAGATGTGGCCATGGTCTCGTTGACAGAGACGGATGAGGACTGGGTGATGGCCTGCCTCTTCGCCTTGAGCACACCAGCAGCACGTCGAACGGTCATCAGTCCTTTGGCGACAGCCTCGTCAAACACGTCCATGGGATCCCGCTCGCTAGCGACGCGAGGGCCGAGCTGTGTGGCGCGGTCATAGCTGAATAATGGGTTGGAAAGGATAGCCCGGACGTGACGGTCAGTGGGACGGTGATGGTGTGAGTCGTGTACGGAAGGGGTGATAGTTGGGGTGGTGCTGGCGGCCTTCAGGGAGGCGACCGATGTCGTGTCTTTACTGCTCCAATAGCCATGTTCTTTGTCGAGATTCTTCCGGAAGGAGGTGGTCAGGGTCTTGAGGAGTTGTTGGGATTCGCGTCGGTTGAGAGGGAGAGGTTGGTGGATCTTGGGGAGGAAGTCCTTGAGAGAACTTAAAGCCTTTGTTCCCAACATGTTTGATGTAGTTTGCTGTAGTCGTGCCGCCGTTGCCAAACCGTGGTTGCTGCCGCCGTCGCCGGCCCAGGGGTGATGATCTACGGTTGATCCACGGCCTTTCGAGGGTGACTAAGTCGTCGTCGTCGTCGTCGTCGTTGTCGTCTTCGGAGCAGGAGGAAGAGGGGGAGGGGGACTTTCCAAGGATTGATGGAAAGATGGATCTATGGATAAGATAGAATGGGGTGGTATGATTGGTAATGTGTTGGGGAAATGTAAGTAGGTGGCTTTGATAACTTCAAGAGAGGAGGGGCGGATCATATCATTGTCATCAGGGTCGTTTCTGCTTCCCCCTTGTGATGGGAACCTCGGGAATCATCAGATTGACCCAAATAACAAAAGTACGCTAACTTGAAATGGGAGGAGGCTGTAAGGCGGATGGTCCGTGCTGTTGGAGTGGCCTCAAAGTGCTGAGTGGGGTCAATTATCAAGCTTTGACCATCTCTGACGACACGTGATAGATGGAACGACTCGCGAGGCTATAGTTTACCTGGAAGCTGAAGTGTGCCTGACGTAGTACTTACCTAGGCAGGCTAGGTGAACTCAAAAGCCCTGACCGAATGCAGCTTGCCTAACTTGCTTGTTCTTGCTTGTATTGTGTCGTCTTTTATATATATGGTCAAGTATGCTTAGTGGTATGTGTGATATCATCTATCATATCGATGCTATTCTTGAGCTACCTAGGTACGTAGGTAAAAGATTGAGTACAGATTTCATCGGTTCTATCTATGGTAGGTAGTCCGGTTACGGATATGTTGACATGCAGACGTAAGGTGATGTGACTCTTTTTCAGGGTCTTCTCTTTTTTTTTTGAGCTGTACCTATGATGGCAGAACCAAATTGCCCCAGGTGTCCAAGGTGCCTTGGTGCTCTGCCCAGGTGGTGCTTGGTAGGAGGTAGGTACAGAGTACAATGTAGGTACCTGAATCGCCTGAAATTCCTTTCCTCAGCCTCCCGTTCCTGCAGGTACAAATCCTTGACTGTTGGTAGTAGTGCACACGGGATACGGGTAGGTATGAAAAAGCTGACTGAGAGATGAAAGAAAAGAGGCAACACTTTGCAGCTTTGTCTGTTGGATCCTCTTGAACAGTGATGTTATCTTCTGGAATGATTTGTCTCTGTTTATAGATCTTAAAGGAATATAACATATAACAATCAAGAAAGTGCCCAGGTGCATAGGTATTGTTGATCCTCTTATCCAATTTGTACCTAGGTAGGTACGGATCCGTACATACGTATACGTATACTGCTGCCCACCTGGGCACCTGGACACCTGGACACCTGGGATAGGTAGGTACTTAAGTAGGTTCATGGAAGTACCTGTGTACTTGTACCGTGCCCCTCCCCCAGATGTCAGCCTAGCACAAGCCAAAAACGAGAACCGTGCACTCACTATCAAATTTATTAGTGTGTATGGTGTGGCTCTGTTAGTGGGGCCCGTGCATTAACCTTCCCGCCCACCTGAGCAAGCTCATCAGTCCAAATTTGTCCTGCTGCAGTCCCTGCTGCTGCCCACTGCCCACTGCCCACTGCCTACTGCCCACTGGCCTGGCTACCCACTGGCACAACAGCAGCAGCCCACACAAGCCCACTGCCTACTGCCCACTGCCCACAGCAAGGTCGACCACCTTTCACCACCTTCCTCCCTTCGCAAATGGCAATTCCAATCGTTAGACTCAGCTAAGGCTTTTGGAATCACCACACTCTCACATCCCACTTTCCAAGACCTCCATCTTTCACCTTCGCCTTCTTCTTGTCACCCAGAAGGAAGCATAGGCGTTTTTGGTTTTCTCTTCTTCAGGTCTACCAAACCTGAACTTTTTTTCAACCCCCAATCTTCTGACCACAATCCTCACCGCGATTGAGGAACCGCCGAACTCCTAACCTTCCTCCACCATCCACCTGAACTTGACCTCCACAACCAAAACAATCCACCCCACGAAGGATTCGTCCGATCGCGACCGATTCCCTCGACTTACCTGTCCTGAACTTGCGCAACCTCTCCTATCCACCCATTACACCCATACACTCTCACAAAAAACACATCTTCAGAAATGTCTGACATACAGACAAGACCAGCCGCCTCGCGCGGTAGAGGCACACCTCGCGGAGGCAGAGGTGGTTTTTCTAGTCGAGGTGGACGCAATGCCAGTCGGTCTGCTGCTGCGACTAACGGCGACGCAAAGCATGACTCTGAATCCACTGCCCTGCCCTCCCTTGAGGACCAAGGAGAGATTGGTGACCTCAACAAGCAGTATGGCACCAAGGTTTCTTTGATCAAGGAGATGTTCCCAGACTGGACTGAGGTCGATATCCTGTATGCTCTCAAGGAGTGTGATGGCGACGAGACCACTACAATTGAGCGCATGGCTGAAGGTGTGTCCCTCTTTCCCTGTCCCTTCTCCTCCGCCATCCCAATTCCTTTCCTTCCCTCCTTCTACTCTACTACTACTGCTGCTGCTGCTGCTGCTGCTGCTGCTGCTGCTGCTGCTGCTGCTCTCGCCCTATGACTGAGACTAACTCGTCTGACCCGCTCCTATCAGGTACTATTTCACAGTGGGGCGAAGTCTCCAAGCAAAAGAAGGACAAGTCCAAGGCCAAGGCCAAGGACACATTCACTACTACTACCGGCGCCGACGTCTCCAATGTTACGAATGCCCGAACAGTTCGAGGTGGACGCCCTGATAGTGGCCGTGGCCGTGGTCGCGCTACTGAGCGCGGCGGACGTGGTGCTGCCCGCGCCAAACCTTCGCAAGCGACGACTAATGGACGCCTCAAGGAGAACCAGCCGTTGTCGGTCCCTACCGAAGAGTCATCCGCTTGGGATGCTACCAAGACTGCTGATGATGGCGGCTGGGGTGCTGCTGCTGCGAATGCGACTACTGACTCCAATGCCGCTACCGATGCTCCATCTGCCGCACCTGCTGCCAAACCTGCCGCACCCGAGCCTGCCAAGTCCACCGTCATCCCCCAGGGAACAGCAAAGACTTGGGCCAGCATGCTCCGACAGTCCACAGTTCCTAAGCCCGCTCCACAGCCGCCCAAGGAGTCTCCTGCGCCCCAGCCAGAGCCTGCTGTCGAACCTCTCCCTGCCCCGGCAGAACCCCCTGCACCTGAGCCCGAGCCCGAGCCAGAGCCGATTGCTGAACTGTCCGCTGAGCCTCAACAAGAGCAAGCTCCCGCGGAGACCCCAACGGTAGTCTTGCCAGAAGTTGCTTTGCCGCCATCCAAGGACCAGTTGACTGAGACGAACCTTGAACAGGTTGCCGACGAATCCCACCCACCCGTGACGGAGACGGCGGCCAGTGAGGCTGCAAGTTCATGGGATCCTCGAGCTGCCCAGGCCAGCGCGACCGCTACCCCTATTTCCGCCTCCCAGGCTCAACACCAAGCCGCAAAGGCCCCCGCAAGTGGATTTGCTGCCACTGCCAGCCGAGCTACCGACCGTACACCTATCCCCCGCGCCCCGAGCCACACCCAGCGACGGTTCTTGAACCAAGAGGAGGCCGTGCGCATGCCTCAGGCAGCCAACCAGCAGCTGGAGCGTACTACACTCCAGTTTGGTGCCTTCAACCTGAACGGTTCCGAGGACGACATCGATGGCGATCGCGAGGAGCCCGAGACACGCGCCCAGCCTCCTGCCGACTCTCCTGTCACCCAGCCCCGCGCTTCGCTGCCTCCTGCACCTCCTGCAGCGGCGCCTGAGGCTTTCCCTGCCCAAAAGCCTGTCGTCACCCTTCCACCTACCACAGGTCCCTCCGGTACTGCGCTCCCCGTCTCGCAACAGGGTGCTCGAGACGCCTTTGGCGATTATCAATACTATGATACTAATACCAGTGCAGCAGCCCCGGCTCCCCCAACCGCGCCCGCCGCTCAGCAACAGCAATCCCCTGCTGCCCAAGGTAATTGGCCCGACCCGGTCTCTCTAGACCCATCGATCCAACAGATAGGAAGATGCATGCTGACAAACTCGTCCCAACCAGCCCCGGCAGTCCAGCCCCCAACCCAACCAGCTGCCCAGCAGTTCGGTCGCTTCGGCCAGCAGCCTGCCCAGGAGCAGCAGACTGCTTTCCCCCCGAAGCCCTTCGACTCGTACAGCCAAGGCACCCCATCTGCGCCTCAATCTCAGTTCGAGGGCTTCCCCAGCCAGCAGCAGTCGCAGCCCCAGAGCCAGCAGCCAGGTGGTGCTTACAGCTCTGCGGCCGACCAATACTCTTCCTTCTACACCGCTGACCAACAGAGCCGACCCCCCTACTACAACTACGCACAGAACTACGGCCAACAGCAGCAGACTAGCCAGGCTCAACAAGACAGTGGTCTGGCTGCTCGGGCTGGATTCGGTGGATATGGTGCCTCGCAGGCTGATCTGGCCAGCCAGTATCCCCAGAGTGCCAACCAGACTCGATTCGGCACTGCAGTAGCGCAGGATCCCAGCAGTGGAAACACCACGCCCAACCCTACCGTCCAGGCCCAGCAGCAAGCCGGTCAAACCCACCCCCAGACGCACGCTGCCCAACAGCAGCAACAGCATGGAAGCCACTTCTACAACCAACCCTATGGCGGATACGGACAATACTACACTAACTACATGAACCAGTACGGCGGCTATGGCCAGGGTGGCTTTGGTCCATATGGCGCCAAGGGTGCCGGTCTCTACGGACAGCCTCACCACTACGGAATCTCCCAGCAGACACCCTTCGACCATACCTCGTCGCCTGCGACTGGATACCCTCAGGCCTCCCTGCACCGTGCCGATAGTGGTGTCGGATCCGGCCTCGCTGATTACGGCCGTGCTGGCTCTGCTCAGTCTGGTGCTCAGCCCGGCCTCGCAAGCGCTGGTTTCGGGGGCATGGACAGCTTCGGTCGTGCCACCTCATACGGCCAGGCTGGCCAGTCATTCAACGCACCTTCCACACAACCCGGAGGTGCTGCGACGAGCGCTGAGGATCTGAAGCCCTTCGGTGACGCCAAGGCGGCCAGCGGACCTAGCCCATCTCTTGTCGGTGCCAGACCCGGATCGGCTACCAACACTGGCCCTTCGCAGGCTGGTCTCCCCCCTCCTGGTTCAGTCGGTGCTCAGCAGGGTATGGGATACCCCGGCTACCCCAGCCAAATCCAGGGTGCTGCGCACGGCCTGCACGGTGCCCAGACCGGCACGACTGGCTACGGTATGGGTGCTGCCTCCGGACAGGCACACCAGAACAGCCCCTACTCCGGCTATGGAGGCTTTGGCGGCAACAGCTACTACGGCTCAGCGCCTCGCCACGGCGGCTGGGGTGCGAACTACGGTGGAGGCAGCAACTTCTAGAGGAAGGGGTCTGGTCATGACTCGTCGTCTTCGTCGCGAGATCGGTAGTGATATGCCTCTCGTTTTTATTTTGACTTGAGGGACGGACTAGGGAATCGATTTGCATTGTCTTCGTTAATGAGAAATCAAAAGGATATTTTCATCACTCGGATCAAAGGGCGGTTGGTCTGATTGAAACGGATGGGTTGATGGCCTAGCATGATTCATTCCACTCATGAAGTTGCCTCTTGTGTCTTGTTTTATGTGTCTATGTACGAATTTTACCAAAGGGTCAAACGGAACGGAAGGGCGGAAAACGCGCAAATGCGGGGGGGAAAAAACATATTTCACCGGAAAAGTTTCCATAATATTGTTGTTGTTGTTCGAGCCCGCCTTCCAAGCAGCCCATCCATCCACTTTGCCCAACTCAACACCATCATTCGACTGGCAAAAGCATATATTACCTTTGCGGGGCAGGTATGAGCATGGACAAGGCGGGCCATTGGTCACTGGATCATAGTGCAATACGGTAACGCATTGGCTTTGGTTGGTACGGTCAGGTCAGGTCGCATCAGGTCAGGTATAGGTATAGGTATAGCTTTGCCAGGACAGAGCAGAGAACGACAATGAATGAAGATGACTTGGGTGCGCCCACCCACCCGAGTTGAAGGCAGTCTCTCATATTCCTTTCCTTATCATCTTAGTGATGTCTTCCCCCTTGCCGGACAATACATCCCATCCCGCCTTTGCTCAAGTACGCAGTCCGTTTCCTCCAACCATCCTTCCGGGTTGTTTTTCTCCTTCCGCTCTTTTTTCAGGGTTGTTCTGGCGCCATTCCCTTCTTGCGTTTCTAGCAATCTCGTCGAGTTGAGGCACAGACAGTCTTTCAAGAAGTCGATATGACCACAACGGCAAATATAGGTGTGGGGTGCCCTTCGAGACAGACTTGGGTACCACCATGGTGTACATCAGCTGCTATGGCCTGTCAGCCTTATACCTCACTGGCAACTGTGTATATTGGGCAAACGCTGCCTTTGCAGAAGACCACACTCCGCCATCGCCATGTGTGGCAGTCATGAATAGAGTTCCAACTCTCAATGAGTAGAATGTTTCGATGCCCTGTGACCCTAGGAGCTGGACCCCTGGTTTGCTTCCACATGCGTTCTAGGTTGCCAGCAACTTTTCCCGTATGTGTTGTCTCAACTTTCCAAGGTTAGCTCTAAGGCCTTTCTCTGAAGGATCCTAGTACAGGATTTCCCTACACATGAATAGATTCATCCCATATCTCCTAGGTCCTGGAGTGGGCCATGTTGTTCAGTCCTGATCAGTGGCCCTGTGTCCCATATACCTAGCCCCTGGGGCACCATAGCTATAGCTCCCTGTTCAATCTACTGCTGGCCTGCCCTTCTAGATAATAATAGATAGCAGGTCTCTGGGGCTGACCCATCTTCAAACTTGTAGCAACCCATTGCCGTCTTGATTTCCCTTCCACTTCCCCGTCTACCTACCAACATCAACACCCCTCGGCGTACTCCTCCTTCAATACCGTCCTTCCTCCAACCCCATCACAAAACAGCACGGCTACATACTACCTTCTCATCGTACATACCAACCACTTTATGGAACGGAGCTATCAACAGCTGATACAAAATGGATTTCTTCAAGAAGTAAGTCTTTTTCAAGCTCGGCTTCCCTCATTCCACTGCGCCGCAGCTCTTGGGGCTGGTCGCGTCATTACAAGGCTCCTTCCTACGATACTACTCTACCACACACGAAATACTTGTCAATTTTGTACGCTAACTTCGTGTGCTTCAGGATCGCCTGCGCCGTCTTTCTCATGGCCATCCTGATGGCTGATGCACTTCTTGCCGCCAATCCCAAGCGCGGCCTCGGTGCTAACGAGGACGTCAAGATCACGGTGCGTAAGCAATTGCATTCACATCCTTTGACGCATTTCTCTACATAATTTCCTCTCCCTTCTTTCCGTTTGGGGACTCTCATTGGAAACGTGTCCATCGAGTCACGCGTCAATCTTTACCCAAGTCACTTTCCCTACAACACACGCTTTGTCTCGATTCCCAATTGTCGTCGGTCTATAATGACATGTTCCCAATGCTCTGGGCCACTTGTTCGCAACGATATATATTCAAAGGCCTTCGTGACTGACTTCCAACATCTCCAAAACAGAACTTCGGTGGTGAGGACTCCCAGATTGTCTGGCAGTACAACTGGGATTCCAACACCACCAACAAGCAGCCATTCTGCGAGTACGTGCCAATGCTCTGGACGATCCCCGAGGATCCTGGCGTCTGGAACGATCATGCCAACTACTGGATCGCCGCCGGCACTTCTCACCTCTTGGCTTTCAATGAGCCTGAGAACAAGGGTCAATCCAACATCGATCCTGCTCCAGCCGCAGATGCCTACCGCCAGTACATGCAGCCCTTCGCTGGAAAGGCCATGCTTGGTGCGCCTGCTGTCTCCAACGATGGATACACCTGGATGAGCGAGTTCCTGGGCAACTGTACCGACTGCACAATCGATTTTGTCCCGATTCATTGGTACAACCCTGCCTTCCTCCTCGACGATTTCAAGAACTTCACCATGGAGATGTGCCGCTTGGTTGGCAATAGACCCATTTGGGTCACAGAAGTATGTACCAAGCCCCCACTCATCAACGGTATACATCGTGATACACTGCCTCCCCAAATGAGAACTCCCACTGACCATTGGCTCTGCTCCCCGTTCTCAGTTCATGCCCCTTGGCAACGACACCGCCGCGAGCGAGCAGTTTATGGAGGATGCTATCACCTGGCTTGACGATCAGTACTGCGTGGAGCGATACGCATACTTTGGTACCGCGGATGGGTTCACCAGCCTGCTTGACAACGACGGTCCTCTCCTATCCGCCCTCGGCGAAAAGTATGCCTTCACCCCGTATTCAGGTGTAGGCAATACGCCCATGCCGGTGACGGGCGGTGACGGTGTTGGTGCGAAGCGCAAAGGCTGTGCCAGGCGCGGATGAGTGTGGGGGTGTCGAAGAGGGAGTAAGGGAGCTCCAGGGCTGCCATTGATAGTGGCCACGGGCATTTTCTCTTCTTCATAGTTTCCTCTTTAAGGAGGGAACCTTTTTTAACATGGGTTTGATTCCATCATCCATCTGAATGGATAGCATTGGGCTGGCCTGCGGTAGTTGTTGAACGAGTAACTGAGAATGCAACCAACCTTTGAGTGTCACTCACATGTGCACCCACCGTGCCACCCACCCAAGTGTGAAGCCATACGCGTGTCTGGGTCTGCTATCATACTCACAAAACCTTCCTTGTAGTTTGATGACCTTGGAGTTACAGGTAATTGAATTCAATCTACTGAGAATAACCTGATCACTAGAAACATGCTCGGATACGAACTGTGAAAAGGTGATTCTAGTCTCAGGCGTGGCAAAATCCATGCGTCTTGTGGTTTCCGTTGGAATGGATAGGGATATTGGGGTAAACACATAAGCATTACAGTCTCTTGGTTACATCGATCAGATTTACTATGTACCTAGGTAGGTAGCTAGCAGAACTACAACAAGCCAATACTTACGTGTGGTAAGTTATTGGGAATTCTTGTGGCATGAGGTGGCAGGGAGGAGGACATCAAGGCTTGACGTGGGTAGGGTTAGGGTCGCAGCAGCAAACCCCGGTCAGTTTCAGTTCCATCCGCCACTTAAAATTCAAAGTCGGGTCCCACAGCCGCAGAGCCTCACAAAAAAAAAACCATGACAAGGTTGAGTAGATATAGACAACATCAACATCAACAAAAACAAAAGTATGAGCTCTCTCGCCGGGAATTGAACCCGGGTCCCAAGCGAGTTGTAATCCTCAGAAGAGGATCTTGACAAGCTTGTATACTGACCACTATACTACGAAAGACGTTACGAAACTTGACTCGATTTGAATCGAGTCGTAGCTGGTGGGCTCGTTGTGAACGAGCAAGTTTGGAGGGCCTTATATTGATTGTTTGACTCGTGTGGGACATGGGGCCTGGACTCTTCAGGCGACCCGACCCGGCAGCTTCTCAAACTGCGAAAGGTTCGAATGGCTAAGCTTGACAATGATTTCTCTCTAGGCCACCACCAAGGAGACTTAGCTTGTGTACTAATGGTCAGAACTAACGCGTGTAGTTACAGAAATGTGAATATTTCGTGATATAATAGAGGTAGGTGAAATACAATGTCTTTTGTTGGAATAATTACTGCGTTGTTGTAGCTTTGTTTTCCATAGGACTATCACTACCTGATCAAAAGCAAAAGCAGCACATGCATACGTTATTTTCTTTTAGCATACCCTACATTGTTTTCTTCATATTAACCCCGAGTTTCACCTCCATTCCACTGTTAGGGCTTTTTAAAGATACATTGCATGTTTCCGGAGCGGTGCGAGTTCGTTGGTCCTCAACTTCCCTCTTTGAAGCTCTCAAATAATAATATAGTTCGTGTCCACGATCGTATATCGATGTTGGCAATGGAACTGCGACCTTCTCTGAAATAGGTCCTCATCACCATTGAGCTACAGCGCCATAGACATGGTCAGCAGTGTAGTATGTTGCCCAATATTCTCGTCTTCTGCCCGAAAATAGGAAACCTCCATATACAGAGCTCGTGCTAGAATGATTAAACCTCATTGACTATGACACCGAAGGCTAAATCAGTCGCCATTTTACACACGCCTTTTGTCATGAAGGAGAATAGGGCGTGTAATCGCCACTCACACAGCCTTGTGTTCTATCACGTTGTTCATGCCCAGGTTCTCAGCAGAGTAACCAATCACTTCGAGAAACGATTCTGCAGTGCCCGAAATGGCTGAGCGAAGGACGTGAAGGCATTGAAGATACAGTACCCCTTTCCTCCTCAGACTGTCACCGGGGCTGTGTAATATCAGGGAGAGGGTGAAGGAATCAAATATAACGGGCTACCTGGGCAGCCGATCAAGATCTATGTAGCTGAGACCGGCGGAGTAGTTTATTTGAGTTCCCATTGGCAGCTGTCAATGCTCTAGATAACTAGGCCAGTTCGACTTTCGGATTCCACCTGGTGGGTATTCGCATCTTCACATTTATTTCGTACGGCCCTCCTCCATCAAAAAATCTCTGGTACGGTAAAATGGATTCTTCATACAAGCCTCAACCCGCCCGTGACTACCCCTGTCTGACTTCTCAAGCTAGAGTGCTTCTTCCTGCCCCTTGAGGCCGGCCGTTGCTAACGACGAGTTGAGGTCATGACCATGGTACTGTGACGCGACGATATAGGACATATCTAGAGCCAGTTGTATGATACTTCCCAGTTGACGGCTTCGTCTGCTGACGCTGATGGTGTACCTCTCTGGGCCTCTCATATTCATACTGTACGGCAGTAATCATTCACTTGCAAGATAGCCGTTACCTGTCATGGTCTTGGCATCGGTTGAAGTGGTGATCAGGCTTTGCCCGCACCGGTCACAGGCGGTCGCCATCACACCAGCCAGGCGATCATTGCCATTGACTGTGTTGCACAGAAGGTAGCCAGCTGTTGGCCCGTTGGGTCGTTGGCAGTCGACCCTGTTCTTGACCGTGAGCGGGCCTAGCCGAAGGACCTCAAGATTCGTGTTCACCCAATCATCTTGAGCAAAATATCTCTCTCCTCGGGACCACACATTATTTACCTACTAAGTAGGTAGATAAATAGATAAGTAGGTAGATATTGCGTGGCTGACACCTGGGCAGTGAAGTTGTGTTCATGAAAATGTAGATGTCGATGTACAGTGGCTACCCCCTTTTTATCATCTCCCTTTTTAGCATAAGCCCATAGTTTATCATACAGATCTGTTGGATGTCCGATTTTTGGTGTATAAACCCTATTATTTGGGATATATCATATATCATAGGGAATTCCCAGATAGTCTAAAAAGGGGGTCTATTTTTGGTGGTAAAAGCTTAATTCATCCTAGCCGAATTACTAAGGACTACTGTATGCCCCCCTCTATTCCCCCCTGCCTCGTCTATAACTCGAAAGAAGAGGTAAGGGTTAGGGTTCTAGAGGCTTTACAACCCTAACCCTCGCATGATATGGTCCGTGCACGGGACCCCTTTTTATCATAAACCCTAGTTTATCATACAGATCTGTTGGATGGACCGTATGATAAAAAGGGGGTAGCCACTGTACTGGGATAGAAGTGTGGCGCCACCTGCCATCATCCATCATCCATCATCCATCATCCATAAATATATGTGGCGTATCTGGCTGGTGTGGCTTATCATTCATTTATCAGCTTATCACTTATCATCAGGTGACTTGACACAGGTCAGAACTGGGGGAAGGTGTGCAAGCGTGCCTGGCACGTGGTACCGAGCGTTTCAAAATTGTTAGAGAATGCCCAGGTGCCCATCCATGGATGCCCTTTTATGCCCTTTTGAACGTTACAACAACTGACGGGGAACCTTGCTTGATACTCAATAACCTTATACACGGGTTCATCTCGTGAGTGACTTGTGATTGAGTCCCGAGCAACTCCCGAGGGCCTGTCTCTCTTGATTTCACTTCTTGCTTGGCACGTCGACTACGGACCGTGCATGTACCCATCGTCAAATGGTCTCAACCAACTGGATCCTCGTCGATGAATGGCCTCACTCAGTGTGAGCGGTGACTCGACCTCAACTCACTCACCTACTCCAGATGTCAGTACTTACTATGTAGCACGGATGGATGGGTCCATAATTCTCCTGGAAAGCCTGACCCCCCGACCCCCTTTGAACCTCTGACCGAAAGCTTGACGCCAGCCATTCTACACAGCAGCCGCCGACACGGTCTGGCAAACTCGCTGGGGCTCTCATTATCTACCGGTAATCGTGTTATAGAGCTGGGGCGTGTTGTGCCCCTGGTTCGCGTTCAAACGTCCGGCCTGCACAGGGGGACCGACCAAATGAACCACCCCCCTCCCCACCTTCGGTCTCAGTCAGGTCGCAGCGAGTCCAATCACGGTTGAACATTTTCCAGCGCTTGCTTGGGATCTCCCATTGCTGCCTTGTACTGTCTTGTCTATGTACCCTAGGTATGACCCCTGAAGGCCTGAAGGGGGCCCTCGAACTCCTTGATGTCCATCTCAACTCTCCGACCCTGATCGACGCCCACAGTGTTCCAGTTCCCCGGGGCGGTCCGACGAGTTGTGACATTATCATGCGCTACCAGCACATGTGCGACGTACCTGTGGCACCGCTTGGCACATAGTCAATCGCCATTAAGCTCGTCTAGCCCGCCCACGGGCAACCCCTGGACAACCCTGGATACGATCAATCATCACCACTCTTGGATGTTGGTTCCCTGGTTCTGACACGCTGCCTACCGTACGGGCGCCATTGCATCCGGCCGGAGAACACAATCTTGCCCCATATCCATTTTATGCCTTCGCTCCGTCTCCACAGCTACTTTTCGGATGGACATGGAAAAGCTTTCCTGTCCTGGACTGGCCATCATGGAGCCAAAAGCATTTGATCGAGTCTTACCGAGTCAGACACAGTCCCGAGGCCGTCTAGTTGACCTGACCTCGTCCTCTAGGCAGACATTTGTTTTCATTTCCTCTCTGAGATTTCTCAGAGCACATGTATTCAATGCATCTCCTTGGCCTGCGAATGTCAGTGTCGCATTCTGAATATCATGCCAAGACCAACCTGGATTCGCTCACATGTTGTCTGTCTTGTCCTTGGACCTGATGTAACCGCCACGGGGTCTCATCGCGCCAGTGCGTCCCCCTTACCCATCCACTTTCTCCAGATCCTAGACCACCGCGATCCCCGATGTATCTCTCTTGATACACAGGCTTTCCACAAGCTCTTAATCGGATGATCCACTCGTTGTCACATTTCTGGAACGTCTACCAGAGCAATCCATGTCTTATCGTGATGATGCCCATTGCCTAATGGAGCTGCTCCTGCCTCCTTCCTACCTTTGCGTCTGACAGTACCGTGTTTTGAGACCTTGTTCACGTCTTCTTTGACGGCATCATCCCATTCGCTCTCCTCTTACACTTCCTCGTAGTGTCTGGCCGTTCTAATTTGGTCTTTATTCAGTCCAGCCCGCACGTTGTTTCTATCTATCTCCGGACAGGCCAGGTCCTCTTTCGTTTCTCTTCTTTAGTGATCCACGACACCATCCGACACCACTCATTATTGATTTATATTCACCAAGGACTCGGAGTCGGTCGAGGACAGGCAGGTCCACGTCGCGATCTTTGGATCTCACAACTTTGAGCATTACTCACACCGCCGGCCGGAATTTTAATACTATATACCTATCGACGACTCCCGACCCAACCGACATAATCCGATTCCTCGTGACGGGGGAAGAGGAGGTAATTTCAACTGAAGGGCCTATAACACATTGTGGGAGACTTCAGGATGCTATGGAAGACAGGAATGACGGCTTTGCTTGCGGCGGGAGCACATGCTGGAGGCGTGGCTGATTTGGTAGCGGAAGGAGTTCTCGCCGGACGATCACCGAAGGCTCTCGGGCAAAGGACGGAAGACGATGGCGCGCGGCTTATCGTCGTTGACAGACGGGCATCGCCGACCGTCCAGCTGAACCAGAACGGCACCATGGACATGGAAGCATGGGATGCTGAGGTCGACGCGGCATGTCAGGCCGTCCTTGGCAAGTTGAAGAAGGCGACGAACCCAACGGGCACTTGTACCTGCTACAACCTGCCGGTCATGAACAACCAGACGGGCGCGTTCGAGGCGGACCTGCGGCTTTACCAGCTAAGTACGCCCACGGGTGACTTCGAGGGCATCTCGGCGGACCAGGTCCAGGTTGCATTGTCATACAAGGGCGCCAGTGTCAGCCCAGTGAGCGCCGCCACCGCAGCACAGAAGGTCAACATGCGACGGGACGATACTGAGGGGGACCCCACACTGCTGCAAACCTACTTTTTTGTTGGGCAGGTCGATGCAGACAAATTGCAAGATGCGACCGACATGTAAGTTGGCCAAAGTGCAGGCTCTTGATATCACGTGGATCTTCTCGTGATCTTCCACCAGGCCAATCGTATTGACTTAGTGAAACAGGGCCGCCCTCGAAGCAGTTGTCCTGCCAACCGTCACTCTCTCCGCCATGAACGAAGCTGGGCAGACTGTCAGCACCAATGTCTCCACGAACGAGGCGTCTTTTCTTGTCGGTGTCTTCTCCGACGTGGTTGTGCTGTCCGACACGGCCCAGGCCCAGATCGCCGTTGACCAAGTAGTTGCTGGATTAGCCAACGGCACCGTTGCCTTCGTGCTCCCCGGTGTGAACCTGCTCATCTTCCCCATCGGACTGGTCATTACGGGTTCGTGGTTCGTCATTGGACTGGTGGTTATCGGCTTCGGTTTCTTCGAGCGGGTGCAGCACCGCGAGGCGTACAGGAAGACAGCGGCACTCGCGAGCAAGGGTGCTGCGCTGAACACGTTTTAGTTGACTACCTAATTGTGAAGAAGAGGATGGCTTGGGGCATGTAAGTACTAAGAAAAGAAGGTGGCTCTCAGGATATCGTTGTATCCTCCAGCTTTCCTCTGTGAGGCGGCTCTTTAGGTTCAACAGGCTTTGATTCTGGCATTTCGGACATGGTGGACTGACTGATCGAATCACGGCCCCTGTCACAGTATTGTAATGAAGGTATAAAAAGAGAGTAAGAGTCTACGAGGCAATGACAGATGGTAAACAACTATGGAACTCTCGTTGACTCTCTCGGCTAGGATGAGGCCGAAGCATCATGAGACCTGGGTCAGCAAAATGTGGACTCGTTTCCCGTCTTTAAAACGCAACAAATAATCAATTCGGTCGACATCAAGGGGCCTATTGTTCATATTCGACCTGCCCAGAGCTGTACTAGTACACACATATTTTACACAAACTCCTGGCATCCATGGATACTGCCTCCCCCCGCCTCACCACACCTCCCAGCATACTGCCCTTGCC